>CM050434.1:20802627-21092627 GCA_027564155.1 Gymnocypris eckloni scoliostomus | reverse complement strand
CAGTGGTAACTAGCTGTAGTTAGTGCAGTAGTAGTAGAGTGTGTTAGTGTATAACCAGTGGTAACTAGCTGTAGTTAGTGCAGTAGTAGTAGAGTGTGTAGTTTATAACCAGTGGTAACTAGCTGTAGTTAGTGCAGTAATAGTAGAGTGTGTCGTTTATAACCAGTGGTAACTAGCTGTAGTTAGTGCAGTAGTAGTAGAGTGTGTAGTTTATAACCAGTGGTAACTAGCTGTAGTTAGTGCAGTAGTAGTAGAGTGTGTAGTTTATAACCAGTGGTAACTAGCTGTAGTTAGTGCAGTAGTAGTAGAGTGTGTAGTTTATAACCAGTGGTAACTAGCTGTAGTTAGTGCAGTAATAGTAGAGTGTGTCGTTTATAACCAGTGGTAACTAGCTGTAGTTAGTGCAGTAGTAGTAGAGTGTGTAGTTTATAACCAGTGGTAACTAGCTGTAGTTAATGCAGTAGTAGTAGAGTGTGTTAGTGTATAACCAGTGGTAACTAGCTGTAGTTAATGCAGTAGTAGTAGAGTGTGTTAGTGTATAACCAGTGGTAACTAGCTGTAGTTAGTGCAGTAGTAGTAGAGTGTGTTAGTGTATAACCAGTGGTAACTAGCTGTAGTTAGTGCAGTAATAGTAGAGTGTGTAGTGTATAACCAGTGGTAACTAGCTGTAGTTGGTGCAGTAGTAGTAGAGTGTGTAGTTTATAACCAGTGGTAACTAGCTGTAGTTAGTGCAGTGGTAGTAGAGTGTGTAGTTTATAACCAGTGGTAACTAGCTGTAGTTAGTGCAGTAGTAGTAGAGTGTGTAGTTTATAACCAGTGGTAACTAGCTGTAGTTAGTGCAGTAGTAGTAGAGTGTGTAGTTTATAACCAGTGGTAACTAGCTGTAGTTAGTGCAGTAATAGTAGAGTGTGTCGTGTTATAACCAGTGGTAACTAGCTGTAGTTAGTGCAGTAGTAGTAGAGTGTGTAGTTTATAACCAGTGGTAACTAGCTGTAGTTAGTGCAGTAGTAGTAGAGTGTGTTAGTGTATAACCAGTGGTAACTAGCTGTAGTTAGTGCAGTAGTAGTAGAGTGTGTTAGTGTATAACCAGTGGTAACTAGCTGTAGTTAGTGCAGTAGTAGTAGAGTGTGTTAGTGTATAACCAGTGGTAACTAGCTGTAGTTAGTGCAGTAATAGTAGAGTGTGTAGTGTATAACCAGTGGTAACTAGCTGTAGTTGGTGCAGTAGTAGTAGAGTGTGTTATCACTGCTAGAACTGATGTTACCTGCAGGATGGTGAAGTTTTCAAGCACGCTGTTCATCATGTATTTCTCAGGTAGATGTTTGAGTTTGTGGATGAAGTTGATCATGTATTCACACAGCGGGGATCGATGGATCCTGAAGACGTATCTGCCGTTCTCAAAGCGTGCGTACTCCGTCTGAACGACACACAGGAGATTATTGTTTCTCAAACTGAACACAACTCACACACACATGTCGTATAACGCAATTATGATGACTTAATATAGTGATATATTTGCATATGGAGGGGATCTTTCTCCTGATCTGACCACTAATGTAATTTCTTACAGCCTTTAAAACAATTAGATGGACCTGGGCTGGCCGTAAGATGTTTCTGCTGTAAATACAGTGTGACAGGTCACATTTATTCTTACCTCCACCTTTTCCACCACCTGTTTCCCAAACGAGCAGACTTTAGTGGAGGAGGTGATGATCATATTTTCCAGGCTCTCATACTGACTGGATACTCCGTAGAAGAAGCTGCTGTCGTCCTGGAGGTTGATGCTCAGATCTGCCTGCAGAACACAACACACACAACCAGAATAAACACACACACACACACACACACACACACACACACACACACACACACACACACACACACACACACACACACACGTGTTACTCGATAATAACAGTAAAACAACAGAAAAATACAGATGCATCATATACTGATATTGTTATATGTACCACAGTTATGAATAAATACTAGTCGTGCACTATAATAATGAAGAAATACTTCAGAGAATACCATCAGAGTAGTGTCCTAAAAACATGGTATTACTGTGGTTTTCCCATTTATATTTTCAACATGTTTTCATTGCATTTGATTTATTTTAGGGGAAAATGCATTTAAAACAAATTTGGCCAATTTCACAAAACCTGTTAAAAAACATGTCTGGGTTGCATTTCATTCCATAATCAAAAATATATGAAATATTATATTTTATTTTGCATCAACAATAAGCAGCCTATTTTAATAACACTAAGATTTTATGTATTGTGACATTTTCATAAAAATGTGTCATAATGCAAAAAATGTAATAAAGTACCTAGTCATATTATGATTTATATATATTATTTTGTAAAATTATAATATTTTGGACTGGAGTAAAGTGTAGTTAAATTTGTTAAATGTCATAAAAATAATAAATAGAAAATAAAATGTATTCAAATGAATTAAATATTATAATTTATTTCTTGCTTTCCTTTGACTTTAGGGTCAAATAGGACTAATATAAGATATATTTCTCTGGCCGGTTCAGAGGTCCAGCAAATCAATCACATTTTCTTTAGAAGACTTAGAGAAATCTGCAAAAGGCCAGGATGGATTCAGTCTGAAATCTAAGAGTGTGTGTTTCCTAAAAAAGCCTCTGGTGAACTGATATCGGCTCATGATCTGTGTGAGAGCCGAAAGGCCCGTTGAAAAGCCATCATCACATCCCACAATTCACAGCGGCGCAGAGGTAAAGCAGCTTCACCTTTTCCCCCCGCACCCGATCCTCATAACGTCCCATTAAGAGCACAACACCGTCCCCGTCCCCCTCTCTCCGCTTTATTCCCTCGTTTATCTTCATTTCTCACTCGCCCGCTTGCCTCTCTTTCTCTGCGCGGGAATTCATCCAATTACAATCAACAACCCGCGATGCTCCAAATCACATTAGTGAGTCCGGCTGCCTGTGTAACAATTTAGCACGGCCGGCTCAAATCGGATTGCAAGCGCACTTCAAAAGCACGAGCCGATCCATTAGGACAGGGCCGCGAGGTGCGCTGTGAGACGGCGGCCACAGCCGGAGTGAAATCTAATCTAGAATGCCATAGCTTTGGAGAACAACCTAGCGGGCCTGTCAACGTCCCCATGACTAGCTGTGCCCGAGGACGCCCGAGTCATGACCTATACTTATGAGCAGCCTGGCCATGCTGGTGCCGCTTCCTTATAGCCAGATTCTTAATGACTTAATATATCTAATGTTTCTTCACGGACACCTGAAGGGCCCCGGGCTCTGATGAAGGTCTCAGATGCTCTTTAATGAACAATTCGTGTTTTGTTTTGTGTCATGATGCCAACATTTCAGTAGATGATACTGATAACAGTATAAATGCTGAATTCTCAATGCTGGAGCAGAAACTAATATCACATCTTTATCCGGAAGGGCAATTCATGCAATGTAATAAAATGTCTGCAATTGTATAAAAGACAAAACAACATTAAATAAATAACACTTAATGTAAATATCATGTATAAAAACTTGAAATATGATATTAAAAATAATATATATAAAATAATACATAATTATATTTCCATAAATATTTTATTTTAGAATTTATATATATATATATATATATTAGTGCTGTCAAATGATTAACAGCATCCAAAATAAAGGTTTTTGTTTGCATAATATATGAGTGTTTACTGTGTTTATTTATTATATATATATATAAGTACAAACACGTATATATTTAAGAAAAATATGTTATGTTTATATATTAAATATATTTATATATAATATCAAATATAATTATACAAATTTATGAAAAATATATAATATAATATGAATATAATAATATGAATGTAAATATTTTCAAAATATATACTGTTTATTTATTATGTATATACACATAATGTGTCTACAACGCCTGTGTGTGTTTATATATATATATATATATATATATATATATATATACAGTATATACACACACATAATAAATAAACACAGTACATATACATATATTATGTAAACACACTTGCTGAAGTTCAAACCGAGCATCAGAACGGGGAAGAAAGGGGATTTAAGTGACTGAACGTGGAATGGTTGTTGGTGCAGACGGACTGGTCTGAGTATTTCAGAAACTGCTGATCTACTGGGATTTTCACACACAACCATCTCTAGTGTTTACAGAGAATGTAAATGTTTATGACTACAGTGTACCATCTTCTGATGTACTTCCAGCAGGATAATGCACCGTCACAAAGCTCAAATCATCTCAGACTGGTTTCTTGAACATGAGAATGAGTTCACTTTACTCAAATGACCTCCACAGTCACCAGATCTCAATCCAGTAGAGCACCTTTGGGATGTGGAGGAACGAGAGATTCACATCATGGATGTGCAGACGACAAATCTGCAGCAACTGTGTGACGCTATCATGACAATATGGACCAAAATCTCTGAGGAATGTTTCCAACACCTTGTTGAATCTATGCCACGAAGAATTAAGACAGTTCTGAAGACAAAAGGGGTCCAACCCGGTACTAGCAAGTGTACCTAATAAAGTGGCCAGTGAGTGTATACTGTATATAATGAAATATTAACAAATTAAATCAAAACAACGTATTGTGTTAATGTATATATATAGGAATAATTAATAATAGTATATTACAGAGACGGACAAACAGACAGATAGATAGTCCAGAGAGTCCCAGCGTAATCTTACAAACACAAAAAGGCAATGATTAAGCACATGAACAATACTGAAGTGTCTCTCCGGAGACTGGCAGCTCTATAAATAGCGGTCTGCGTGTGGTTTGGAGGGAGCGACAGGTGCCCGAGCTCAGATTTCTCTAATGAAAGAGCAGAACCTGTCACTCCGACCTCCAACATCCCACACGCAAACTCTTCTCCACAGACACGGATTCACAGCAGACAATACACAGTCCTGCTTATTTAAAACTGCAAAGGCCTTATTCAAGAAATAAGAAACAAGAGACCTTGTGAATATAGTACACGCAAACAACTACTGTTACAAACCACTGTAACGATTAATAATAATTAGTTACATTAATTGCATGTAGTTACACATTTGCAACTCTTCCAAATCCCATTGAGAAATAACGGCAGAATGTGATTTACAGATGTAACTAATATAAAAAATAAACAAAATCAAATCAAAAATAGCATTCAAAATTAAATAAACTAAATAAGAAAGTAAATCATAAATAAAAAACGAATTAAATAAAAAATAAGCAACATCAAATAAAAATATATAATATTATGTAAAAAAATTAACAAAACATTCAAATATCAAATGAAAAAGTAAAATAGGAATTAAAATAAAAATATATGTAATAAAATAAACTAAATAAAATAATATTACATTAAACGTAATTGTAACAAAACATCAGACGGAGCGGGATCCATTTGCAGCTTTATTAGAGTGGTCAAACAGGAATAGATCAAACACCAACAATGGGAACAGTGAGGGCTAAGCAGAGACGTGGTCAGAGAAACAGGCAGGATGGTCAGGGCAGGCGGCAGACAGAGAGGATTACCAGAAAGCAGGCAGGGTCAGAGAGGCAGGCAGCAAACAATCAGGAGAGGGAGTCAACAGTCCAGGTAAAACACGGGAAGACAAACTAGGGAAAACGCTCGGAAATGTTAACCAGGGGAAAAACAAGACTTCGCACTGGGTGAGTGTTTGTGTGCTGCTTTTATGTGAGTGAGTGAATGAGGTGCAGGTGTGGTGAGGCAATCAGAGTTGATGAGTGAATGGTGACAGCTGTGTGATTGGTGTAATGGTGGACGGGAATGTGTGTGTGCAGTGCATGATGGGAGATGTAGTCCATGGGTGATGTGCAGTTGAAGTGAGTGGCAACCAGATTCATGACAGAGCCCCCCCCCCAAAGAGCGGCTTCCAGGCGCTTCACACACACTCGGCACAATCCAGGAGGCGGTGGAGCGGAGGTGGAACCGGGGAGGAATGGAGGGCCAGGTCCATGTGGGGACAATGAGACAGGAGCCCACCAGGGCAGGGGCGGACGAGACAGCAGGGGCGTGAAGGGATACTGGGTAGACCGCTGTGACGTGAGGTGACTCTGGCAGGTCAGCGGAGGCGTGAGGTGACTCTGGCAGGTCGGCGAGGCGTGAGGTGACTCTGGCAGGTCGGCGGAGGCGTGAGGTGACTCTGGCAGGTCGGCGGGCGTGAGGTGACTCTGGCAGGTCGGCGGAGGCGTGAGGTGACTCTGGCAGGTCGGCGGAGGCGTGAGGTGACTCTGGCAGGTCGGCGGAGGCGTGAGGTGACTCTGGCAGGTCGGCGGAGGCGTGAGGTGACTCTGGCAGGTCGGCGGAGGCGTGAGGTGACTCTGGCAGGTCGGCGGAGGCGTGAGGTGACTCTGGCAGGTCGGCGGAGGCGTGGGGTGACTCTGGCAGATCAGGCGCCCACCAGGGCGGAGCAGACGAGACAGACGCCCACCAGGGCGGAGCAGACGTGACAGACGCCCACCAGGGCGGAGCAGACGGGACAGACGCCCACCAGGGCGAAGCAGACGTGACAGGCACCCTCCAGGGCGGAGCAGACGAGACAGACGCCCACCAGGGCGGAGCAGAGATCCCTGGCCGAGACTGGGACCTAGAGGAAACGGAGACACAAGAGGCAGAGAGAGCACATTTGGTTTCAGGAACCGGGGCAGGGAGTTTTAGCGGCCATGGTAGATCCGGGGCCTCGGGCAGCCATGATGGATCAGGGGGCCTCATGGGCCATGGCGGGTCCGGGGTCTCCGTGAGCAATGGAGGGGAGCTCCCTCCATGAAAGTTCTTGGTGAACTCTTGGTGGCGCTCGGGCGGCTCTGACTCTCTTGGGCACTCAGGTGGCTCTGACTCTCTTGGGCGCTCGGTAGAACTGGACGGAACCAGCGGAGGCATTGTTGAGCTGGGCGGGACCAGCGGAGACGAAGGAGAGCTGGGCGGGACCAGCGGCGAAGGCGAGCTGGGCGGGACCAGCGGAGAGCTGGGCGGGACCAGCGGAGGCATCGGTGAACTGGACGGAACCAGCGGGGGCATCGGTGAACTGGACGGAACCAGCGGAGGCATCGGTGAACTGGGACGGAACCAGCGGGCATCGGTGAGCTGGGACGGAACCAGCCGAGACGGGCGAGAGCTGGGCGGGACCAGCGGAGACGGGCGAGAGCTGGGCGGGACCAGCGGAGACGGCGAGAGCGGGACCAGCGGAGACGAAGGAGAGCTGGGCGGGACCAGCGGAGACGAAGGAGAGCTGGACTCTGTGAGCTCCTGGAACGGAGCGGGCTCTGGAGCGGACTCTGCGAGCTCCTGGGACGGAGCGGGCTCTGGAGCGGACTCTGCGAGCTCCTGGGGCCAGAGCGGGCTCTGGAGCGGACTCTGCGAGCTCCTGGGACGGAGCGGGCTCTGGAGCGGACTCTGCGAGCTCCTGGGGACGGAGCGGCTCTGGAGCGGACTCTGCGAGCTCCTGGGGACGGAGCGGGCTCTGGAGCTCCTGCGAGCTCCTGGGGACGGAGCGGCTCTGGAGCGGACTCTGCGAGCTCCTGGGACGGAGCGGGCTCTGGAGCGACTCTGGCAGCTCCTGGGGACGGAGCGGGCTCTGGAGCGGACTCTGCGAGCTCCTGGGACGGAGCGGGCTCTGGAGCGGACTCTGCGAGCTCCTGGGACGGAGCGGGCTCTGGAGCGGACTCTGCGAGCTCCTGGGACGGAGCGGGCTCTGCAACACCCACAGTGAAGGAAGAGCCAGCATACAGCAATGCAAAGTCAATAAAGTCCTTTAAGCTACAATTAAATCTCCCGGCAGGTAAGTAGGATTTGATAGGCTCATTTAAGCCAAAACGAAAAATGTCTTTGAATGCAACCTCATCAAATGGTGCCTTATAATAAAATAAACTAAATAAAATAATATTACATTAAACGTAATTGTAACAAAACATCAGACGGAGCGGGATCCATTTGCAGCTTTATTAGAGTGGTCAAACAGGAATAGATCAAACACCAACAATGGGAACAGTGAGGGCTAAGCAGAGACGTGGTCAGAGAAACAGGCAGGATGGTCAGGGCAGGCGGCAGACAGAGAGGATTACCAGAAAGCAGGCAGGGTCAGAGAGGCAGGCAGCAAACAATCAGGAGAGGGAGTCAACAGTCCAGGTAAAACACGGGAAGACAAACTAGGGAAAACGCTCGGAAATGTTAACCAGGGGAAAAACAAGACTTCGCACTGGGTGAGTGTTTGTGTGCTGCTTTTATGTGAGTGAATGAGGTGCAGGTGTGGTGAGGCAATCAGAGTTGATGAGTGAATGGTGACAGCTGTGTGATTGGTGTAATGGTGGACGGGAATGTGTGTGTGCAGTGCATGATGGGAGATGTAGTCCATGGGTGATGTGCAGTTGAAGTGAGTGGCAACCAGATTCATGACAGTAATACATAAACAAAACATAAATATATATCAAAATATAAAATAAATTAGGCAAGTTTCAATCGTTTCAAGCCGTGATTAATTTCAAAATGATGTTATCTCTGACACACACACACACACACACACACACACACACACACACACTATGGCAGAACGTCACTTCCAGATGTACCTGACTATCATGACACAACAGTGACGAGCTCTTTGCCCTCGGTCCAAACAGAGAGCTTCATTCACGGTTTGAGAAGTATCTGTGAGGTTCTTACCCAGAACTTTACGAGGAAGAAAGCGTTAGCCGGTCCTTTCTCAAACAGCTCCTTCAGTCCTCCTTTCTTCTCTGGGAATTTGTCGTAAATTTGCCGTATATCCACGGCCTCGAGGTACGGATCGCTGCGTGGGGTTGGACTGACCGATGTGTACAAACAGGTGCTTGTTGACCTGTAAAACAAAAGTGTCAGTAAGTGTAAGCCAGGTTGATCAACACGAGCATCAGTAATAAATCCGTGAAGGACTCACAGTCTCTGGATCCTGAGGTTGCTCCAGGAAAGCGGAGAACTCCAGCATGCGTAGTTTAGAGCTGGCGATGCTACGGCCCTGCCAGGGCGGCGCGCTGGAGGACATCGACAGACCCGTAGTGCTTTCATAACCTGAGGAAGCCATCATGACTCATACTGGCCATTATATCGTATGTCATTCGAATCAGGAGCGGCTTTAATGTACAGACCTGCTATAGACGGAGGACCGGTGGCCTGCATGACGAAGCTTTGAGAAAACGGCTTGATGCTGTTTGGAAAAGACCATTAAATACCAGCTTTTATGATGTTTGATGATTATGTAAGAACACAAATGATTGACAAATTACATTTCATTAAAATAAAACTGCGTAATTTAAAATCAATTTAGTCTACTATATATATATATGTGTGTGTGTGTGTGTGTGTGTGTGTGTGTGTGTGTGTGTGTGTGTGTGTGTGTGTGTGCGTGCGTGTGTGTGTGTGTGTGTGTGGTGTGTGTGTGTGTGTACACTACCAGTCAAGATTTTTTTATGTTTCTTAAAGAATTATCTTCTGTTCACCAAGTCTGTTCTGTAAGTGTTCAAAAAAGCATCTTTGCTAAATAAAATAATTAATATATATACACCCCAAAGAAAAAACTACATTTATACTGACTCCAAGCGTCTGAATGGTATAACGCTACAAAAGTGTTTTATTTCAGATAAATGCTGATATTTGGATCTTTCTATCAATCAAAGAATCCTGAAAAAATAGGATACATTACATTTTTTAATATTTTCAAACAGAAAGCAGTTAATTAAATAGTAATATTATTTCACAATATTACTGCTTTAGCTGTATTTTGGATCAAATAAATACGGGTTTGGTGAACAGAAGATAATTCTTTACAAATCATTAAAAATCTTACTGTTCAGAAACGTTTGATTGCTAGTATATATATAATAATATTAAACATTATAACATACAATAATATAGCATGCAACTTTTACAACTTTATAAAAAAGATTGAATAAAAAAAATGATATATTATATAAAAATAGATTATACATAAATATTGTAATATAAAATAATTTTCTTTAATTAAATATATATATTTTAACTAAATTTAACAAATATAATATTGAAATATATAAATAAATAATAAATACATTTATAAATTATTTAATATAAAATCCATTTATTTGATGTAATATATATTTTTAGCTTAAAATATATATATTATATGCATTATATAATTATAAATGTAATATTTTTTCATTAATAAATTTTCTTATGTTGTTTTTAAATTTAAATCATATAAAATATATATATTTAAAAATATTTTTTAAATATACTTTACATACATATAATTTCTATATCTATCAAGTGGTTTAAGATCACACATCTTTTATCAAATCTTATTTGTCATGTTTGGTTTGGCTTCTACCTCCGCGTCACACTTTAAACTGCGTCAGATGTGCAAACCCTTGTAAACTGATCAGACCTAATCACGAAGATGTTCAAACTCACACGAAACATGAACTTACTCTTCAGGACCCGGGCTTTGTCCTGCGAGAGCTCCGTGCCAAAACTACAAAAACAAGGCATGACATGACGATTAGCCTTCTTCCCAGAGCATCAGTGATGTGAAGTGTTCAGGCGCGCTCACCCCAGCAGCGGTCGAGTAGGCCGGCCGCGAGAGACCCTGCAGAGCCATCTTGTTCTGAAAGACCGAGGCTGAGATGATCTGAGCCGATGACATGCTGGACATACTCTGCATGACTTTGTCTTTGGCCACCTGGTCCTGTCAGAAGACAACAACATCAGGAACATCATAAATGTAAACCCCATTCAACTGAGATTTTTAATAAATAACAATATTTTTGTCTAGGTACTGAAATCTCATATTGATCAACTACATATGAGATGCTACAGGGATTTAATATTAGCATTTTCATACGCTACAGGGTTTTCAGATTTAATTTGCACCAGTAACATTCATATAATTCAAATTTATATCAAATAAGCTTTACTTGCATGGTACAATTAATCTTTACATTGTATTAGGAATGCTGAATATACATATTTTCGCATATGCATGCAATTGGAAATAAAATCAAATGTCACCATTAAAAAAGCAAAATGCAACAGACTTCTGCGCTGTGACTGGATCAGTGACCTGCTTGTTTTTACCTTTCGATTTAACGATTCACTAAATCAGGGATCCTCAAATCTGGCTCACGAGATCCACTTTCCTGCAGTTGAGCTCTGACCCTAATCAAACACACCTGAGCATAACCAATGTCTTCAGGATCACTGGAAGAGCTCAGGTACGTGAGTTTGATCCTAAACTCAGGAAAGTGGATCTCGAGTCAGATTCAGGGGTCAGTCTTTCTAAAGTTTCACAAGAGGAGAGGATTTGATCATTTTATTATTGCTTCACCTCAAAAAAAGAAAGAAAAAGTATACTACATCTTTAAAATAAATGAAAAATACAACTTTTGCACAGTAACTGGAATCAGTGAAATGCTGGTAATTCAAATAAATAAAATTTAAATAAAATAAAACCTAACCAAACTTAAACTAAAAATAAATTAAACATAACATTTAAAATAAACTAAAATATATAAAACATTAAACAATTATAATTTAATTAAAAATGATAAAATACTAAATCAAATTGGTTCAAATACGTAAATTTGATTCATTTCCTCAAATAATTTCAAACAGCCTATTTCCATAAATCCATTCAAAAACTCTGATTCAATGATTCAATTATAAATTATATTGTCTCTAATTATAAATCACACCATTTTAGTTATAAAATAAAAATAAAAAGTGATATAGTTTTGTAGTTTCCTTTCTTAGATTATATGGCCCACAGTTGTAATATATTGTAATGATAATTAACTTAATTTCAAAGCGGTCATATGATGTGATTTCAAGTTTTCTTTCTCTTTGGAGTGTTACAAGCTGATTTTGCATCGATAAGATCCCTGAAGTTACAAAGACTAAAGTCTCAAAACCCCCTTAAACGGCTCATTCAGACACGCCCCACCGTCTACGTCATGATGTGGAAATATTTAATAATGCATCCCAAATGTTCACGCGAGGAAAGAAGACGTGGTTTCAGTAACGCAGTAGTGTTGAAGCAGCCGTGTCAGAGAGACGCTGTGTGTTTCTAGGCGAAAGCAAAAACACTTTTTGGCCTCTGAATGTAGATGCATTTAGGAATCATTAAGATTACTTAGAACAGCACAACACAAATGTTATCACAACGCATGACAGTTTCGTGAACCTAGGAGAGCAGGTCATTCTGACTTTGCTCTGACAATCTGGCGCTTCTGAATCAGCAACTGCAAGCATGTTCTGTTATTAGTTTAAGTATTGACTGTTTAATTGTGTGTGTGTGTGTGTGTGTGTGTGTGTGTGTGTGTGTGCGCGCGCATGTATGAGAGAGAGAGGGAGAGAGAGAGAGTCACAGCGCAGCTTTTTGTGTGTGTGTGTGTGTGTGTGTGTGTGATTGTGTGCATGTTTATGTGGTTTATGAGGACACACATTTGTATAATGACATGGGTATGACATAGGTATTACAAGGAGAAGGTGATTTATGAGGACAATTTCAGTGTCCCCATAATTCAAAAGGCGTATAAATCATACCCAAAAGATTTTTTTTGAGAAAGTAAAAATTTGCAAAGTTTGCTGTAAGGGGTAGGTTTAGGTGTAGGGTGATAGAAAATACGGTTTATAAAGTATAAAAACCATTACACCTATGGAGAGTCCCTATTAACCATAAAAAACAACATGTGTGTGTGTGTGTGTCTGTGCGTGTGTGTGTGCGTGCGTGCGAGTGCAAGTGTGTGTGTGTGTGCGTGAGAGAGTGTGAGGTGTGTGAGTGTGTGTGTGTGTGTGTATGTGTGTGTGTGTGTGTGTGTGCGTGCTGCAAGGCAGTGCGCGTGTGAGTGTGCAGTGTGTGTGTGTGTGTGTGTGTGTGTGTGTGTGTGTGTGTGTGCAGGGCAAGGCGTGTGGGGTGTCTCAGTGCGTGCGCAGGTGAGTGTCAAGGCGCGTGCGTGCGCGTGCGTGTGTGTGTGTGTGTGTGCGTGAGTGTGTGTGAGTGCGTGCATGCGCGCGTGTGAGTGTGTGTGTGTGTGTGTGTGTGTGTGTGTGTGTGTGTGTGTGTGTGTGTGTGTGTGTGTGTGTGTGTGTGTGTGTGTGTGTGTGTGTGTGTGTGTGTGTGTGTGTGTGTGTGTGTGTGTGTGTGTCTCAGTGTGTGCGTGTGTGTGTGTGTGTTGCTGTGGGAAGGCTGAAGGTGGTTTATGGCTCTGGCAGGGTTTGAGTGGTGTTGACAGGTTGACTCCTTCTCCTCGAGGTCAAATGAAGAACTGGGAGCTCCGATGTTATAAAACAGGAGCCCATGCTTGGAAAAACACTGCCTGTGGAGCCCCAGCTCCTTTACATGCTGCTTCAAACCATGTTTACTGAGACTGGGATGAGCTGAAAATCAACTACAAACGCCTGGGATCTGCTGGATGGGAACGTGAGATGCCAAGAAAGTCAAATCCATCATGCAACCAATGCATTTGCAAACTGCATTCAATCTTGAGGAAGTTAATAGCTACACACTACTCTTAACTGAAAACACTGAGTGAACTATAACTATAAGCATTAAACAGCATTTATCAGATAAGTGTACACTAAATACAACCAACAGAAATAGAGAACACTATGCACCCTTGGAAAAAACTAAACGAGGAACATCGTTTACTGCACAGAGAATCAATGAACTGATGGACACATCTTATTATTGCCTCAGTTCAAAATCTACAATAATAAATATATCTAAATTAATAAATATAACCAAAATATTTGAGCATGAAAAAACTGCAAAATGTGCAGTCTTTCTATTTTATTATAAAACAATATGTTTATCTATTAAAATGAACACATTTGAATATGTATAATCAGTAAATTTGTTTCTTTTTAGCTTGTTTGTTTTTAACTGAGTATAGCTTTAATATTGCCTCAGAAATAAGTACATCTCTTAAATATTTTAAACTAAATATATAGCTATAAAAATGTCAAATGCAACTTCTGTGTAGTGACTGGAATCAGCGAACTTGTTTCACAAAAATGAATATAATAAAAATTAAAAGCTTCATACGAGAAAAACAGGACATTTTAGCTAAGTGCATTACTGCCTACGTTTGGCAAGTATATATATTAAAAGCATATCTAAATATAATGAATAATATATTTATACTTAATATATTATTTCTTTTAAAAACAATTATTTGTATCACTATAAAAAAATGCTAAATTCAACATGCACACTGTGACACTAAAATGAATCTTCCTTCTTAATGCTTCATATGGAAACGTTTTAGAAGAGCGTGAATATTCAGTTCTAGTTTTAGTTACGTCCTCCTCAACACCTGTCGGATATATTTTTCTATAACTTCAGCGAATCTACAGCAAAGTTGCACCATGTGAGCGTTTATGGAGAGGTCACAGTCGTCTCGACCAGCCCAAGCAACTGCTGTGTCCTTGAAGCATGACTAACCGATGCATTCTTCAGCCCCGATCTGGCAAACGCTGCCGGCTGAAATATGGCCATGTGTGTGTCTGTCACAGTTCTCAGTTACAGAAACGTATTTAAAAGGGCTGTCAGTGTTAGCCGTGTGACCAGTACCACTCTCAGACAGCTGGGCCAAGATGGCCGACGGCCAACGGCTGAAGTATGCCATATGATGAAAGACAGGAGCGCGCAAGGAGAAGACTCGATATTACCGAGCCCTTATACAGCCAGAGGTCACACGTTTTCCGAAAATTAGCAACGTGCTGAAACTGATTTATAGTGTATTGTGTGATATTTGTATCTGAATCATGCCTAGGCTATATTCACTCGGACATTAATGCGATTGTCCAGAATCATCATTAACAAATGTGAAGCGATAATGTGCTAATTTGCAAACAGGTGCTCAGCATTAGCAGAGTTTATTAGCTACCTTGAGTTTGACCTGGATTTCCCGAGCTTTCCGTCGTGCCAACACCTGAATGTGACTGGAGACCTGCGGAAAACACACAAGATTTGAGCCCAGCTGATCTTATCATTGAAAATCAATAGTCATTTATTTCTTAAAGGAATAGTTCACCCAAAAATGTTCTCACCCTCAGGCCATCCAAGATGTAGATGAGTTTGTCTCTTCACCATATTTGGAGAAATGTAGCATTACATCACTTGCTCACCAATGGATGTGAATGGGTCCATTGTATGTGTATTTGTAATCCACAAATATGTTGGTGGATTTTGATGTGAGAGAAAACAGGAGATGGACTTTTTCACTGGAGGAAGAGTTATTATGGATTATGGACTAATCCATTTTGGATTATGGACTAATTATGGACTAATTATGGAATGGATATTTTGTCCAGAAGTGACGATTTAAAGTTAAAACTCCTTAATAATGGATTTGTTTCTTACAAACACACAGCTTCTGGCTGCACAAGACATTAACTGATGGACTGGAGTGATGGATTATTGTGATGTTTTATCAGCTGTTTGGACTCTCATTCTGACGGCACCCATTCACTGCAGAGGCATCCATTGGTGAACAAGTGATGGAATGCTACATTTCTCCAAATCTGATGAAGAAACAAACTCATATATATCTTGGATGGCCTGAGGGTGAGTGCAATATCAGCAAATGTTCATTTCCAGTGAACAATTCCAGTTGCAAGCCCCATCAATGGGAACCAGAACTTGTTTGGATACCGATATTCTTCAAAATGCTGCACTTTATTTCTGTAGTCAACTTTAGACATTCTACTAACTATAAGTAACTTTGTAACTACATGTCAACTAATTCTCATTCATTTGCTACTACAAGTCTACTAACTCTCCGTAGGGTAGGTTTAGGGTTAGTAGAATAAGTTGACATACTTGCACAGTTTCTCATAATCAGTATGTTGTTTGTTGTGGATTCATCAAAATAAAGTGTTAGCAGATATTAATCAGACAGTCTACTAATACTCTAATGACTGCTAGTTCACATGTAGTTGTAAAGTTACTAACTGTTAGTAGAATGTATAAAGTGGACTATCGAAATAAAGTGTTACCAGAAATGCATACAGACTTGGAACAACTTAAATAAATGACTTGATTTTTTAAAAGAAGCCCAACTTAAAATAAACAACTTTACTTAACCAGCAATTGCTTTGACCTTCATTTGTTAATTTATCGTGCGATTCTAGTTTCTCTTATTGTATTGAGTTATTATTTGACCTCTCGGGCCCCCAGCTCACCTCGACTCTCTCCGAGGGCTTAAGACTCAGTATGTGACAAGGCCGGAGTGACATCATGCGCTATCGAATGCCAGCGGGAACGCTATCGGATTCCAAACCCCCACCCCAGCAGTGTGTGATGTGCCCCGAATCGTAACGGGGCGAGCGGGGGGGAGCAGTTGTTTGTGGGTCTAACGAGCGGGACGGAGAGAGGTGCTGAAGACACTCACCGACATCCGATCCGCGCGCCATAAATCACACCGCTGAAGTGTGTTTCAGCATGGAGGCCCTCAGGGGCCAAACATTTACCCTCAGTGAAAGTCTGTTTGGGAGTTTAACAGGACAAGCCCATCTCTAAGTCCCAGTCTGACATTTGCTGTACTTCCTGTCGCTGTTAATGTGTGACACAGAGGTCAAATAAAAGTAATTAGCCAATTTAATCCACTTAGTTCAACTGTAGCTGCTATTTTAGAGTTGCATCAAAGATTTGAATACAAATGTCATTTCCTAATCATCATTTTTGTCTTGTTTTCAATAAAATATATTCACTTTTTTTAAAACAAGATAAACTCACGTGAAAAGCAAAATTTGAGACATCAATTACTTTAAATTTTTTAACATAAATTTTTATTTAAAGTGACTTACAGTGCACATTACATTTTTATTTGTTATATCAGGGAATCAAATATGATCTTGGTGTTGAAAGTGCAATTATGAGAATATTTTAAATATATATATATATATATATATATATAAGATTCATGTTCTCTTTTTGTCTTGTTTTAAACACAAGGTTTATGCTTAAAACTAAAAAAGAACAATACTTTGCTGATGAAATATGAAAAATAAATCAGGATATGTTTTCTGACAACATTTAACATCTTACACAATTTTGCTCATCAACTAAATTTAGATTTTTTTTGATATGTACTTAGTGTGCTTTATTACCCAAATATTCTTGAATGTGAATGACTGTAAGAATCTAGGGTTACCTGTTTCCTGGTCCGTGTCTTTCCCGTTCGAAGCTTGATGTATCGTGCAATCAGCTCATTCCGTCCTGAAAAAAAGAAACAATAGATACCGGGATTTATTCTGTATAGATGGTCATTTAATGAAACTCAAATGAAAATATTCTAATATTTTGAGACACTGGATTTTTGTCTTTCATAAGCTGTAATCTCAAATCATCAAAATTAAAACAAAAATACTTTTGAAATTTTTACTTTACATGTAATGAATCTATAATATAAGAATGTCTCACTTTTTGAAATAAGTTACCAAAATAAATAACTTTTTCAGGATATTAAATTTTTGAGATGCACCTGTATGTATATATATTATGTTATTATATGTGTATCATATTTTTCTAACCTTGAGCCTGCAACTCATCTCCTGTGATAAGCAGGTTACACACGACCTGTGTTTGTTGCAGGACTGGTGTTGTTGAACACATGGTGGACTGAGGCATGAAGTGTGTTGACAGTGAGTTTGAGTAAGTACATATCTAAAGTAAGAATGTTTACCGACTCAAACACACGTCTTCATCGGCTGCAGGCACACGTGTGCTGCACGGGGAATTTATTCAACAGGATCCTGTGCTCGACGTAACTGCATTTGTAAATGTGAACGCAAGAGTGTGAGATCTTATCTTTCAGGGTTTTCGATCAGGCACAGTGAATGCAAATATCATACCGCCCTCCCCTGCATGAGTGTTCAACTTTCTTGCAGCGATGCTTTTGCTGACAGACGGGTCACGTTGGACAAGAAGGTGAAGGGAATGAAAGGGTACCGACACAACACAGTCAACACCCACCGCACGAAGAGAGGAGCAGCAGCTGGTCTGTGTGTCAATGTTTATAGAATATGCCTTTACGCTTCCCATAAATCACATCCGGCCAGACTCCGGTTACTAGTACTAGTACAGAACCCTTAAATGCCCTCTTACCCAACGAAAAACACCTGTTTGTGGCATCTTTATGGAGAAAACGACCTTGTGATGCATGAGAGGGTCAGATATAGCTCTTTAGGAGACTTTCCCCTCTCAGATGTTTCTCCTAAAATTCACTATTCATCCAGTAAGAGTATACAGCTCTAAAATGATTGTGAGATCATTTGATGAGAAATGTTTGAGACATTGTTGAGATCTCTTCTTGAAGAAGAGACCAGTATTTTGACACTCGATGACGATGCCTGGATGTTTTTAGCTTCAAGAGCTTCTCAATGGCATCAATCTCACTTTGAGCAACACGTGCGTGTGTATGTGTGTGTGTGTGTGTGTGTGTGTGTGTGTGTGTGTGTGTGTGTGTGTGTGTGTGTGTGTGTGTGTGTGTTTGTGTGTGTGTGGGCATGTTTATGTGGTTTATGAGGACACAAATTTGTATAATGACATGGGTATGACATAGGTATTACAAGGAGAAGGTGATTTATGAGGACATTTTCAGTGTCCCCATAATTTAAAATGCTTATAAATCATACAGAGTGAGTTTTTTTGGGGGGAAAGTAGAAATGCACCGTCTCCTGTGAGGGCTAAGTTTAGGTGTAGGGTAGGTGTAGGGCAATAGCACATACAGTTGTACAGTATAAAACCATTACGCCTATGGAGAGTCCCGTAAACCATAAAAGCCAACATGTGTGTGTGTGTGTGTGTGTGTGTGTGTGTGTGTGTGTGTGTGTGTGTGTGTGTGTGTGTGTGTGTGAAGATTTTCCACAAATATATCTTCTAATGTCATCTTGATGATGACAAATAGCAATGCCCTAACACTACATAGAGTACCCTAGCAACCCATAGCTTTTACTAAAAGGCATTAACCACACTACTGACTGTATAACAATACACTTAAACCACACAGAGCCATCACAACAACTTGAAAACAACCTGCCAATGACCTGCAACAAGCAAACAACACTCATATTTACTTCAGCAAACAAAAATGTATTATTGATCCGTTTTATTTGTTGAAATAACTCAAATAAATCTGCTTCATGTACATTTAAAACATGTGCGGAGCAGGAACATATAAGGTTTAAAACATGCTCAGTTCAGTCTTTAACTTTGTAGTTTTGTGTTCATCTGCTTCTCCCATTTGCTCAAAAACAGTGACTCTCACATATAGACGAATACAATCTGATACAACAATATATTCTCAAACAATATATAGCCTACTGATAAATGTAACATTCGCTTCAATGGTTTGAGATGACTGGATCTCCTATTGAACGATCACCGACTGAACTGCATAATTAATATGACTTATTAGTCAGTTCTTCTTTTTTCTTTTTATTTTTTGGCCTAATAAATAAAATAAATCAGAAGAATGTACAAAAATACACACTGTTTTTGTTTTATTGTGAATTGAGTTGAGTTATGTATTAGGCCCTTGTGGGGGGTCATTGTGTTCATGGGGGCGGAGCTACAGAGGGGTCATTCATATCAATGCCACAAAAGTGAAAACTGAGCCACGGTCACCCAAAACCTTCTCTCACATACACTGTCCATCTTGAGGGTCCGCAAGGGGCCGAAATAAAACTGGTGTCATGCACAAGTACAGCAGCTCCCACAACGACCTCATAAACCTATAACCTCCCACTCAACCTCTCTCTCTCTCTCTCTCTCTCTCTCTCATCCTCTTCACATTCCAATCATTCCTGATCTGTGAGTCCTTCAGCATCTGCTCAATAAACAACTAACACACACACACACACATTACGACAGGTATTTAGGAAAGAATAGCAAAAATCATATATATAAGTGTTTCTCCGAGACTATATAGAGAGCAAATGGAGACTTTATCGTAGAAGTTTCTGCTTCTTAGATGTTTCTCCTGAGAAAATGACTCACAAAGCCTCATTCTGCACTGTCAGGTTCTCAAACATTTGGGAGCGCGACAGATAGAGAGAGAGAGAGAGAGAGAGAGAGAGAGAGGAGAGAGAGAGACAGAGAGAGAGAGACTGAGAGAGAGAGAGACAGAGAGAGAGAAAGAGAGAGAGAGAGAGAGAGAGAGAGAGAGAGAGACAGAGAGAGAGAGAGACTGAGAGAGAGACAGAGAGAGAGAGAGAGACAGAGAGAAGACTGAGAGAGAGAGACAGAGAGAGAGACAGAGACTGACAGAGAGACAGAGACAGAGAGAGAGAGACAGAGAGAGAGACAGAGAGAGAGACTGAGAGAGAGAGAGAGAGAGAGAGAGAGAGAGAGAGAGAGAGACAGATAGAGAGAGACAGAGAGAGAGACTGAGAGAGACAGAGAGAGAGAGAGAGAGAGAGACTGAGAGAGAGAGACAGAGAGAGACAGATAGAGAGAGAGACAGAGAGAGAGACAGAGAGAGAGAGAGAGACAGAGAGAGAGAGACAGAGAGAGACAGAGAGAGAGAGAGAGAGACAGAGAGAGAGAGAGAGAGAGAGACAGAGAGAGAGAGAGAGAGAGAGAGAGAGGGCACATATGTGCAGCTGATGGTCTCCAGAGGGTCAACAAAGGGCACATTTAGGATTGGTGAATGTGTAGTCTAGAGCAAGATTTCACTGCAGACTGTGTGTTTGTGTGCATGTACACACATATCTGTGCTCTGCAGCTCTCAATGAGTGTAACAAACATGATGAGCAAAGAAAAGCACAGAAAGATTGACATTCTGCATACAAATATCCAACGAATGGACGTAAATAAAAGGATAAATAAAATGAAAAGGCATTTAAATACATAAAACATATACATATATATATATATACACACACACACACACACATACACACATATACAATGCTAGACAACTTTTGGTTAAAACTAAAGTTAAAAAATTCAATATTTTATAGTACCAAAATAGCACAAGTACAAAGAAGGGATAACAATGCTCTAAATGAATGAACAAAATTTTGTATACTCCAAATGAATGAATAAAAAAAAATAATAAGTAATATTACGACAATTTTTCACATTGGTTAAAAAAAAATTACCAAAATAGTACAAAGGAGGCCTGGATGACTCTTTTAACCTGGTTGTTTTTAGTGAATCTCACATACAGTGTCACCTCTGTAGTTTTTAAACTAATGACTCTCATGAGACGCTTCTTTTTAGTGAATCAAAAACATAGGCTACAACTCGACGAGTGCTGTCCGGTTCAAGAACAAATGACATATGAGCTATTCTTTTGAGTGAATATTCAAATTAAACTGATTTCAAATGAGACTAAATATTTGTAGCTAATAACAGCATTTGTTTAATGTGTATCTGTTCACAAAAATCAATCCAAATAAAGCATGTTGTGATCTCATGGAAAAGAGCTGCTCATATAACAAATAGGAACATAATATGGGTTTGGAAAGACGATGAAAGACAGACAGACAGACAGACAGACAAGACCTTTAAGACTAAGTAACTCTCATATTCTTCCTTGAAGTGTCCGACTCAAATCACACAGAGTGAAAGCCGGGTGTGTGTCCTGCACTCGTGACCTCTGAAGGGCCACGACCCCACAGCGACCTCAGCAAAACAAAGAGAGAGAATGAGCAAAACACACCGACTCATTAGAGAGCTCAGACATAAACGAACCTCTAACGGGCCTGTGAAAAATCAAGCCCATGTGAGGGACGGGTGGCTTTTTCCATCTGTTTGACATGAAGCAGCTAATGAACATCTACATCAGCACATCTCAATACACCCATTGACTCCTGTGTGTCTGGAATAGCTGTTTCTGCAGCATGTCGTCTGTTTACTGCACACAGCATGTGAATTTTCTGTCCGTCTTTTAAAATGTGTGTCAAATATACCATTTAGGAACTAATATGTACACTTCGGGTATTAACAGGCAGCTTTTATGGGTATATAAGGTGCAAAGATGTACCCTCTGAAAAGCCAACTACATCTGCCAAAATGTGCATTAAACACTGGAAACGTATAACTACAAACAATGCAATGCAATTAAATTAAATAAACCTGAAGTAACACTGACAATGATTTTCCTTCTTGCTCCATTATTTCTGCCAAATGTTAAGATCTGGCTGTGAATCTTACAAACAAATGTTTGTTTTTTTTGTTGCGATTTTTGTATCAATTTATTTTTGTATAAATGTATTAATAATTATTTGTTTAATTACATAGTATATATATATTTTTTTACTTTTTTATTAATTTTAATAATATTTATATTATTTTCATGACGGTCCAGCATTTTTTCCATTCTCACTTCTATATCTGTTTTATTTGTTTATTTGTAGTTTCGTTAGATTTTAGTTTTATTTATTTATTAAGGAAAAACAAAGTGTATCACAGTTTCTATCTGATTAATAGTAACCAGAAATGTTTCTTGAGCAGCAAATCAGTATATTAAAATGATTTCTGAAGGATCATGTGACACAGACTGAAGTAATATACTGAAATGCAGCTTTGATCACAGCAATCAATTACATTTAACAATATATTCACATTATATTATGTTAAATTGTAATAATATTTTACAATATTCGTATTTTTACTGTATTTTTGGTTAAATAAATGCAGTAAGTAAACTTTCAGAACGGTTAGTTTGATCTGTTTTTAATCAGAGTGAGCATGATGTGCATTTTTAGCCTAACAAATCAAACTTAATTCAATTCCAAAGTTGTCTTTGCATCCTCGCAGACCCACAACAGACCCGCAATCTGAAATATGATTTCTCAGGGGTTTCTCATTCTTCAGCATCCGTCCCATATTCCTCCACAACCACAGAAAAAAAACTTCTGAACAGGTGGAGAAGCGCTCCATTATGCGTGGGAGCATTAAACCATGGCAAATGCATTTCCTTTCAGCGGCTGTGTGTAATTTTACGGGTCGGGAGAGTGAATGCATTACGGTACAGTGACGACCAAAGCCAAGAAATGTTTTCTTTGGCAAAGCCTGTTGAATTTTCACCCAGCGCACCATAAAAACTAAACAATCTAATAGACGCTGGTGCGCTTAGCTGGGTAATAACTCACACATGTAACGGTCAGTGATTTTCCACACAAACACACCACAAACACCAGCAGAAGATGGCGGTGGAACCTCTGGAAAAGGGTCACGAGGGCATTGTGGGAATTCTCGTCATTCTTTAAGCGCTCAGAACTGTAGATTGTCGCTATTTGCGTGATTGTCTGAAATTGCTGGGGTCAAATGGAGCCATGAATGAAGCTCTATCTGATTTTTGCCAAACACTGTTGGGTCGAGGTTTCTCTGAGCTCAAGATTTATAAAGCTGACTTCAGGAATGCATCAAAAATGGATAGAAGCACAGAAATGTATGATATGATGCACAGAAGTGAGTACACAAACTAATTGTTACAGCCTTCATTGAATCTAGAACGGCACGGACCTTAACCCTGGGCTAACAACTTCTTAAACCAGCAGTGTTTTAGACCAACAATATGGTGCTTGAATGTACAGTCAAATGTTTAGCAACAGACAACCAATCAAAGACTGCATCAGTGCTCACCTCGTTAAATATTCATGTGTTGCACAGTTGGTTTCAAATCTAGAATGGTTCAGAATCAGCGTTTAGCAATTAAAGAAATAGTTAATAAATGATTCTGTCATAAAAAATGTGGTTGTTCAAAACATGTACATTTTTCTTTCATGGAACTTTTTTTGAAGAATCTTTCATTTTTATAAAAATACTAATACTAATATTTAAAAACATTAATTAAATAAATAGTTTAAATTCACCCATGTTCATTTTCAATTAAAAATGATGGTAACTCTTTAGTATAGGGACCAATTCTCATTATTATCTAGGTACTTATTAGCATTCCTATTATTAATGCCCATAAAGCGCTTATAAATCACATATTCTGCATCACCATATTCTACATACCTAAACTTAACTAACTTACTATTAATAAGAAAAAAATAAACCTTAAAATAAAGTGTGACCAAAATAATTTCTTAATTTGTTATTTTGTTTAACTACATAAAAAAATGGTTAAACAGAGTTAAAACAATAAAAGAGAGTTTATTTACTTTTAGTAAAAGTTTAGCTTGATTTATTCAAAAGCTGGCTTTGTGGTATTAAGAAACTATTTAGTAATATTTTAAAATATTATCATAAAATTTGTGTGTTTAGTAAAACTTTTAATTAATTTATAAATAGATAATTAATAGTTAATTAATCAATCAATTAATTTTAAAATAAATAACAATATACATTTCTACGTATTAAATATACATATCAATAAACATGTTACATTAATAATACAAATTAAAATAAAGTGAAACCATCAATGCAGTTGAAGTTTCATCTGAAGTTCATCTGAAGTCATACGATAGCTTTTTGTGAGTCCCAAATTTTTATGTTTTGAATGACATTTTACATTTACATTTACATTTAGTTATTTAGCAGATTTGCTTTTATCCAAAGCGACTTACAAATGAGGACAATAGAAGCAATCAGAACCAACAAAAGAGCAACAACATGTGAGTGCTATTACAAGTCTCAAATAGCTTAACGCAGTACACATAGGAAGTGTTTTTTTTGTTTGTTTTTTACACTGAACAAAATTATAAAACAGCAACACTTTTGTTTTTGCCCCCATTTTTCATGAGCTGAACTCAAAGATCTAAGACTTTTTCTATGAACACAAAAGACCTATTACTCTCAAATATTGTTCACAAATCTGTCTAAATCTGTGTTAGTGAACGAGATAATCCATCCTCCTCACAGGTGTGACATATCAAGATGCTGATTAGACAGCTTAGGCTGAACACAATAAAGGCCACTCTAAATGTGCCATTTTACTGTATGGGGGGTCCAAAAACCAGTAACACAGATTTAGACAGATTTGTGAACAATATTTGAGAGAAATAGGCCTTTTGTGTACATAGAAAAAGTCTCAGATCTTTGAATTCAGCTCATGAAAAATGGGGGCAAAAACAAATGTGTTGCATGTTTTATTTTGTTCAGTATATAAAGAAAACAAGAAGATATAATAAAAAAGAAAGCTATTTAGAGGGTCAGATAGATACAAAGAAGACTAAAAAAACAAAGAAGACAGATAGATAGAACAGAATTGGAATAGAGAGTGCTATATAGAGTTAGAGGGTCAAATAGAGATGGAAGAGATGTGTTTTTAGCCGTTTCTTGAAGATGGTTCAAGAAGCTGCATTTTGGATTAATTGTAGAGGTTTGATGGAACTGGCTGGAAGACCTGCCAAGAGAGCATTGCAATAGTCAAGTCTGGACAGAACGAGAGCCTGAACAAGGAGTTGTGTTGCATGTTCCCAGAGAAAGGGCCTGATCTTATTAATATTATATAATGCAAATCTACAGGACCGGGCAGTTTTAGTAATGTGGTCTGAGAAATTCAGCTTATCATTAATCACAACTCCAAGGTTTCTAGATGTTTTTGAAGGAGTTATGGTTGATGAGCCCAACTGGAAGGGGAAGTTGTGACATGAGAGTGAGTAAATAAATGGCAGTTTTCATTTTCTTGTGATCTGTTCCTTTAACAGCTTGACTGGTTGAGAGAAGTGAAGAGTATTGAAGGATAAGTGTGATGAGTGATTTGTCTGTGCTGATAGTGGCTGAGACTGAGCTCGATGTAATCCCAGTATTAACACCGTCAGGAGGGAGACCTCTCTCTGTCTGTCTGTCTGTCTGTCTGTCTGTCTGTCTGTCTCTGTCTGTCTGTCTGTCTGTCTCTCTCTGTCTGTCTGTCTGTCTGTCTGTCTGTCTGTCTGTCTGTCTCTCTCTCTCTCTCTCTCTCCTCATGTGCTGTAAACCCAGTCGTGTCTGTGTGCTTGAGGAGAAGCAGCTGGAGGTGAACTGAAAGGCAACACACACACACTCAATGGCGAGCAGAACGGCTTTTTGGGGTCACGAGCGGGGGCCGCAGAAACAGGTGCAAACCACACTGCCCCCCCCCCTTGTTTTTATTTGTCCCTCTCTGTCGCACATACTCAAAGGGTAAAAGTCCATTCTCGTGTCGGGTTGCACCCTCTCTGCCTTGAACTCGGGGCTCTGAACGCCCATAGCGTGCCATTCCGGACGCGCTTTGCCGCTCCCAAACTACCGGCCCCTACCCTCGGGGCTGATAGATCCACCCCAGATGCCCCCTTCTGCCCCCTATGACCCTCCCTCGCCACCTGCCTTAGAGGGATACTCCAACCCAAAATGAAAATTTTGTCATTTTTCACTTACCCTCATGTTGTTCCGAACCAACAAAAGCTTAGTTCGTCTTCGGAACACAATTTAAGATATTTTGGATAAAAACCGTGAGGCTTGTGACTGTCCCATTGACTGCCAAGTAAATTGCACTGTCAAGGTCCAGAAAAGTATGAAAAGCAACGCCAGGATACTCCATCTACCTTCAGTGGTTCAATCTGACTGTTATGAAGAATATTTTTGTACAGAAATAAATAAAAAATAAAGATTTTTAATCAACAATTAGGCACCGTAATGTCTCCTCTGTGCCAGCGTAGCACCATTTTGGAGATTATCCCCTAGATGCAGAATGTGTACACACTTCTAAATCAGCCTCGACACAAGGATGCTTCTTCTTCATCGATTTACGCTCTGATTTTAACGCAAACAGTGCACTCTTGTGGCCCGGCTAATAAAGAAGACTGTACGCATTTTGCAAGACGTAAAATAAAGTGCGCAAATCCGTAATAAAATGTCCCTCACACTGCTCCGGGGGGTGAATAAAGGCCCCCTGTAGCAAATCCTTGCGTTTTTAAAAGATAAATATCCATATTTCAAGTGTCTCACTTCCACTGACTGTGTTAAGAGGAAGACGTTCATGCGGATGCGTGTGAGGGACGGTTTAATACAGATGCACACACTTTATTTGACGTCTTCCGAACTGTATACAGCAAACACCCGTTTATCACCATTGAAAGGCTTGGAGGGGCCAGGACTATTTTTTATATAATTCTGATTGGATTCGCCTGAAAGAAGAAAGTCGCACACACCTAAGATGCTTCAAGGTGAGTAAAACACATCCTAATTTTCATTTTTGGGTGAACTAACCCTTAAAGTCATACAATAGTTTTGTGTGAGTAACAGATGTTTGAGAAACCACATTAATAGTTTTACTCTTCTGCTGCTAGTGGTGCTGAAATCATGCATCCAAGTCACTCATTGGCTGCAAAAGCAAATGCATAGAGGCAGAAGGGAAGAGGCATACCGTACATCTTGCCCTCGTCGGAGAGAATGATCTTGCGTCGGCCACAGGGCGGATAGATGGCCAGCGCCTCCTGAAAGCTCTGATCGATGTCTGGACTCCACACGCCCTCCGCATCGCTCTCCAGAGGCTTATCCAATCCCTCGCTCAGCTCCTCGCTAGCGCCCCCCGGAGAGGACGCTGATACCCACTCGGACGTCAGGGTGGTGGTGAAGAGCAAAACGCCCTAGCAGACACTGATGGGCTGGGTGAGGCTCTGGAAATGGCCCTGGCGGTAAATAACGGGGTTTTCCAGGCCTGAAACAAGGCAGGTGCTCAATCCTATGGAAGAGAGTAAGCTTAGTTAGAGTTGCATTGGATTAAATCAGATGATATGGAAACACAGTAAAATAGAAAGAAAATATAGCTGCAATCAGCAATTACGTGCACTGGAAGGATGAACAGGTTGATTTGTTCATCGCACTCACCGTGCTTAAAATATAGCAAAATTTAATGCACATTTATAGCTTTATAACTTTTAGATCATTGGGTGGCACTGTCAACACATTTTCGTGATACTCTCTCATGGCCATATATTGATGATGCATGAAAATATTTGTGTTAATACATGAAAGTATTGGCAAGATAATTCCTGACTTCCTGTTTGGTGTCCTCGCAAGCAAGTTTATTAAGATTTATTGGTGAACTAGTGTTGAATGTTAAATATTTGCTTAGTAAATTTTGTGAGACGTGGTCTGAAAGATTCACTATTTTCCCAATAAACCTTAACAAAGTTGCTTGTGTGGTAACGCTTCCTTCAGGGAAAAAAAATTCTCTCCTGTTGCTCTCTCATATCAAAATCATCCCATATTTAGAACTGTTTTGGACTGTTTTCACTTGTAAACCGTGTTTGATTTGAACGTGAAAGTGACGTGACATACGGCCAAAAGTATGGGGACCCATACTCAGAATTTGTGCTCTGCAATTAACCCATCCAAAGTGCACACACACACCGTGAACACACACACACCGTGAACACACACCCGGAGCAGTGGGCAGTCCCGGGGAGCATTCGGGGGTTCGGTGCCTTGCTCAAGGGCTCCTCAGTCGTGGTATTGAGGGTGGAGAGAGTGCTCTACATTAACCAACCCATCTACAATTCCTGCCGGACCGAGACTCGAACTCACAACCTTTGGATTATGAGGCCGACTCTCTAACTATTAGGCCATGACTTCCCCCAATATTTGTGCATATTTCTCTCATGATTCAGATAAGACTACTTTTTCACTGGAGAAAGAATATTAAGAAGTTAAAAGGCTTTAATAATGAATTTGTTTCTTACAAACACACAGGTTTTGCTTCACGAGACATTAACTGATGAACTGGAGTGGTGTGTATTATTGTGATGTTTTTATCAGCTGTTTGGACTCTTATTCTGACGGCACCCATTCACTGCAGAGGATCTACTAGTGAACAAATGATGTAATGCTACATTTCTACAAATCTGATGAAAAACATTCATCTACATCTTGGATGAACTGAGGGGGAGTAAGTTTTAAGCAAATATTCATTTTTGGGTGAACTATTCCTGGGTGGACCATTCGATGGGAAAAAACACATTTGCTATTACATCATCCAGATTAGTCGCTGCTACTGCAGATGTTGCTAAATTGAGTTGTAGCACAGCGATGTTGTTGGCAGGGTTTCAGATGGGTATCATCACGGCATGAGTGAGACGACCACCAGTCATTAAAACGCTCCCCAGACTCCATAATCCTACTTGGAAAATGCTCCTTGGTTCTGAAATCACATTACGAGGAGACACAGAGTGACACCACGTCTGCAGACATGTAACCGCAATGATTAGCGGCCTGCAGCCAGAAAGGGCTATTTTAAGAGGTCCGCCACAAACGGACCTGATCAGGGGTCCCTCAATACAAAACACACACTCTTTGCTATTCAAACTTCAGACTTTATGAGTTTATAAGAACACAACTTGAGGAGAGATCACTGTAAATAATTAGTATTCCACACAAATGTGTGTTTTCTGCTGGAATTCTGGGAATTGTGGTGTTTGTGAGTGTGTGTACAGGAAGATTAAAGCCACCGAGCAACAGTGAGTCATGCTCGCGTCTGACTCAATCACCCCGTTTTCCTCCGAGCTTGACTTCCTGTTCAAAAATCACAGATCAGACCAAACGCCCTTGAGTTTCTTAATGAAACTAATGCTTGATGCAGAACTGAGTCCAAAAATGGATTAATGCACCATTTCACTTTTTAGAGAAGTGTATAAAGATTTAAAACAGAGTCACTGCATGCATTTATAACATGCAATAAAACGCTAATAACTACAGAAAAACAACAATAGCAAACTCGACTGTATCTACACGAGAAGTAAATTTTCTCTGGTTCGGATGTCAATGTAAACTGGCATATGTAAAGCCAAAATGGAGAAAAAATCAACATGTGCAGACCAAAGAGTCTGTTATTTTAGAATGATTTATATACTATTATAGAATTTATTAATATCTTGTATTAGCTTTTATTTTTAGACTTTAGTTTTCATACAAGTTTTCAGTTTCAATCATTTTATTATATGCTTTTGACATTATTTATTCAAACAAATATGTATATTAAGTTAATTTTTATTTTAAAAACTTTAATTTTATCTAAGTTAGTTGCCAAGGAAACAAATATTTTAATTACGTAACATGATTTGTAATAGTTTTAGTCAAAACTAAATAAACCTGCACTTTCTGAATTTTTTTTTGCTGGACATTGCATTTTTTATCATTTTATCATCACCACAGCCATATAGCCCTGCAGCCCAAGACCGGTTTCCCACTGAAGCTAAGCAGGGTTGAGCTGGTTAGTACCTGGATGGGAGACCTCCTGGGAAAACTAGGTTGCTGCTGGAAGAGGTGTTAGTGAGACCAGCAAGGTCTGTGGGGGTCCTAACGCCCCAGTATAGTGACGGGGACACTATACTGTCAAAGAGCACCATCTTTTGGATGAGACGTTAAACCGAGGTCCTGACTCTCTGTGGTCTTTAAAAATCCCATGACACTTCTCGTAAAGAGTAGGGGTGTAATTCCTTCCACTGGCCCTTGTCAATCATGGCCTCCTAATAATCCCCATCCACTTGATTGTCTCTATGACTCTCTCTCCTCTCCACCTGTAGCTGGTGTGTGGTGAGAGCATACACTGATTGTCTCTATGACTCTCTCTCCTCCACCTGTAGCTGGTGTGTGGTGAGCGATACACTTGATTGTCTCTATGACTCTCTCTCTCCTCCACCTGTAGCTGGTGTGTGAGCACATACACTTGATTGTCTCTATGACTCTCTCTCTCCACCTGTAGCTGGTGTGTGGTGAGAGCATACACTTGATTGGCTCCATGACTCTCTCTCCTCTCCACCTGTAGCTGGTGTGTGGTGAGCGCATACACTTGATTGGCTCTATGACCTCTCTCCTCTCCACCTGTAGCTGGTGTGTGGTGAGCGCACACTTGATTGTCTCTATGACTCTCTCTCTCCTCTCCACCTGTAGCTGGTGTGTGGTGAGCACATACACTTGATTGTCTCTATGACTCTCTCTCTCTCCACCTGTAGCTGGTGTGTGGTGAGCGCATACACTTGATTGTCTCTATGACTCTCTCTCTCTCCACCTGTAGCTGGTGTGTGGTGAGCACACTTGATTGGCTCTATGACTCTCTCCTCTCCACCTGTAGCTGGTGTGTGGTGAGCATACACTTGATTGTCTCTATGACTCTCTCTCTCTCCACCTGTAGCTGGTGTGTGGTGAGCGACACACTTGATTGTCTCTATGACTCTCTCTCCTCCACCTGTAGCTGGTGTGTGGTGAGCGCATACACTTGATTGTCTCTATGTCTCTCTCTCCTCCACCTGTAGCTGGTGTGTGGTGAGCGCATACACTTGATTGTCTCTATGACTCTCTCTCCTCTCCACCTGTAGCTGGTGTGTGGTGAGAGCATACACTTGATTGTCTCTATGACTCTCTCTCTCTCCACCTGTAGCTGGTGTGTGGTGCACACTTGATTGTCTCTATGACTCTCTCTCCTCCACCTGTAGCTGGTGTGTGAGAGCATACACTTGATTGGCTCTATGTCTCTCTCCTCTCCACCTGTAGCTGGTGTGTGGTGAGAGCATACACTTGATTGTCTCTATGACTCTCTCTCCTCTCCACCTGTAGCTGGTGTGTGGTGAGCACACTTGATTGGCTCTATGACTCTCTCTCTCCACCTGTAGCTGGTGTGTGGTGAGAGCATACACTTGATTGTCTCTATGACTCTCTCTCTCCACCTGTAGCTGGTGTGTGGTGAGAGCATACACTTGATTGTCTCTATGACTCTCTCTCCTCTCCACCTGTAGCTGGTGTGTGGTGAGAGCATACACTTGATTGTCTCTATGACTCTCTCCTCTCCACCTGTAGCTGGTGTGTGGTGAGAGCATACACTTGATTGTCTCTATGACTCTCTCCTCTCCACCTGTAGGTGTGTGGTGAGCGCATCCACTTGATTGGCTCTATGACTCTCTCTCCTCTCCACCTGTAGCTGGTGTGTGGTGAGCGCATACACTTGATTGGCTCTATGTCTCTCTCTCCTCTCCACCTGTAGCTGGTGTGTGGTGAGAGCATATTTATATTTTATATTGTGGCAAAGAAAACCCCTTAACTGTGATAAAATCACAAAACCCTCGGTGGGTTATTGCTTTAGTTTATCACGTGTTTATATGTATTTAAATATACATACTACAACAGTAAATGTTTTAGGGAAAATTAATAGGATAGTTTATCCAAAAATGAAGCTTATGATATCAGTTATTCATCCTCTTGTTGTTTCAACCCTGAATGATTGTCTTTCCTCTGTGGAGAACAGAGGGGGAAAAATGACATTTTGAGAAGTGTCTGAGTTTTTGTGTTTTTCTTTTTGTCCATTCAATGAAAGCCAAAATGGGTTCAATGTTTTTTGGTTCCCAGTGGTCTTTAAAATATCTTCTTTGTATTACGCAGAAGAAAGAAAGCAATACAGGCTCAGTAAAACACGAGGCTGAGTAAATGACTACTTAAAACCTCTCTAGTTGTACACTCACACATAGATATACTGTACATTCACATGTGTGTGTAACTCACATACAAAACAAACACACACCATATAAACAAACATAGACACACAACAAAATCCACTTTAATCAGAGCTGGAATGTAAAGCTGAGAGTCGCTGTGAACCTACACACACACACACACACACACACACGCACACACACACACACACACACACACACATGTGGGATATTAGCTATGGGCCGTACATTAATTTAAAGCTCATATTGTTTAACAGTGGCGTTGTAGCCGCAGGGGCTGGTCGGCTCTGATCAAGAGTTCCTGACACACAGCGAGTGTCTCGTTAAGAGCATCTCTAATAACGCTGTGTTAATGTGATAATAGCACTAAAACAACACAACTGCCTTTAAGATTAAATGTGGCTAACGCTGCAGCAATGCAAATACAACATTGTTTTAATGGTAAAAATGCAGATATGTTACAGATGTACTGCACTAAACAATGGTGCTATCATGATTTCAGACAGTACCATAGCATATATTACAGTATTACCATTGCTGTACCATGGTCCCACTAAAAGGTAGTAACACAGTATTTCTTGTTGGCTTTCCTTAATATCTATTATCAGTTAGCTCTGCAATACACAAATGATAAAAAGTATCTTTCATATGTTTGTGTTGTATATAAACTGTTGAAATCCAGGATTAACTTTGAGAAGCTGCTTTGTGTGTTTAACTTAGGCACAATTCCTAATCTCTGTAACACAACACACACATGAAAGCAGATCTTCACACACACACACACACACACACACACACACACACACACACACCTTTGTCAATGTCCAAAAATGAGCAGATGTAAACTAAGAATTGTGAGAAAGTTGTTGTTTCCTCAAAATTGTGAGTTTACATCTGGAATTTATGAGTTTATTTTTCACAGAAAGTTTATATCTTGTGATACTAGGTTATATTGTGCAATTCTAGGTTTATATCTAGCAATTCTGAGTTTATTTAGCAATTCAGTTTGTATTTTGCCATTCTGATTTTATATCTTGTAATTCTTCATTTATATTGTGAAATTTTGAGTTAAAATCTCATATGTTTTGTTTTATATCTCACAATCCTAAGTTCATATTTTGTAATTTTACATTTATGGTTTACATATGGGTTTATATCTCACAATTTTGTTTGTATCTTTACATTTTGGCCTGATTTCTCATAATTTTGAGTTTATATCTCAAAAATCAGTTAGAATCTCGTAAATATGGGTTTAAATGTCACAATTCCGAGTCAATAAAGTCAAAATTGTGATGTGTAAACTCTATAAATACATATATTTATAAAATATTGTTTTGTCCCATGACATGTTACTCAATAATCAAGGTAAAAACTAAACGGGAACAGGCAGCAAACTGAACTCTACAGAAGAAAACAGACTCAGACAGAGCCCAAGTGTGAAGACACATTACGGAGCTCTAATGAAACGTTTAATAACGCTTCCCTGATGCTTTTGATTAAAATAACACAATATCCCTTCCTCCCGCGCCGCAGAAAGACCCCGAGCAGGTGGACACCTGTTGTTCCAGTAGAATATTCCGTCCCCCGGGACGCAGAACACGAAGGGCACACTCGAAATATTGACCCATGAGGCCAGCTGACACAGAGCGCACCACTGCGCTTCAAATGACCGGTTTGATCTGTTTAGACTGACTTTGGATCAGTCATTTGTCAACTAACTGAGCCTTTTTCACAGACCGTGATGACATGTTTACACCGCTATTAACAACATGAATCTACACTGCAGAAACAAATGTTTATTCAAAATCATAAATAAAGATTATTGGAGTATATTTTACAAGAAAATATTTTCTATATTCTACCTTTTATTCAATGTGTTACATAATTGTTATTGAAGCAAATACAAATTATATTTGTTGTCATTTCTATTCACCACTATAGAAATTAAACTATGATGACTTGCACTTCTGAGAACCTTGGAAAAGTGTGGCTGGTAAATAAATCAACTCATTCATTTTTAGAACTTTAAAGATTTATATTATTAAATATTGCATTTGTGCAGCTGACAAACCCAACATTTGACTAAAGGAAAAACAACATTAACTGAACTCCTTCAATAGTGTTTAAAAGCACCCCGAGATGAACTTCATGAATGTCTAGACATCAAATATATATAAAAATAGTCCGAAAAAAGTGTGTGCAAACCTTTGACTTGTAGTGTAAACAAACAAATAAATATCAAAGCACATAAAGTCAAAACCTACACATTAAAATAAGAAAACAATTTGTAATTTTGAAATGAATAACAGTAATATTTAATAGCAGTGGTCTGACTAAAGAAATAGGCCTACATAAATTAACACTGGATTAAAATAATTCAAAATATTATTTAATATAATACTATTCATTTTGGTTGTTATTTTCTTTCTTAAAACAAAACAGACAAGACAATCGTATAATAATAATAATAATAATAATGTTTCCACAATTATTAAGTAGACACTTTCCTTGTATTATTATACAATCTTTGTATTATATACATTTTTCAAACGTATTAAATTGGTTTATATGAAGGAAAACACCTGCAGACATTTGTCACAATTTACAGGATGAACCAAAAGTTTAGTTTTTAATCGCGATTATTTGCGCAACAGAGCACCGCGCGCCTATGACGCGATTAAAGTTCCTCAGAAAGTTTCCGGCCGTTACGCAGGAAGTCGCTCCGGTGGAGCAGGAAAAAAGAACGCGGGAATTCGGGAAAAATTCCAACAATTCCAAATATTCCATTGTTACATCACATTTCGTCATCACGTGTCAGAATATCCACTTCAATGAGCTCGTTTCGCGGCTGTTCTGAAATACCGTTGTGTGAGGAGAAGATCTGTACAGCTCTACAAGTTCTTTTAGCTACTTTACATAAAGATTTAGATTTCTAAAGAACTATGAAATATGTAAATAAATACAATTCTTACCTGTCAGGAGGTTCGGTGGGGAAAATAAAGTGTTTGGGGGGTGAAATCTGCCTGAGTGACTGGAAGCGCGCGAGGAAGGCTGGAATTTCAGGAATTGGCTGCAGTATAACGCGAGGAGCGGACAGGAGGAGGGAGAGAGAGAGGAGGGAGAGAGGGAGGGAGGGAGGTGTGAGGGGAGGTCCCGCGGCTGAAAGGGGAAAAGGAACAGTCTTGGTGTGGAGAGAAAAGGAAATAAGCCCGGATCCAGAGGGATTCACATTGTTCTGGTCAGTATGAGAGACAGATGTGTCCTAAAAGTCCTGGAAGAGAATCCTAAAACAGTGTCAAGACCCCTCACGCTTTCTTTGTATTAAGCACTACCAAAAATAAGAATATAAAGACGTTTCACGTGTATTAAAATGTATTTATATCTACTTAATGTGTTAAAAATACACAAAAATACGGTGTGTGTGTGTGTGTGTGTGTGTGTGTGTGTGTGTGTGTGTGTGTGTGTGTGTGTGTGTGTGTGTGTGTGTGTGTGTGTGTGTGTGTGTGTGTGTGTGTGTGTGTGTGTGTGTGTGTGTGTGTGTGTGTGTGTGTGTGTGTTTAAATGTATATACATGGTCCTGTAAATAGTAATTTGTTGTGTTTTCCTTCATTTGAACGAATTTATTACGTTTAGAAAATGTGAGACGTTGTAGCCTATTTATATGTATGCATGTCTCTCTCTCTCTCTCTCTCTCTCTCTCTCTCTCTCTCTCTCTCTCTCTCTCTCTATATATATATATATATATATATATATATATATATATATATGTAGGCCTATATTTACTTGTTTATAACGTTACTCGTTTTACTTTGAAGAACCATATACATACCATAATACATGTATAATTGCTTTACTTCTAATTACTAACACTGCTTGTCTTTTTAAGGGTAAACACTCATTTGGAGAATTGCAGAAAAGTCCAGTCATGATATCAGATGGTATTTTGATATATACCATGGTAGTCAATTAATGCCAAATTCATACATTAAGATGTTTGCACGCTACTCCTAGGAAAAAAATACATAAATAAAAAAAACGGAGAAGCTGTTTTTGTTTGGAAAGTGTCCATATTACCTGGTGTTAAAACAGTGGGAACATATTTTTTTGTTTCTCAGATCAGACATTTGTTATGTGCCCAACAGGTTTTAGAGCCCTCTACAGGACACAAACAAACTTGCATCTAAAATCCAAAAGCTTGGAGAAACTTCTGAATCTAATGCTCATGGGATATCCAGTGCAGAAAGATGCCTGTAACATCCAGCTAACAAAGTACATGATGGTGACGCCACATCCAAGACTCTAGAATTGAGCTGTAATGCAACATGGATTCAGGGGATCTAGCAAAGGCTACTCAGAAGAAAACGATCCAGATCAAATCTTACTAAACACTGTTTATTAAGCACACTTATAAAAATCAAGTTCAAAGTAACTCTAGTGGTGTTCCTGTAATGCACTTAAGACAGAGAACAAACTCCAACTTAGTTCTGGTTTCGGTCAAGAATCTTTTCTGTAATAATTCTAGAACAGTTCCGATCCGCAGTCTCAAGATTCTAGATCCCCCGTTTTTAAACACAGAACCAAACTTCATTCAGTCACAGTGGCTGTGTTTTCTCGGAAACCCGAAGCGTTCGACGGTCTCGAGTCTGTAGCGTACTACGATAAATAGACTATGACAAACTAACAACATCATTTTGACTTTAAGGGAAACATATAAAGTTTTACAGAGGAAGTCATAAAGGTCTTATTATTTCTAGAAAGAATATAAATTAATTTATAGCCTCCTGTTTCAGAAGAAGTTGTACTCTATCTCTTATAAATGTTTGAAATGTAGAACACGAGAGAAAGAACTGTACATGGCCACTTCGATTATGTGTTTCACTAAAGTCCTTTAAGGTCCGTGGTTTGGGGAACTAGAATGGACTGTACTGTGTTGTCCATTGCCTTTGGTCCTCGGGTCCTGTCGGGTCGCTGTATCCATCCTGCTGGTCTGTTTTGGGTCAGACGATCGGGTGAGAGCGAGTCTAACATACACATGCTACATGGCTAGTTTTCATTTTTTGGACAGGAATTTAATCTTGTGTCCTAAGAGAAAAGAGAGAGGAAAGAGAAATGCTCAAAATCCCACTCAAACCCAAATCATTATTTCCTTCAAATACTGGTTCATCAGACTAATGCTGTTCAGAATGGATTAGCAGCTTACTGCAAAGCGTATACTGGATACTTTTTTTGTTTTGTTTCTTTGCTGTTTTGCATTTTGCAGTTTTGCATTGTGGGATATAGTATTTGTGCTATATGCAAAATTAAATTAAACAAAACAAAATAAACGTTCTTTATAAAATATATAAAGAAGAACATATACATTTAAAGTTTATTTTATTATATAACCAAAAACCATATTTTATATTAATATATATATATATATATATATATATATATATAAACAATATCAAGTAAATTATTTATATGTCAAAGAATAAATATTTTATTAAATATTTAATCGTTAAATACATAAATAAATAATTAAATACATAAATAAATGCATACATATTTATTTAATTATTTACAGCACATCCCGACAAACGTAACCCTGAAAATTAAATGTGGAGGAAATAAACAAATTAATTAATTAACGAATGCATTAATTCATTAATATTATTTTTATTCATGCATTTATTTGTTTTCAATTATTTAATTATGTATTTAACGTTTTATTTATATATTTCAATTTGATTTCATTTTGAGTAATTTGGCCCTCCATATTTATATTTTTATTTTATTTTAATGAATAGATTATGTATTTATATAGCGCTTTATTGTGTATTGTTGTACACCCAAAGTACTTTACAATCATGTGGGGGGGGTTCTCCTCAGGACAACGGCGCCAGTGCGCTCACCACACACTAGCTACAGGTGGAGAGGAGAGAGAGTCATAGAGACAATCAAGTGTATGCGCTCACCACACACCAGCTACAGGTGGAGAGGAGAGAGAGTCATAGAGCCAATCTAGTGTATGCGCCACCACACACCAGCTACAGGTGGAGAGGAGAGAGACATAGAGCCAATCATGTATGCTCTCACCACACACCAGCTACAGGTGGAGAGGAGAGAGAGACATAGAGCCAATCAAGTGTATGATCTCACCACACACCAGCTACAGGTGGAGAGGAGAGAGAGACATAGAGCCAATCATGTATGCTCTCACCACACACCAGCTACAGGTGGAGAGGAGAGAGAGTCATAGAGCCAATCTAGTGTATGCGCTCACCACACACCAGCTACAGGTGGAGAGGAGAAAGAGAGAGAGACATAGAGCCAATCAAGTGTATGATCTCACCACACACCAGCTACAGGTGGAGAGGAGAGAGAGTCATAGAGCCAATCTAGTGTATGCGCTCACCACACACCAGCTACAGGTGGAGAGGAGAGAGAGTCATAGAGCCAATCAAGTGTATGCGCTCACCACACACCAGCTACAGGTGGAGAGGAGAGAGAGACATAGAGCCAATCAAGTGTATGCTCTCACCACACACCAGCTACAGGTGGAGAGGAAAGAGAGTCATAGAGCCAATCAAGTGGATGCGCCACCACACACCAGCTACAGGTGGAGAGGAGAGAGACATAGAGCCAATCAAGTGTATGCTCACCACACACCAGCTACAGGTGGAGAGGAGAGAGAATCATAGAGCCAATCAAGTGTATGCTCTCACCACACACCAGCTACAGGTGGAGAGGAGAGAGAGACATAGAGCCAATCAAGTGGATGCGCTCACCACACACCAGCTACAGGTGGAGAGGAAAGAGAGTCATAGAGCCAATCAAGTGGATGCGCTCACCACACACCAGCTACAGGTGGAGAGGAAAGAGAGTCATAGAGCCGATCAAGTGAATGCGCCACCACACACCAGCTACAGGAGAGGAGAGAGAGTCATAGAGCCGATCAAGTGGATGCGCTCACCACACACCAGCTACAGGTGGAGAGGAAAGAGAGTCATAGAGCCGATCAAGTGTATGCGCTCACCACACACCAGCTACAGGTGGAGAGGAGAGAGTCATAGAGCCGATCAAGTGTATGCGCTCACCACACACCAGCTACAGGTGGAGAGGAGAGAGTCATAGAGCCGATCAAGTGGATGCGCTCACCACACACCAGCTACAGGTGGAGAGGAAAGAGAGTCATAGAGCCGATCAAGTGTATGCGCCACCACACACCAGCTACAGGTGGAGAGGAGAGAGAGACATAGAGACAATCATGTATGCTCACCACACACCAGCTACAGGTGGAGAGGAGAGAGAGACATAGAGACAATCAAGTGGATGCGCTCACCACACACCAGCTACAGGTGGAGAGAAGAGAGAGTCATAGAGCCAATCAAGTGGATGCGCCACCACACACCAGCTACAGGTGGAGAGAAGAGAGAGTCATAGAGCCAATCAAGTGTATGCTCTCACCACACACCAGCTACAGGTGGAGAGGAGAGAGAATCATAGAGCCAATCATGTATGCTCTCACCACACACCAGCTACAGGTGGAGAGGAAAGAGAGTCATAGAGCCGATCAAGTGTGCGCTCACCACACACCAGCTACAGGTGGAGAGGAGAGAGAGACATAGAGACAATCATGTATGCTCTCACCACACACCAGCTACAGGTGGAGAGGAGAGAGAGACATAGAGACAATCAAGTGGATGCGCTCACCACACACCAGCTACAGGTGGAGAGAAGAGAGAGTCATAGAGCCAATCAAGTGGATGCGCTCACCACACACCAGCTACAGGTGGAGAGAAGAGAGAGTCATAGAGCCAATCAAGTGGATGCGCTCACCACACACCAGCTACAGGTGGAGAGGAGAGAGAGTCATAGAGCCAATCAAGTGTATGCTCTCACCACACACCAGCTACAGGTGGAGAGGAGAGAGAGACATAGAGCCAATCAAGTGTATGCTCTCACCACACACCAGCTACAGGTGGAGAGGAGAGAGAGTCATAGAGACAATCAAGTGTATGCGCTCACCACACACCAGCTACAGGTGGAGAGGAAAGAGAGTCATAGAGCCAATCAAGTGGATGCGCTCACCACACACCAGCTACAGGTGGAGAGGAGAGAGAGACATAGAGCCAATCAAGTGTATGCTCTCACCACACACCAGCTACAGGTGGAGAGGAGAGAGAATCATAGAGCCAATCAAGTGTATGCTCACCACACACCAGCTACAGGTGGAGAGGAGAGAGAGTCATAGAGCCAATCAAGTGGATGCGCCACCACACACCAGCTACAGGTGGAGAGGAAAGAGAGTCATAGAGCCGATCAAGTGAATGCGCTCACCACACACCAGCTACAGGTGGAGAGGAGAGAGTCATAGAGCCGTTCAAGTGGATGCGCTCACCACACACCAGCTACAGGTGGAGAGGAAAGAGAGTCATAGAGCCGATCAAGTGTATGCGCTCACCACACACCAGCTACAGGTGGAGAGGAGAGAGTCATAGAGCCGATCAAGTGTATGCGCCACCACACACCAGCTACAGGTGGAGAGGAGAGAGTCATAGAGCCGATCAAGTGTATGCTCTCACCACACACCAGCTACAGGTGGAGAGGAAAGAGAGTCATAGAGCCGATCAAGTGAATGCACTCACCACACCAGCTACAGGTGGAGAGGAGAGAGTCATAGAGCCGATCAAGTGTATGCTCTCACCACACACCAGCTACAGGTGGAGAGGAGAGAGTCATAGAGCCGATCAAGTGTATGCTCACCACACATCAGCTACAGGTGGAGAGGAGAGAGTCATAGAGCCGATCAAGTGGATGCGCTCACCACACACCAGCTACAGGTGGAGAGGAAAGAGAGTCATAGAGCCGATCAAGTGAATGCGCTCACCACACACCAGCTACAGGTGGAGAGGAAAGAGAGTCATAGAGCCGATCAAATGGATGCGCTCACCACACACACCAGCTACAGGTGGAGAGGAAAGAGAGTCATAGAGCCGATCAAGTGGATGCGCTCACCACACACCAGCTACAGGTGGAGAGGAAAGAGAGTCGTAGAGCCGATCAAGTGTATGCGCCACCACACACCAGCTACAGGTGGAGAGGGAGAGAGTCGAGAGCCGATCAAGTGTATGCGCTCACCACACACCAGCTACAGGTGGAGAGGAGAGAGTCGAGAGCCGATCAAGTGTATCGCCACCACACACCAGCTACAGGTGGAGAGGAGAGAGTCGAGAGCCGATCAAGTGTATGCTCTCACCACACACCAGCTACAGGTGGAGAGGAGAGAGAGTCGAGAGCCGATCAAGTGTATGCTCTCACCACACACCAGCTACAGGTGGAGAGGAGAGAGAGTCGTAGAGCCGATCAAGTGTATGCGCTCACCACACCCCAGCTACAGGTGGAGAGGAGAGAGTCGAGAGACGATCAAGTGTATGCTCACCACACCCCAGCTACAGGTGGAGAGGAGAGAGAGTCGAGAGCCGATCAAGTGTATGCTCTCACCACACACCAGCTACAGGTGGAGAGGAGAGAGAGTCGAGAGCCGATCAAGTGTATGCTCTCACCACACACCAGCTACAGGTGGAGAGGAGAGAGACGTAGAGCCGATCAAGTGTATGCTCTCACCACACACCAGCTACAGGTGGAGAGAGAGAGAGAGTCGTAGAGACGATCAAGTGTATGCGCTCACCACACACCAGCTACAGGTGGAGAGGAGAGAGAGTCGAGAGCCGATCAAGTGTATGCTCTCACCACACACCAGCTACAGGTGGAGAGGAGAGAGAGTCGTAGAGCCAATCATGTATGCTCTCACCACACACCAGCTACAGGTGGAGAGGAGAGAGAGTCGAGAGCCAATCAAGTGTATGCGCTCACCACACACCAGCTACAGGTGGAGACGAGAGAGAGTCGAGAGCCAATCAAGTGTATGCGCTCACCACACACCAGCTACAGGTGGAGAGAGAGAGTCATAGAGCCAATCAAGTGTATGCGCTCACCACACACCAGCTACAGGTGGAGAGAGAGTCATAGAGCCAATCAAGTGTATGCTCTCACCACACACCAGCTACAGGTGGAGAGGAGAGAGAGTCATAGAGCCAATCAAGTGTATGCGCTCACCACACACCAGCTACAGATGGAGAGAGAGAGAGTCATAGAGACAATCAAGTGTATGCGCTCACCACACACCAGCTACAGGTGGAGAGGAGAGAGAGTCATAGAGCCAATCAAGTGTATGCGCTCACCACACACCAGCTACAGATGGAGAGGAGAGAGAGTCATAGAGACAATCAAGTGTATGTGCTCACCACACACCAGCTACAGGTGGAGAGAAGAGAGAGACATAGAGCCAATCAAGTGTATGGGGATTATTAGGAGGCCATGATTGACAAGGGCCAGTGGGGTGAATTTGACCAGGACATCGGGGTTACACCCTACTCTTTTCGAGAAGTGCCATGAGATTTTTAATGACCACAGAGAGTCAGGACCTCAGTTTAACGTCTCATCCGAAAGACAGTTATTCTTTACAGTAGAGTGTCCCCATCACTACACTGGGGCGTTAGGACCCACACAGACTATACTGGGGCGTTAGGACCCACACAGACTATACTGGGGCGTTAGGACCCACACAGACTATACTGGGGCGTTAGGACCCACACAGACTATACTGGGCGTTAGGACCCACACAGATTATACTGGGGCGTTAGGACCCACACAGACTATACTGGGGCGTTAGGGACCCACACAGATTATACTGGGCGTTGGGACCCACACAGACTATACTGGGGCGTTGGGACCCACACAGACTATACTGGGGCGTTAGGACCCACACAGACTAGGACCCACACAGATTATACTGGGGCGTTAGGACCCACATAGACTATACTGGGACTTTAGGACCTACACAGACTATACTGGGATTATACTGGGGCGTTAGGACCCACACAGACTATACTGGGGCGTTAGCATCCTGCTGGCCTCACTAACACCTCTTCCAGCAGCAACCTAGTTTTCTCAGGAGGTCTCCCATCCAGGTACTGACCAGCTCAACCCTGCTTAGCTTCAGTGGGCGACCGGTCTTGGGCTGTAGGGTCATATGGCTGCCGGCCATAATATACATTTATATTATTTGTATTTTGCATAGAGCAATGTGTGGAATACTGTATCCCAAAATACAAAGCAGTAAATAACTGTCATAAAAGGATATATAATAATTATATAAAATATATATTTATTAATTTTCCTATACGTTATTATATAATCAAAATATCATATCTTCCAATAATAAAATGTACTTTGTATTAAAAAAATGATAAATATAATTATACTTAAAATATTTTAAGAATAATGTTAATTTTCAGCCAGATTGATCAGGATATTCTATATACACAGAAGATATGCATATACAGCAGAAACAGCATGCCCTAATTCTTTGATTTGAGTCTTTAATTAGATCTGCAAGGTGAGACATTACCTAAACCTTTGAGGAACTTGTTGACGCCTCTATTCTCACAGCCTGGCAGAGAATCGAGGTAATCCTGAGCCCTCATCTCAAACAACCCTGTTCAAAAACACAGTATGGCTGTTAAACACTGCTTTAGAGACAAAACAGGTTCAAAACTAAATCAATTGTATTTCCCAAGATTCATAAGCATTCAAACCTTTCAGGCCCTGCCTCCGAAACTCTCTTTCCTGCACGAACCCCGCAAACATCTGCGTCTCCATGAAGACCTCCAGGAATCTCCGCAGGCTCTTGGAGGACACGGCCTTACGGAAGGCCTCGCGCTGGAAGGACGAGGGAGTCGGAGAGGAGGAAGACGAGGCGGAGGATTCTTCATCACGATCGCTGCCGCCCATGAAGAGTGAGTAATGACCCACGATCTCCACGAAGAACCGCACAAACACCTCTGACACCACGCTGCTCAGAGAACTGGGCTCTAGTGAGAAAAATCAGGATGCTTGATTATTTGTCCAAAAAGTGACTAGAAAAAAATCATATTTTTACATTTGACTGCTTTTGTTGTTTTGACCATTATAGTTATCTAAACTAAAACTAAAACCAAAAACATAAAATAAAAGTTAACTAAAATACTGATTCAAACTATAATAGTATCTAAATGTGACCTTGGACCTCAAAAGCCGTCATAAGCATCACAGGTGTATTTGTAGAAATAGCCAATAATATGTTACATGGGTCACAATTATACATTTTTCTTGTATGCCAAAAATCATTAGGATATTCAGTAAAGAGCATGTTTCATGAAGATATTTAGTGAATTCTCTACCGGAAATATATAAAAACTGAATTTTTGATTAGTAATATGCATTGCTGAGGACTTCATTTAAACAACTTTAAAGGCGATTTTCTCAATATTTCGCTTTTTTTTTTGCATCCTCAGATTCCAGATTTTCAAAGCGTTGTATCTCGGCCAAATATTGTCTTATCCTAACAAACCATAGATCAATGGAAATATTATTTGTTCAGCTTTCAGATGATGTATCAATCTCCATTTCGAAAAATTGACACTTATGGTCCAGGGACACAAATGATACAAAAATAATGCTGTTGTCAAGTGCATTAAACCTGAATTTGACAAATCTTCTGTAACACTTTTCTTATAGTTATATATTTACATTGCAATGCATTATATCGTTTCATAACTGTAACCAAAATTAAAATGCATTATAATATTTGAAGATAGGTTTGTTATGTTTTTACGCATTAAAGCGAGACACCCCAAGTGAATGTGAAAAATAAAAATAACTAACATAAATCAACATACTTACACATGTGATTGATTACATTAATTACAAAAAATTTATGTATTAAATGTTTTTCTGAAATTCTATGTTGAAATATGCAAATTAGGTGTTATCTAATTAAATATGTGCTAATTTGCATACATTTCTAGAACAAAAATCTCAACATTGGATGAAGCCAGGTTCAAAATTCTTATTTCATTTTGTTGACATATTAGACTCAAAGATTTTGGATATCTTTTATAACGCCATAAAAAAATCAGGCCAGGAAAAAAAAATCTAAGGCAAATTATATATGAACAAACCCCTCTGTAACTCTTCAGAATATGTGACCCTGGACCACGAAACCAGTCATAAGGGTCAATTTCTCAAAATTGAGATTTATACATCATGTGAAAGCTGAATAAATAAGCTTTATTAGAATAGGATAATATTTGGCCCAGATACAACTATTGAAAATCTGGAGTGTGCAAATATTATAATATAAATCTACAGACACGAATAGACAAAGTGCTATCAAAGAAACACTTAAAGGTGTATTTTGGATGTGTTCTTTCCACTAGTCTGAAAAAATACTTTGTGAAAAGCCAAAAAAATCTCTAAATTGACAGGTGCATGAAAAAGCTATTTTCGTGTCTCACCTTAAACTTTATAAAGGTGTAACAGTGATAAGCATTATAGTGTATTACAACTATCACAATTATTTATAAGATCATAAAATGCATTATAAAGTGCATGACAAGGCATAATGAATGCATTAAAATTACTTTGACTTTTATAATGCATTATATTTATAGGATTTAAATAAAGTGTTACCAACTTTCTTATTTTGTGAAAAATATTTTGAACTCAGCATCATCCACTGAGCTAATATTAGGCCTTTTTTGCAAATCAGCACAGATTGTTTCCGAGATGGAGGGCTTTGTTATCTTTCTAACCCCTGAATATAAGAGCTCGGACAGGAATGTACCGCTTGGGTTATCTGCCACGTCACACGCCAGCTCCTTCCTCCGTTCTAGAACGTGTTCAAGAGCGGCCTGGAGTTTGTGAGGCAGGATCGAATCCTCATCATCCATCTGAAACGGGAAACACAAGTTTTATTTCATCATCGAAATGCAAAACCAGCCTGCAAAACTACTCGAGTACGTACCTGTCGCAGGAAACGACTGTTGCCAAGGTCGACCACCAGGACCTGAAAGAGAGCAGAGGACACAGTGATGTCATTTCCTCCTGCATTGGCGATCAATATCGCAGCTATTGTGAAGAGGTCAGAGGTCAGGGCCTCCACTCCACCTGAACGGGAAGTGCTCAGAGAGAAATATTAGAAATGTGTCTGGCCTCTGATCTTCTCTGTAAAAGAGCCCAATCCGGTTCTTTTGTCCGTCCATAAATGTACATAGAATATTAACACCACATCCTAGGCTTTATCGGCCTCGTTTCCTTCCCGCGTGAGTTATAATGAGGTGTAACAGTCAAGAGGTCACAGGTCAAACAGCTGAAAATAACTTTGGAGATGTTCCTGACACATCACACATGCAGTATGCAGTGTGCAACCTGTGCATCTGACTAAATGTGCCGTATACAACCAGAGAACCTGCACTAAATACTCTATCCCACAATGCAACGCAATTACAATCTGTTAAAACAAACTAAATGCTAAAGAATGATAAATATTCTGCCATTTATTTTCTTTAAATGTAATGTAATCGAAATGCTTATTATTACATACTGCATACCAAAGTTATCATTGTAAATTAAAATGAGGACTAAAACTAACAAAAACTAAATTAAATAAATAAAGTTGTTAACTGAAACATATTTTTAATTTTAACTATAATAAAATACCTTGTTGTGACTCTGAAGCTCACTATAAATATATATATATATATATATATAAAAAAAATAAACATGACGGTAATTTGTTTCATGAATAAAAAACATATTCTTTTTGACATATTCTATCAGTATGATTCATTCCTTCAGACAGTTCACTCACGCATCGAAGCGTTTGCAGCATTTTCTTACATCAAAATACCAATGATGAGGACATATTCACAACTCTCTATTTATCCCTTAAAATAACAAGTTAAACTAAACAGTATAAACTATACCGTGTGTGTGTGTGTGTGTGTGTGTGTGTGTGTGTGTGTGTGTGTGTGTGTGTGTGTGTGTGTGTGTGTGTGTGTGTGTGTGTGTGTGTGTGTGTGTGTGTGTGTGTATGGGTGTTTGGCTTAGTGTCATGTCAGAATCATTTTTATACCTTTTGTTGTTTTAATATTTTGAAATGTTTTTAGCTTTATTTTTTGTTTTCATTTAAATGTTTAGTTTTGAAATGTTGTTGTATGCATTTCTCATTTTATTTAATTTCTTCATTTTCTTAAATGTGTATATATAGTATTTATAGAGTTTTAACTTATAGTTTTAGTTACTTTTTCTTATTTGTGAGTCGCTTTGGATAAAAGCGTCTGCTAAATGACTAAAAAGTAAAAGTAAAGTATACTGTACAGAAAAAAAAAAAAAAAAGTAAACAAGAACTGACCGACAAAATTAAAACTAAACTAGAGAGAGACAAATTGAAAATGAAATGGAAATAAATCACTACATATAAAAATTTAAAGCTGCATACTTGCTGCATACTGTCACACTCACTATTAAAACAGAATACAGTACATACTGCACAGAAAGTACACTTTATTATATATATGTTTTGTAATAAATAATGTTTTTAATATCCTCTTTCATACTGTCACACTCACTATTAAAACAGAATGCAGTATACAGTACATACTGCACAGAAAGTACATTTTATTATATATATATTTTAATAAATAATGTTTTTAATATCACTCTTTCATACTGTCACACTCTCTATTAAAACAGAATGCAGTATACAGTACATACTGCACAGAAAGTACATTTTATTATATATATATTTTTAATAAATAATGTTTTTAATATCACTCTTTCATACTGTCACACTCTATTAAAACAGAATGCAGTATACAGTACATACTGCACAGAAAGTACACTTTATTATATATATGTTTTGTAATAAATAATGTTTTTAATATCACTCTTTCATACTGTCACACTCTCTATTAAAACAGAATGCAGTATACAGTACATACTGCACAGAAAGTACACTTTATTATATATATGTTTTGTAATAAATAATGTTTTTAATATCACTCTTTCATACCGACACACTGCAGAAACGGTGTATTATTGAACACATCGGTGGTGTCTCACCTCCTCTAGCGGCAGCTCTTTGAGACGGGCCAGAGAGCCGGAGAGCAGTCCCACTATGAAGGGGGTCGGCGTACAGACGATGTCCATCATGGACGGCGGCAGAACCGGGATGTACGTGTGCTGCCAGGTGAACGGGTACAGCAGAGCCACCACGGCATGACAACATTTAGAGAGGGTGCTAGAGAGAAAGAGACATCAGCGTGACTGTGCTGACATATAGACACCAGCAGATGGCAGCAGAGAAGAATCAAGCATTCGTTCAATACCCTGTAAATGATGTAGAAACTAAATAAGACAAGAAATAACACAGGAGATTTTGTTTCTAGGACAATTATGAGTTTTGCATTGTGACATTTGATTGAGCACATTTTCTCTCCAAATTTGCATTACCATACTGCAAAAAAGGGGAAAAGATCATATTTTAATACAATTAATAATAATAACAATAATAATTATATTAGTGCTGTCAAACTATTAATCGTAATTAATCGCATCTAAAATATATATTTTTTTTTACATGTGTGTGTGCTGTGTATATTTATTATGTGTATATAAATATATATTATATTATAAATACATATAATATTTGCATGTATTTAAATGTACATATATTTATATACAAATATAACATATTTTTCTTAAATATATACATGCATGTGTGTACATTTAAATATATATAATAAATATACACTGTACACACACATATATTATGTAAACAACATTTTTTATTTTTGGATGTGATTAATATTTGACAGCACGAAACTATTTTAAAATGTTTTTATTACTATGAAGTTATCATTATAATAAGAAAATATTTAATCGGAAATTAAGTGTATATTGTCAAATATTTGCATAATTAATAAGAAAATTTTATTATTTTTCTCTTTTGATTGTGATGTGAAACATGATTCATTAAGTCACCCATTATAAATAGAAATGTATTTAGCATTTTTCCATTAGCAGATTGGAAATAATAACAACAACAAGAACAACAACAATCAGTATAGTCAGTTTATCATTGTTTTGAAAAAATACATAATTTTATTCAAATAAATATCAAATAAAAATGATCCAATGTTATTATTAAGCATTGTTTAAAATAAATAATAACAGTGATAATAACAATGATAAATCACTCATTATTACCAGTTTATCATTTTAATAAAACTATATTACTTATAAAATGTATAATGCAGTGTGATCAATAATCATTTTCACTTGTTTTTACTGAATGCATTATTTGATTTCTTACAGTCATTTTGTTCTGTAGAAGAGCCGTTTCATCTTTATTCATTAGGATGCATTAGTTTCATCTTTACTCATTAGGATGCATTAGTTTCATCTTTACTCATTAGGATGCATTAGTTTCATCTTTATTCATTAGGACGCATTAGTTTCATCTTTACTCATTAGGACGCATTAGTTTCATCTTTACTCATTAGGATGCATTAGTTTCATCTTTACTCATTAGGACGCATTAGTTTCATCTTTACTCATTAGGACGCATTAGTTTCATCTTTACTCATTAGGACGCATTAGTTTCATCTTTACTCATTAGGACGCATTAGTTTCATCTTTACTCATTAGTTTCGTCTTTACTCATTAGGACGCATTAGTTTCATCTTTACTCATTAGTTTCGTCTTTACTCATTAGTTTCATCTTTATTCATTAGGACGCATTAGTTTCATCTTTATTCATTAGGACGCATTAGTTTCATCTTTATTCATTAGGACGCATTAGTTTCATCTTTACTCATTAGGACGCATTAGTTTCATCTTTACTCATTAGGACGCATTAGTTTCATCTTTACTCATTAGGACGCATTAGTTTCATCTTTATTCATTAGGACGCATTAGTTTCATCTTTATTCATTAGGACGCATTAGTTTCATCTTTATTCATTAGGATGCATTAGTTTCATCTTTACTCATTAGGACGCATTAGTTTCATCTTTATTCATTAGGACCATTAGTTTCATCTTTACCGTTAGGACGCATTAGTTTCATCTTTACCGTTAGGACGCATTAGTTTCATCTTCTTCACTCGTTAGGACGCATTAGTTTCATCTCTTCACTCGTTAGGACGCATTAGTTTCGGCCTTCACTCGTTAGGACGCATTAGTTTCATCTTTACTCGTTAGGACGCATTAGTTTCATCTTTACTCGTTAGGACGCATTAGTTTCATCTTTACTCGTTAGGACGCATTAGTTTCATCTTTACTCATTAGGACGCATTAGTTTCATCTTTACTCATTAGGACGCATTAGTTTCATCTTTATTCATTAGGACGCATTAGTTTCATCTTTACTCATTAGGACGCATTAGTTTCATCTTTACTCATTAGGACGCATTAGTTTCATCTTTATTCATTAGGACGCATTAGTTTCATCTTTACTCATTAGGACGCATTAGTTTCATCTTTACTCATTAGGACGCATTAGTTTCATCTTTACTCATTAGGACGCATTAGTTTCATCTTTACTCATTAGGACGCATTAGTTTCATCTTTACTCATTAGGACGCATTAGTTTCATCTTTACTCATTAGGACGCATTAGTTTCATCTTTACTCATTAGGACGCATTAGTTTCATCTTCACTCATTAGGACGCAGATTTCTTCTGTTATTTGCGAGACGACACATAACACGATTCTTGTGTCAGTGATCTCTTCCTGAGTCCATCATCTTGCTCAACACTGTCACTGGTTTGATGATCCCTAAGAAGGGACCCGGCTCTCATTACAGACTCAGAACATCATGTGAGCGCTAGTCTCTCTCTCTTTTTCCGTAGAAAATATCTTTGGGGTTGTCTTTTGTTCCCAAGGCGACTATATAACACAACAGCATTTTTTCCATATCTGTCTTGAGCCGTTAAAAACAGTTCCACAAGCCCCACTTTTTCCCTTCTTGCCTGTCATATCTTTTCATTCTTTCCTTGTCCTCTTTTGGGTTCATAATGCGAACAGACCCCAGTTTGACACGCTTCAGTCAGTGATCCATGAGTTTAGCATGTATGCTTATAGACACCATTACACAAGTGAAGATCCAGAACAAGCACCGCCTCCTCACCTGTCAATCAACCTCTGTATTAAAGCAAGGGTACTAAACTAGGCTATATTGCTGGAAGAGACACCTCAGACAGGTGTTAATGGGTCGTACCTGAGTTTATCTGCGGTGAAGATGACCCTTCGCTCCAGCAGAAGAGAAGCAAACACCCGCAGAAGCAGACGCAAGCTTAGAGAGGAAAACAGACACTCGAAATCCACATGCTCCAGACGGGAATCTGAAGGCCGACATAATTCTATCACCTACGGAAAGAGGAGGAGAGAGAAACGGGATTAGCTTTGAGAGTCAAACTCGTTCATGTAGAATTCCAGAAGTTATTCTCAGCCCCGTCCAAGGCCTTTTATACACTGACCTCTGTTCCTGAACCCGGCAGAAAGTTCTTAATGCTGATGGTTCTGCCCGGCGCTGGGAACGGAGCCTCCATAATTCCTCTCATAAACGGCTGGACCAGCGCGGGAGAAATGACTCGCCGCTTCTCTACCTCATCCAGGATCTGCAGCAGACAGACAGCAGCACACACGTCATGTAGGATCTGCTTCATGTCACCGCCATGTTCATGTCATGAATCTACAGCTTTTTAAATCACTTTTACATTTTAGTAATTTACTATAAGTTCACAACAAAAAATATAATAATACCAATGAGAATAACAGTAATTATTGTCAGTTTATCATTGTATTAAAAATATTTTTTTAATTACTTTGCCCACCACCCATACATTATTCAACATAATTCTAAATAAATAAATAAATAAAATAAAATAATAATAATAATAAAAATTAAATAAATAAAAACTAATTTGTATCATTATAATAAAAACATGCATTTAGGGTAAGATATCTGTGGCTAAAACAACATAAAATGAAAAAAACTAAATACATAATAAGCATGTCTTTAAGGTAAGAGACCCTACAGACTGCAATGCCTATGGCTTGAATAAAAAAAATATAATAACAAATTATAACAAATTAACAAAATTCAATAAAATGATTTTTTTTTATAAAAAAATGTAATGAATAAAAATTTTATGAAATATGAAAGAAGCAACACAGAGAAGCATAAAATTAAAAAATTAAATTAAAAAAATTAAAATAAATAAAATTAAATAAAATTAATATTACAATTAAATTAAAATTAAAATAAGTATGTCTTTAGGATAAGAGGCCCAATAGGCTTATGGCCTATCAAATACATCTAAAACTAAACTAAACTAAACTAGACTAAAATAAAATAGAAGAAAGCACCAACACAGAGAAAAAATAAAATAAAATAAAATAAAATAAAATAAAATAAAATAAAATAAAATAAAATAAAATAAAATAAAATAAAATAAAATAAAATAAAATAAAATAAAATAAAAATAAAAATAAAATAAAATAAATGAATGAAAGCACCAACACAGAGAAGCACAAGATAACAGATATTGAACTTGATGAAATGCTTCAAGGTCAAATGAAATACCTTAGAGAACAGATCAAAACAGCCCAGTCTGCTCACAATGCAGTACACTTCAGGTAGACGCCTCCCTTTACCGCTGGGCTAGAAGCACAGACACACAAACGACTGATGAGACTCCCAAAAAATGAATTTAAAACACAAAATAACATTCATTTCTAACTGTTAAGTAGAAGTCACTTAAATGCAACCTAATGAGGTCACATATGACAATGTGACATTTTTAAAAGTAAAAATGTATTTAATTTTGAAGCACATCAACATCTCATTCATGTTTTGTAATAAATGTTTAGCCTGTGTTAAATGTCCTCTACATGATTTAGAAAGAATGTTTTCTGCAAAATGAAAAAGAAAGAGCAGCTCACCAGTAAACGTCGACAGTAGCCAAATCTCCGGCTCCCGTCTTCTCCGGTTAAGACGAACGAGAATGTTTCACTATAAAGAACAGATTCAATTCCAACGAGCAAGTGATTCACAAACAGCACAACAAGCATACATAACATCAACTGTGCTTCTAATAATCATCGAGGCTGCTTTTGTAAGGCTGTAAAGCAGTGGATTCGATACCTGGGGAAATTGTCCACAGGTGCCCAGTCTTTAGCGTCAGGGAAACAGAACTGAGGAATGACTTTCAGCTGGTCTTCAGCCTCTCGCATGAACCTGAAGCTTCGTTCAAACTAATGAGGAAAAAGAGTCACAGATGCATGAACGTCTCGTGCTAAGCCCAGATAGATCATATTAGTTCTGTAGGGTACGAGGCTAAAGGTACACCTTAAGAAAAATGGGCTTTTCAATGCGCCTAAAATGTATAATTGCAGAAAAATATATATACGTTTGTATTGAACATTAATGGAGCAACAGATTTTTGGTGAAAATAAATCATACAGGTGGTTTATTTTGTTTACTAATCGTATTAAAGCATGAGGTGGCACACACGGTATTGATACAAATACTTCAGCTTACAGAAAGTTTTTTAAATAATGTATAAGTTAATATTTGTTCAGAACAATCACTTTAGCTAAGTTTGCACTATTTTCTTTATTTGGAAAAATAAAATAATTCGTTTTTGTTCAATAAATATACTTTCATTAAAATATTTTAATATAAAAATATATATCTTAAAATACAAAAACAAAATAATTTTAAAAAGTAAAGATTCTGAAAAAATTGAAGGAGATCCCAGAATAATTTAATATAGATTTACAGTAATAACAACAAATTATATTTTATGATGTTTTTTTTTTTTTTTTTACAAATGATGGTTTCGTTCTAAACATGGTGATTATCTCTGATTTGTACACCCAACATAATATATTATATTTACAATCTGAATCTAACCATGTGTAGTAAAAATACCAGTTTAATATAGAGCTATTGTTTCAGCTCCGGGAATTAGTTATTAAATATTTAATATGGCTTGATTAAAGTCATATTAATATTTAACCTACAGTTTACACCTTATTAAGTGCTTGTCCAGCAATCACTAAAAGGTACATTCTGTTACTCTCAATTACAATCTCGCTTCCATTCCGTGGCCCCGGTAGATAAACGAGATTGATAATTTCGTTAAGTTTGAGCTAGGCTGCGTTATCTTTAGGGCAAGTAAGGATAAAATATACTTAAAATCACATTCCAGAGACAATTCTTTATGAAATGAAAAACGATTTATTCGTGATATTGCTATTCTAACATAAATGGATTAACTGATAAGACATAGACATACACACACACATAGGCATACGAAAGTTTTGAGGTTAAGGTTTAAAGAATGACATTCTTTACTATTTCATAACTTAACCAGCCAGCCAAAAGATCACGAACGAATACGTATGTTTCGTTACTGCATTCAGATCGAATTTTAACGGTTTAGTCAGGATTAGGAATTCAGTTTTGTACTTGCTTGGATGGGTTTAAAGCAGGTTTGGAGTTGTTTCGTTTTCCCGCGTGAGTTCAGTTCTTTGTTTCGGGCGTCACGTGTTCAGCTCGGGCTCCGGTTGTTCTCGTGTGGAGACTTGAGATGGCTTCGTGGCGTCATCGGGAAAGCTCTCCTCACAATCGTTGACTTGTGGCTCCGTTACGGCTTTGGCACAGCCTTAGACCCCTCCGATGGTTGGTTTGGTTGTGAGAGTCTAGCGGGCCGGCTTCCAGGTCAGCCTTGCGCGCGTTTGAGCGCCGAGTTCAGGAGCGCCGAGTTGCAAGAGGAAGAGAAGAGAGCGCGCTCGCGTCATCTTTTCAACTGTCCGGTTTGGACGCCGCCCACGGCGGCTGATCGAATCAGATTGTCCGCATGGGCGGAGCTCCACCCATGTCATCTGATATTTAATTCAGCGTGAAAGATAACGTACAGATCTTTTATGTCTGTTGTAAACATACATTAGGATGCCAAGTTTAACGGTCATCCACCACATTTCTGACTTGACACTAGCTGATTAGAGACTAAACATTGCAACCATTCATAAAAGTCTAAACACTACACACTACAGTTTATGCAGTTGAAGGCACAAAGGAAAGTCATCCCACATTTCTTATGTAATTCATATTCAAAATCATCACATCAAGCATATGAGAGAAAGAGTACACATTAATATCCATATATTTTTGTGGATGCTTTGCAAAGTCATGAAATGAACGAATGTCTTTGAGAAGCGTTCCGCACATTCCTTTTGTTCCACAACAGGAAGAAAACGCGCTTTGCGCTGAGGCGGAGGAGGGGCTTTAGAGGGCTGCTGATTCTTTAGCTGCCCCCTTCTGGTGACTTGTAGAGTTGAATTCCTGCCGCTATATATGTTACATATCCCCCTTGGGCTTGGTGATGTTCCCCTGATGGAACATTGTCAGGCCCTGGAACAAGAGGCAGGAAGAACAGGCACATACAAGACACAAACATCATTCCTATCACTGACTAAAACCTGGTGCAGGGTAATTTGGGAAGGAACAGGTTAGAAACTTGAGAAGACATAGGGATGCATTGTTTATCATTATTGACAATTGGGTCATTTTTGACTTTTAATTGTCAGGGGCTCGACGAGGCGGTATAGGCATGATCTCAGTCAGGTTGTTCAAATTCTCGGGTTCGGGGTCTCGGTCGGGATTACCACGTCGAATTGGGCGAGGGACGCCTGACGGCATTTGTTGAGAGACTCTTGACGACGCTCACTCGCTTGTGTAGGAGGAAGGCCAGTGTCAAATTCATAACATATCCTACGATAGTAGAGATACAAAGCGCCGTGTCAGCGGCAGACCAGGACCGAATAATTGGCGCCGCGGGCGGAAGGCGAGCGATAGCTTCTAGCGCTGTCAGCCGGTGTCAATTCAATAAGAGATTTCGATTTCAACCTGATATTCATCGCCGGTGAGGTGATACAATGCTAACTCGGTTAATATGGAGGATCACGCCTTCGACAGTGATCCATAACATTTGGTTGGGCAAATTAATGCGCGTGGCGCCGTGTTAATCGCATGTGAGGGTGGCTGGTCGTGCTGGGGTACTGACCAGCCAACGGTTTCTGATGATTTCGCCATGCTACCTCAACTTGAGAACGTGGTGTTGTTTCGCGGGCAGCTAGTGTCGGGTTTAATGGATTCTAAACCGCAGATGCCCTTGGTATTATCGCTGCACGCAGAGTTTACTCGGGTAGGGGGAAGTGAATGTCCCAAGTGAGCGTGCCCATCTTTGAGTTTGGGGCCAGATACAACTGTTCGTTGTTCTCGTAATACGCAGCGACTTTAGGAGTTTGGATTTTTACCTAGGTTTTCCCTTGCCGTAATCCCGCATTCACAACGCCTTTGAGCCGGTAAACATTATTAACGCCGATAATGGGCAAACTGAAAAGGCCACTAAATCACCTGTTTCCGGGTTTATGATATGGGAATAGCGCTACCGGGAAAGGCGAGATGGGTTTGATGAGACTAGCGGGGCCCGCGGTGGCGAAGGGTTACAACGCTTGAACAAGGCTAAGAGGTATCGTAGCACGGAATCCTATTCATGGCTACGTTGTCAATCGAGGAACTTACATCGTGTATCATGTCGTTCATGATTTTGGCGGGTGGCCTCGATCGGTCGACAGCGGTTCTCACAGCGAATTACAACGACTTTACTGACGGAAGTCGATCTCAATTTCAGGACCTGGATTCAAGGTTTGGTTAAGGGGTTCAAAGTGAAAGAGAGGAAAGGAAACACAAAGTGAGACACGCGATAAAGAACCCAAACGATAAAGTAAATAAAAATAAAAATAAAAAAAAAATAGTTTTAAACTAAAAATAAAATTAAAAAAAAAAATTAAAAAAAAATTAATAAAAAAAATTATATAATAATGAAAAAAAAAAAAAATTTGAGAGTAACTCCTCTCTACTAGATTGGTCCTAGCAGTGCTGCGGAGGAGAGAATATGGGTTGTGTCTAAGCATGGTTGCTATATGTTTTCCTAAAATGACAATAATTATGCTTGTGTGGTGCATATGGTTGTCGGTCTGTGTCAGTGGGTCGGATCCTCCCCCTTTTCCTGTCGGTGGTTTGGATTTGCCGGTTGGCACTGGCAACCCATCATGGTGCATCGTGTGCGTGTGTCCATGTACTCCCCTCTGGCCGTGAGGAACTACGAGCTGTGGCGCAGTGAGTGGCTCAGGGACATACGTGTGGACACCGTCTTGCAGATGCAGCATGTAGTCGACAGAGTGGAGCTTGGAGCTCGGAGGATGTGTTATCATGGTTTTGACATGTGAGCTGTCATGGTTCGTAGTGACGAATCCGCATGTGAGGGTGAGGAGATCGTCAGCAGCGAACTGAGGTGGTATGGTAATGCAGGAGGGCAGGGTGTGCTCGCCAGTGGCGTGCTGGCGGCGGGTTACTGCTGCCACTGTAGTGTTGGGTGGGAGGGCATGAAAGGTCCAGGACTCTTCATGTGATGCACCTGCTATGGTGAGGGCATCGTTTTGGTCATTTGAGGGGCTGGAGTTTGGGAGGAAACGTTTAGGATGTCAGACCTGATCTGGTGTTCTCCGGAGGGATGGCAGGTGACTGAGACAGCACTTTCAGGAACTTGGAGTTTCATCAGCAGGTGTTTGTTGGACGCTGTGATTTGGAGTATTGGGTGTTGAGTTAGTGTTTAACTCTGTTGCTGGGTTTTCAGGTGGGGTTTCATGTCCATCTGAAGTTAGGGTGTTTACTGTCCTCTGAGAGCAAGGTGAAGCGGTGCTGTTTTCTGGGGCTGATTTGTTCAGCTTGTCACTGCCGCCTGACAGCTAGTCAGGCTGACTCTGGTTCGCCTTCCTTTTCCCACTGATTCTCATGAGACCACTTCTCCCAGTGTCGCCCAGGTGAGCGTTGGCGTCCCACGCGGTCCATCCCATCGGTCATACCTCTGTTCAGGTCGGGTGTCAGCGTGTGAGTCTCGTTCTCTGTTGGACGGGAGTGCATTCCATTCTCTGTGTGGTGGCTTAGCGCTGTCTTGGCGTTGGGTGCCCTCTAGAGCCAGTTCATGGTGTTGCGTGTTGAAATCAAGAACTGCTGGGGTTTTTGTGCTCTTTTCTGAGGCCATCTTCTGTTTGTAGTAGGCCTTTTGCACCAAGTCTCGCAACTGCTGAGTGTTCATCGTTCGGGACATGCGAGAACGCCAAGATGGTGGCTTATGCCAGGATGAAGATTCCTGAGGAAGAGAGTTTTAAAGTTCAGTTCATCTTCCATGTCAGAATCATTGCGAAGTTCCAAAATATGCTTGTCTGAGTCGACTATAGTAAGCTTGAGGAGTGTCGTGACGTCCTTGTCTCGTCTCCAGGGCAGCCACTAAGCCTTGATCGGACTCAGGGTCGGCGAACTCTTTAATAAGGGCTTTTCGCAGCCGTTGGTAATCAGTCTTTGTGTTAACAGGCTGCCGGTCCAGGAAGCTGCGTACTTCAGGGCTGGATGTCGCTCGGAGTAAATAGAGTTTATCTTTGTCCGTAACGTTAGGTCGCATTTCAGATGGAAATCAATATCTTGCAGATACGCTTGGACTTTGGCTGTTTGGCACGCTGGGGTTGAATTTGCCAACGTTTCGGGCGAGCTTGTCAAGGTCTTTTAGGTCCAAGCTGTGCGACGATCTGCGGCTGGCTGCAGCAGATTCTTCTGGTTCTGTCGTGATATAAAGTTCTTCAGACGGCGCTGGTGACTGTTTTAACATCACCCCTCTGTCTTATGTTCACGTGTCAGTCCAGGCACAGGTGACTTGGTCCTGCTTGGCAGGTGCGGTTGGTGCACGTCCTGTCCTTGACGGCTCATGGCGTAGTTCGTAAGGCGTGCTTGAGTTCCTCTTGAAACTTTCAGACTCCTCTGTGACGTAGTCGAGCTGTTGTGTTAGGCGGTTGATCTCGTTTCTTGATTCAGCCAAATGAGCTTCGAGGGCCTTGATTCTGCTGTTTTGTCCCTGAAGTCAGTCTTTGCCTTCTCTAGTAGCTTCTCTGCATACTGTAGCTTGTCTGCACGATCAGCGAAAGTCCTCTTTGAGTTGCTGCATTTCGTGTCTGGTAGCTTCTAGAGTTTCTTTTAGCCTGTTGATTTCCTCATCGGCGCCTTGCTCCACCTCATCGGTCCTTCCCGCCGTACCTGAGCTTCACGTTCCCAGCTGCTCTGCGTCTGTGCGCTTGTCAGCTCCTGCTGGCGTTGTGCGGCGACTTGTCGCTCAGTTTGAGGGTGGCGATGAGTGTGTGACTTAAGCTTGAGGTGATCTTGGCTAATTCTTTGTGATTGTAGTTTTGACTTGGGTCTTGTCTCATGATGCTTGTGATGTTGTCATCTAGTTGGTCCTGTGTCTGATGTTGGAGTGCTTCAGCAGCTTTAGGGAGGATGCTGTTTGTTGTAGCACTTAGCCACATTTCCAGTCCTTCCCAGTGACCGACATGTTCTGGCTGGTGATACATGTTCTGGCGGTGATGGGATCTTGGACCGAACTGACACAGACCTTGGATGGGAAACAAAGCAAAACAAAACACAAACAAAACAACAGGGGTGTGAATGTGCACAGTGTAGTGTATGCTAGTGTTGAGTGTGATTCTGTTTCTGTGGTCCTCTGTGATGGGGTGCGTGTAATTTGCAGCTTCTGCGTAGAAATTGCGCCCACGTAGAGGCAGCACTGTTGGGAAACAGAAAGAAAAGCACACTAACAGAATGAGTACACAGGGACAATAACACTAGACCGATCTCTCTTTTAATAGCAGATTCTCTCTTCGCTTTGTTAAGTCTGATTTAGAAGGGCGCTTCTAATCAGAGGATTGTAGGCGAGTTTTCTCTTTTGTAACAAGACTGGTATTGCTATTCCAATTTTCTCCTTGATGGAGGAAAACAACAGCAATGACAGTACTTGTCCCTGAATGGCAGGATTTTACACCGCAACGCTGGTCAGCGTGTGTCCGCGTGTTAAAACTTTTGCCGATGTCTATCTTCTCATTGCGCCTGCTTTAACCTGGGGGAATAGGATTTCACAATAGAGGGTAAATGATAAACAGTTTGAATGTGGTTCTCAAGTTTCATACATATGTTCAATTGTGACATTTCGCTCTATTCGTGATCTTCCCTGGCTAGCTTTAAGCAAACAAGTCAAATTAGAAGTTAGTAACAGGGAGAAAAGAAAGAGAAATTAAGATTTATTCCCAAGATTTAAAACTAATACGTTGGCACAAGGTGGTGCTGTTGAGTCGCTATGCTAAGGTTACGCTTTTATGCTCCAGATTGGTGAGAAATGACCTGTATGGTGTCACTGTCACTTCTCTAACACAGCACTAGGGGAGCACTATCTACTCTCAGGCCTAAGTAAGGAGGACTAATTTTAATTTAATAAAATTATTTTAATAAAATTATTATTAATTTTACTTGAGTTAATCAGATCACCTAAGGAAATGAAGTATGGCCTACAGGGGCGCCAGACTGGTGGTAAGTCTGAAATTATAATTAAAATTAGACTTTGTGGTTTCTAATTAAAATTTATGATGTTATAATTAAAATTAATAGGATTCACTTAGGATTAGAATTTACAAATGCAATCTGCAATTGAGTTGACAAACCAATATTGTTGCAAAATGTAGACAGGAAGTGTAATTAATTATTAAATGTAATTAGAATGGAATTCATAATTAATTATTAAATTAATTTACAGCTTCTAAATCACTAGTTTTGGATTCCCATAATAGTAATTAAAATAATTTCCAAACTTAAGCATTCCTCTCATTGTCCTTAACACCAAAAAAAATTAATAATAATAATAATTAATCGGTATCCTACTTGTAAATGAAATTAAAAATTTCTGGCCCTCTAGATAACTTAAGGTTTTATTGTAGTGGTCAAATTATAAGCGTTTATGGTTCGTAAATGGATGCTGTTGTTGGAAGCAGGAATTGAAAATTTTATTAAATGAAATTAATTCAAAATTAATTTGTAATCAATTGTGACATTCAATTAACAATTAAAAATTCCTAACAATAGCGCTCATCCATTGATGTGTTATGAAATCATAAAAGCCATTATAATTGAACTAAATCAACCTCACTATGTTATCACATGGTAACCATGTTACCACCACTTATTAAGCTGGTCTCACAAAAGGTAAAAAGACTTTAATCAGCTGTTATATTAAACCAACCTGTGAAATTGTTAACACTGATGAACATTAACACAGCCAACTCAAAACATAGTTAGTCTTTTAAATGAGAGAGGAAAGAGAGAAGGGAATTAGTGTTAGCTGTGAACCACATTTCCAAACACACTGCATTCAAGCTGTAAATGCTATGTGCTAATCGCTAGCCGTAATGCTACCAGCATGGCTTTTGCTACAATGCTACAGTTTCTTTGTTAGCTTAGCGCTAATACTATTTACACGTGGCTAAGCTCCACGTGGTTAAACTGGTCGGAGGAAAATGTGCTTCACGCTTCAGACTTGAATTTTCTATAGCACATATAACCTCACTCATTTAGGACGAGATACATTTATCTACGGGTTACTTATAACCCAACAAAGCCTCAGCGGGCTATTATGTGAATATTTGTCTGTTTAGACCGCACCTATAACAAAACAAACAATTAAATCGATTTGCAAAATGTCTCCCTTTCTCAAAACGACTGGCCACTCCTTTGAGCGCCGTGCGCTGAATTTCACTCGTGAAATCAAAAATTGGCTGAGAATTACTTAAATAGCTACTTTAATATTCTACAGCGGAGAGTCACGTGGCTGGGTTTGCAGTGGAACACGCACTAACAAAGCATTACCACGAAGGCCTTAAGAGAGGGGCAACAAGGGACACGCTTGTTGCCTCTCATGCGCTTTTAGAGCGACTTTTATTAATTATTTACTGCAGTTTAATTTCTTCTCGAACTCGAGTTAACAGTTACACTCTCTTTCATTCAACCTCACTGTGTTTCGCAAACAGGCATGCAATATCACCAATAACCGTTTGTTTCTCTATATTTACTCAATTCTTTTCCGGATAAAAGTGAGAAATATTTATATTGTCTCTGGTTTGATTCATCAGATCTAAATCTTTAATGCCCGCTTTTGTCCTCCACCATTTATGTAGTAAAATACCAGTTTAATATAGAGCTATTGTTTCAGCTCCGAATTAGTTATTAAATATTTAATATGGCTTGATTAAAGTCATATTAATATTTAACCTACAGTTTACACCTTATTAAGTGCTTGTCCAGCAATCACTAAAAGGTACATTCTGTTACTCTCAATTACAATCTCGCTTCCATTCCGTGGCCCGGTAGATAAACGAGATTGATAATTTCGTTAAGTTTGAGCTAGGCTGCGTTATCTTTAGGGCAAGTAAGGATAAAAATACTTAAAATCACATTCCAGAGACAATTCTTTATGAAATGAAAACGATTTATTCGTGATATTGCTATTCTAACATAAATGGATTAACTGATAAGACATAGACATACACACACACATAGGCATACGAAAGTTTTGAGGTTAAGGTTTAAAGAATGACATTCTTTACTATTTCATAACTTAACCAGCCAAAAGATCACGACGAATACGTATGTTTGTTACTGCATTCAGATCGAATTTTAACGGTTTAGTCAGGATTAGGAATTCAGTTTTGTACTTGCTTGGATGGGTTTAAAGCAGGTTTGGAGTTGTTTCGTTTTCCCGCGTGAGTTCAGTTCTTTGTTTCGGGCGTCACGTGTTCAGCTCGGGCTCCTTCGGTCGTTCTCGTGTGGAGACTTGAGATGGCTTCGTGGCGTCATCATCGGGAAAGCTCTCCTCACAATCGTTGACTTCGTGGCTCGTTACGGCTCTGGCACAGCCTTAGACCCTCCGATGGTTGGTTTGGTTGTGAGAGTCTAGCGGGCCGGCTTCCAGGTCAGCCTTGCGCGCTTGAGCGCGCCGAGTTCAGGCGCCCGAGAGTTGCAAGAGGGAAGAGAAGAGAGCGCGCCGCCGGCGTCATCTTTTCAACTGTCCGGTTTGGACGCCGCCCACCGGCGGCTGATCGAATCAGATTGTCCGCATGGGGCGGAGCTCCACCCATGTCCATGGTTTTCTGGGGCCATGCCCACTCGTCATCTGATATTTAATTCAACGTGAAAGATAACGTACAGATCTTTTATGTCTGTTGTAAACATACATTAGGATGCCAAAGCTTAACGGTCATCCACACATTTCTGACTTACGACACTAGCTTCTTTAGAGACTAAACATTGCAATTGGGCACAACCTACACACTACAGTTTATGCAGTTGAAGGCACAAAGGAAAGTCATCCCACATTTCTTATGTAATTCATATTCAAAATCATCACATCAAGCCTATGAGGGAAAGAGTACATATTAATCTCCATATATTTTTGTGGATGCTTTGCAAGTCATGAAATGAACGAATGTCTTTGAGAAGCGTTCGCACATTCCTTTTGTTCCACAACAGGAAGAAAACGCGCTTTTGCGCTGAGGCGGAGGAGGGGCTTTTAGAGGGCTGCTGATTCTTTAGCTGCCCCCTTCTGGTGACTTGTAGATGTCATGTCAACAAATGGAAAAGTCATTCTAGTCATCAACTAATTATCATGTTAATTACTGTGCCTTTAGCCCCAACAGCAGGATGCTTGTTACCCTAAATACTATACTTTTACATATTCTTTCTTTCGTTATTTAAAAACTGAAATCATTAAGAAGACCTTTGTTTCAAAATATATACATTAATTTGAGTGATTCTCATTTGCTACTTAAATCTACAATATTTAATAAAACATAAAATATTAGATCAAGTAGGCACAGAATTAACTTTGCACTGCTGCAGCGATCAGGATCAGCCAAATTTGCACATGCATCTTGAAAAGCGGATGTTTTGAAAGTGCCATGTTTTTGTGCCATCTAGTGGTTTAGAGCAAAATAATATAATATTATAACACCCCATGGCGCCTTTAGCCCCATTGCACCCTACGTGTTTTTGGAAGGAAAATGTTTATACCTTGAGAGGGAACTGCTGCGTGACTTCTGGTAAATACGGCACGCCTGCTTTGGTCTTATGAAGAGCCACAACCAGAAAGTACTCAAACAACTTCCACTCCTGAAGATCCATCAAGTCTCGCTCCAGAGTGCGATATCGGCCGGTTTGCCTCAACATAGACTGGACCGACACTAATCTCTGACTGTGAGCTAAAACAGGAGAGGAAGAGGAAGGATAAACAGAAAAGAATGATGTTTTCCCCATAGAATTAAAAGCACATTAAAGGAACAGTTCACCCCAAATTTGCTGAAAATGTACTCACTCTCAGGCCACCCAAGATGTGGAGGAGTGTGTTTCTTCATCAGAACAGATTTGGAGAAATGTAGTATTACATCACTGATCCTTTGCAGTGAATGGGTACCGTCAGAATAAGGTCTCTCACGCGTTTAGCTGTATGCATAACAATTTTGCATCATATTGGCATTTTGTCCAGATGGATCCGGTGTTTTGGGAGCCTGAAAGTTTTTTTTTTTTCATGTGTACAGCCAATCCGTATATATTGTGAAACGAGGATATCATCACCGCACGTCTCGACCCAGAAACCACTACATCACGTAACAGCAACAACAACATGAACAAACAATAAACAACTGTATTTTTATTAACTAGCATTAACACATATTAATAAATAATGTAATACATTTACCATTTTATCCAAAGCGACTTACAGTACATTCAGGCTATACATTTTTTTTTTGTCAGTATGTGTGTTTACTGGGAATCGAACCCACAACCTTTGAGCTGCTAACGCAATGCTCTACCACTGAGCCAAGTCTTCTTCTCCATCTGTAGTGTGGTAGAATTACAGTGCACATACTGGTCTGGCATGTTAACTACATCGTTTTGAGTCTGATTCAGGGGCTTTACGTGTACGCAGATATGTCCTGAGACGACACTGTGTTCACGGAAGAACAAGGATAAAAAAGATTGGATACCAAACAGCTGATAAAACATCACAATAATCGACAAGTAATCTTCACCGCTCCAGTCCATCAGTTAACTTCTTGTGAAGTAGAAACCTGAAACCATAGAAGCCATCGTTAAGGTGTTCAAACCATAGCTTTCAGCTAAAATACGAGTCCTCAATCAATAATAATACTTTCTTCAGAGAAAAAGTCATCTTTCAGGAGAGAAATATACTCAGGTCAAGCTCAGCTTACAAGAAAAACGGTTCAAAACAGCTCTAAACAAATACGTGGAGGATTTGATGTGAGAGACAACAGAAGATGGACTTTTTCACTCGAGGAAGCGTTATTATCGATAGTGGACTCGTATTTTGTCCAGAAGCAACCATTTAAATTTAAACCGCCTTAATGATGGATTTGTTTCTTACAAACACAGATTTTCACTCTTCTCAGGATGTTAACTGATGAACTGGATTATTGTGGTGTTTTTATCAGCTGTTTGGACTCTCATTCTGACGGCACCCATTCACTGCAGAGGATCCGTTGGTGAGCAAGTGATGCAATGCTGCATTTCTCCAAATCTGATGAAGAAACACACTCAACCACATCTTGGCCTGATGGAGAATACATTTTCAGCTAATTAAAATTTTAGGTTGAACAATTCCTTTTAATGCAAACTTGAAATTCTTAATTAACATGAAGATGTAGGTCTGTAGGACGTCATACCTTTTAGTTTCTCCTCTGTGTCACTTTCAGACTCGCTGTTTTCATCCGTCACTATACCAGAGAAGACAGAGAGGTCAAAGGTCACTAGAAAACCAGTATGCAGGTATTCGCAGAGACATATTTCATGCTTGGATGCACATGTGTATCCTATAACGTAACATAATTCTATCATCTCTGGAAAAGTGGGTCAGACACAACTGACCCAAAACTGTAAACGTGTCCATAAAGCTAAGTGGACGCACATGTGGCTGGGGCCCGGACTGTCCCACAATGCATTGCATGTGGATTAGGCTGTAACTCTCTAGGTGCAACGAATACGGTCATCACACTATTATTCAAGGGTCACGCAATGCATACAGACTATAATTCTTACAATTCGATATAAAAACGTATATTCGTTAAAAAAATAATAAATAAATATATAAAATAAAAAATAGTAAAAGAAAGACAGAAACAAAGGAGGAAAAATAATATAACCCAATTTTCTGGGTTGCGCAATGAAAAGAAACAAACATGAATTAACCTAATATAACATATATAGTCATGGCCAAAAATATCAGCACCCTTGGTAAATATGATCAAAGGCGGCTGTGAACATTAATCTGCATTGTTAATCCTTTTGATATTTTACTTAAAAATCACAAAAATGGATAATAAGAATTTAAAATGGGGGGAAATATCATTTTGAAATAAATGTTTTTCTCTAATACACATTGGCTACAATTAATGGCACCCTACATTTACATTTATCCAAAGCAACTTAAGCTTGGAATACACTACGCGATTATTGCCCTGATTTCCCCTGATTTTACAGTCTGAACAAGTTGACGCTAGTTGAGGAAAGTCAGAGCCGGTCTGCAGATCACTGCTGACAGATTCCACAGAAAATCTCGTGGTGTATTACGGTCACAGACTCATATTTTTAGCTTCAGTCTTTGATTCTATCCAGTCGGAGGATATCAAACGTTTGATATTTTCAGCCGATTTTATGTTTTCATTTGTCATGCATCTCCTAGCAACAAGGCGCACGTTTCTGCGTGAGTTCGTTGTGATCGGAACAACTTTAAGGTCTGGTAGTGTTTGATCTTCAGACACGTAGTGTATGATGCCCAGTTTTCCTTTGTCGTCATTTATAAAGTTGGTAAGTGTATGATGCCTAGTGTTTTAAAAGTTGTGTAGTGTATTCCAGCCTTAACAGTGCATTCAGGTTATACATTTTTGTCAGTATGTGTGTTCCCTGGGAATTGAACCCACATCCTTTTGCGCTGCTGACACAATGCTCACCACTGAGCCACAGGAACACAAAGTGCACCCTTTTATTCAATACTTTTTGAAACCTCCATTTGCCAGTTTAACAGCTCTACATGTCCTCCTATAACGCTTGATGAGGTTAAAGAACACCTAACAAATGATCAGAGACCATTCCTTCATCCAGAATCACTCCAGATCTTCAGATTCACAGCTTCTCCTCTTCAGTTCACCTCACTCATCTTCTACAGGGTTCAGGTCAGAGAACACCTGACACGAGATCAGAGACCATTCCTTCATCCAGAATCACTCCAGATCTTCAGATTCACAGCTTCTCCTCTTCAGTTCACCTCACTCATCTTCTACAGGGTTCAGATCAGAGAACACCTGACACGAGATCAGAGACCATTCCTTCATCCAGAATCACTCCAGATCTTCAGATTCAGCTTCTTCTCTTCAGTTCACTCACTCATCTTCTACAGGGTTCAGGTCAGAGAACACCTGACACGAGATCAGAGACCATTCCTTCATCCAGAATCACTCCAGATCTTCAGATTCACAGCTTCTTCTCTTCAGTTCACTCACTCATCTTCTACAGGGTTCAGATCAGAGAACACCTGACACGAGATCAGAGACCATTCCTTCATCCAGAATCACTCCAGATCTTCAGATTCACAGCTTCTTCTCTTCAGTTCACTCACTCATCTTCTACAGGGTTCAGGTCAGAGAACACCTGACACGAGATCAGAGACCATTCCTTCATCCAGAATCACTCCAGATCTTCAGATTCACAGCTTCTTCTCTTCAGTTCACTCATCTTCTACAGGGTTCAGATCAGAGAACACCTGACACGAGATCAGAGACCATTCCTTCATCCAGAATCACTCCAGATCTTCAGATTCACAGCTTCTCTCTTCAGTTCACCTCACTCATCTTCTACAGGGTTCAGATCAGAGAACACCTGACACGAGATCAGAGACCATTCCTTCATCCAGAATCACTCCAGATCTTCAGATTCACAGCTTCTTCTCTTCAGTTCACTCACTCATCTTCTACAGGGTTCAGATCAGAGAACACCTGACACGAGATCAGAGACCATTCCTTCATCCAGAATCACTCCAGATCTTCAGATTCACAGCTTCTCCTCTTCAGTTCACCTCACTCATCTTCTACAGGGTTCAGATCAGAGAACACCTGACACGAGATCAGAGACCATTCCTTCATCCAGAATCACTCCAGATCCTTCAGATTCACAGCTTCTCTCTTCAGTTCACCTCACTCATCTTCTACAGGGTTCAGATCAGAGAACACCTGACACGAGATCAGAGACCATTCCTTCATCCAGAATCACTCCAGATCTTCAGATTCACAGCTTCTTCTCTTCAGTTCACTCACTCATCTTCTACAGGGTTCAGGTCAGAGAACACCTGACACGAGATCAGAGACCATTCCTTCATCCAGAATCACTCCAGATCCTTCAGATTCACAGCTTCTTCTCTTCAGTTCACTCACTCATCTTCTACAGGGTTCAGGTCAGAGAACACCTGACACGAGATCAGAGACCATTCCTTCATCCAGAATCACTCCAGATCCTTCAGATTCACAGCTTCTCCTCTTCAGTTCACTCACTCATCTTCTACAGGGTTCAGATCAGAGAACACCTGACACGAGATCAGAGACCATTCCTTCATCCAGAATCACTCCAGATCTTCAGATTCACAGCTTCTTCTCTTCAGTTCACTCACTCATCTTCTACAGGGTTCAGGTCAGAGAACACCTGACACGAGATCAGAGACCATTCCTTCATCCAGAATCACTCCAGATCTTCAGATTCACAGCTTCTTCTCTTCAGTTCACCTCACTCATCTTCTACAGGGTTCAGGTCAGAGAACACCTGACACGAGATCAGAGACCATTCCTTCATCCAGAATCACTCCAGATCTTCAGATTCACAGCTTCTTCTCTTCAGTTCACTCACTCATCTTCTACAGGGTTCAGATCAGAGAACACCTGACACGAGATCAGAGACCATTCCTTCATCCAGAATCACTCCAGATCTTCAGATTCACAGCTTCTTCTCTTCAGTTCACCTCACTCATCTTCTACAGGGTTCAGATCAGAGAACACCTGACACGAGATCAGAGACCATTCCTTCATCCAGAATCACTCCAGATCTTCAGATTCACAGCTTCTTCTCTTCAGTTCACTCACTCATCTTCTACAGGGTTCAGATCAGAGAACACCTGACACGAGATCAGAGACCATTCCTTCATCCAGAATCACTCCAGATCTTCAGATTCACAGCTTCTTCTCTTCAGTTCACCTCACTCATCTTCTACAGGGTTCAGATCAGAGAACACCTGACACGAGATCAGAGACCATTCCTTCATCCAGAATCACTCCAGATCTTCAGATTCACAGCTTCTCTCTTCAGTTCATCACTCATCTTCTACAGGGTTCAGGTCAGAGAACACCTGACACGAGATCAGAGACCATTCCTTCATCCAGAATCACTCCAGATCTTCAGATTCACAGCTTCTTCTCTTCAGTTCACTGACTCATCTTCTACAGGGTTCAGGTCAGAGAACACCTGACACGAGATCAGAGACCATTCCTTCATCCAGAATCACTCCAGATCTTCAGATTCACAGCTTCTCCTCTTCAGTTCACTCACTCATCTTCTACAGGGTTCAGGTCAGAGAACACCTGACACGAGATCAGAGACCATTCCTTCATCCAGAATCACTCCAGATCTTCAGATTCACAGCTTCTTCTCTTCAGTTCACTCACTCATCTTCTACAGGGTTCAGATCAGAGAACACCTGACACGAGATCAGAGACCATTCCTTCATCCAGAATCACTCCAGATCTTCAGATTCACAGCTTCTTCTCTTCAGTTCACTCACTCATCTTCTACAGGGTTCAGATCAGAGAACACCTGACACGAGATCAGAGACCATTCCTTCATCCAGAATCACTCCAGATCTTCAGATTCACAGCTTCTTCTCTTCAGTTCACTCACTCATCTTCTACAGGGTTCAGTTCAGAGAACACCTGACACGAGATCAGAGACCATTCCTTCATCCAGAATCACTCCAGATCTTCAGATTCACAGCTTCTTCTCTTCAGTTCACTCACTCATCTTCTACAGGGTTCAGTTCAGAGAACACCTGACATGAGATCAGAGACCATTCCTTCATCCAGAATCACTCCAGATCTTCAGATTCACATCTTCTTCTCTCTTCAGTTCACTCACTCATCTTCTACAGGGTTCAGTTCAGAGAACACCTGAATAGATCAGAGACCATTCCTTCATCCAGAATCACTCCAGATCTTCAGATTCACAGCTTCTCTTCAGTTCACACTCATCTTCTACAGGGTTCAGATCAGAGAACATGGCCATTATCAGATTTCATCCAGATCAGTCACTTATTGATTCTTGTAGTTCTAGAATCCAGATCTTCAGATGTCCAGAGACCTCCAGAATCATATAGCTCACAACATCATCAGCAGTTCATTTCATTTCTAAGAAAATGACACGAGATCAGAGACCATTCCTTCATCCAGAATCACTCCAGATCTTCAGATTCAGCTTCTCTCTTCAGTTCACTCACTCATCTTCTACAGGGTTCAGGTCAGAGAACACCTCAACTCCAGATCAGATCATTTTCATTCAAATCAAAGCAGGATCGACAGAATCACTCCAGATCTCAGATTCACAGCTTCTTCACTCACTCATATCTTCTACAGGGTTCAGATCAGAATGGGACAGTCAGAAGCCATTGGTTTTATCTCAAAATACCCATTAAATTGTGTTCTGAAGTTTCTTTTATGGACTTATGGACAGTTGGAATAATGACAACATTTTCATTTTGGGTAGTAACCCTTTGAGTCAGTCATTTTGGTTTTGTATCTGTTTATATTCTGATGAAACAGAAGCCATGGCTGGATAATTTCATGTTCATAATCTCCAGGCTCCAGAATATAGGAATATACTCAGAAATATCAGAATTTGGTGCCAATATTTGTGTAAAAAGAAAATACATAACTATTTTTTTAAATTCTTATTATCCAACAGGTCTCTTGAATTTTTCAGCGTAAAGATCGATTAACAATCAGATTAATTTTGCAGCCTTCTTTGATCATATTTACCAGGGTGTCAATATTTTTATTCAATGTTGATAAATAAAATAATATTATTTATATTATTTATTTATACACATATATATATATATATATATGTATATGTATATGTATATAATAAAGTAAAAAGAAAATGACAAGGGTGAGCAAACTGGAGTCATTATTCCTTTAAACAGGAAAATACCTTCAATTTAGTTCTAACATGAACAAAGCTTTAATAACTTATCCTGAACTTGACTCGGTTGACTGCGAGACCCTTTTCATCCTCTTCTTTCCCCTACGGGCCTCAAATATGCCGTTGATTTTCTGCACCATCTGTTGAAAAAGAAAACAGTCATGGTTTTGTTTTTCCAGGCCTTATATTTCTGTGAAACAGGAAGTCTGGAAGATAATTTACTTTTCCTCATAATTTCATATTATTGAGTGTCTCAAAATTGTGAATATGAATACATTCAGAGATATTTTACTCAAGAATTTCTAGGGGGCCAATAATTGTGTCCAGAACCTGTATTTGACTGATAAGTTAAGGATTACAATACTCCCCCTTTTTAAATTTTATTATCGCCCGAAAGGTTAGATTTTCCGTGATTTGTTTTAATAAAAGATCAAAAGGACACAATGCAGATTCATTTTACAGCCTTCTTTGATCATATTCTACTGAAGAAACCAGGCTTGAGGAGACTGTTGATGAAAAAAATAATATTATTTATATTATTTATTTATACACATCATGTATATCCAAATTTGTAAGACTTTCTATCTTCTATGGCATAGGTCAAAAGCGGAGTGTGACTAAACTGAAACGGAGGACCTACAAAAATATAAGGTTATGATTTAAACATGTATTTCAGTGCAGCTTTTGTAGTCTTCTGAACTTTGATAAATGCACAGACCCAATTCATCCTCTTTATCATGACAGCCAGCCAATCAAGTCTGGTAAACAGTTCTGTTCTGAGAGACAGGCCTTCTAAGTCTTTCACATGAAAAGTTCTATAGAGAGAAAAGAAAGCCTCATTGTCGTTAGATCTGTCACAAGATTTTATTAGCAGTGCAAGGATAGAAAGGGAGATAAAAATAAGGGAATAAAGCGTCTCCAGTCAGCGTGGACCAGAATTTAACCATAAATCACTGATAGAGTTGATGATATAAGAGGTAGAAAGTGGTATTTCTAAACCGTCAATTGTTAAGATGTGTTGAGATTAATTATTTGTATTGGTTATGCGTTGAGTCAAGATGTGGGGAGAAATTATTTATTTTATTTGGAAGTTAAGCAATTTTATTTGAACATTTTATTTATTGTCTCTTATTTTGAAATACAGCCCTACTTTATTCATGAGAAAACATTATACATATCTTCAGTCATATGTATATGTTCATTTCGATGTAACATGGACAATAAATATTGTCAAAACGTTTTGAATTGTCTGAATTAATTTGATTAGGCAGGCTGTTTATTACATGCAGATGCTGATACAACAACTTTGATATATGTCACACTATGTTGACATTATGATCTTCCTTCAAATTTTTCTAAGACCTCTCTACTTTTAGTTAACAGGGATAGCAGACGTTTTGCAGAATTTTCTAACTGCTCTTTTCAATATGATAGCCTGTTTCTCTTACTGAATAAAAAAATTAAAAAGGGTAATTGCGACTTTTTATCTACAATTGACAAACTGACTTTTTTCACATTCACGAGTTCACATCTCGCAGTTCTGACATTTTTCTCTGAATTGCTTTATATAAACTCAGTATTGTGGGATATAAACTCGCGATTGCGAGTTAGAAAGCCAGAATTGTGAGATATAAAGTGAGAAAAAAAACGAATTTTACAGCGTTTATATCTCGCATTTCTGACTTTATAACTCGCAGTTGCGTGTTTATATCACGCAATTCTGACTATATATTAAGCTATTCTAACTTTATAACTCGCAATTGCAAGAAAAAAGTCAGAATTGTGAGTCAAAATTACACAATTACCTTTTAATTTTTTTTATTCAGTGGCGGAAATGGGCTTTCATATGAGGCTGAAAAGCAGTTTTTTGACAAAAATGACAAAAAAATTGTTTTTGTCATTTATACAGGCTCATTCACACCAAGAACGATATGTAAGGAATAATTATTAGAAAAATAATGCACACCAGAGGTGGTCAATTATTCCGCTTATACTACGGTTGCCATACCTCAAGACATGGATCAGATGATATATTTCAAGGCATTCGTCCCGTTCTTTTACTTCAATTGCTATTGTGAGTAGGATTATTTCTTCCATCTCATCCAACACCTCCCTTGCTAATTCCAAAACGTCATTTTAAACCGTAACAGAGGCTTGAGCCGTTGATAGCAGATTAATGCAGTTAATACAGTTAATAACTAAGTTATGAGAGAGAGAGAGAGAGAGAGAGACTTAAAGTTCATTTTCTTCACAAACAGCGCCGTTGTTGCTACCTCGCTTGTGAGAAGTAATGTAGTTTTTATGTTCTTAAACTATGTTTCTGATAAAATCGTCAGAGTAGTGCTAACTACATTAGCGCTTATGTTAACGTGTGTTTACATAATAAAACGTAATTTTGTGGCAAAAACATGGACACGATCTGTCGATTTTATCCTTTTGTTTACTGTATTTATTTGTTTGGCCAGTGTCATTGTGGGTTTTCGTTATTTTTCTGTTGTAAGACCTTTGAAATAACAGAAATCATTTGGCGAAGTGATATGGTCATGTATTGCGGTCAAGAGAGCTGCCTGGAACTACGTTCGCTGCGTTTCCCTGAATATAATTGCACACCTCAGAACATTCGTCAGCCAATCAGATTCAAGCACTCAACGGTCCCGTAGTTTAAACAGTTATAATGATAACTATATTAGGATCCACATCAATGCACGATAATGTTGTTTATTATAAGTGTGCATTACAGCTTTGTCTTCTGCTGCTTTAAATGCTCAAGCTCTTTAATGCAGTATGGACTTCTGATTGCCTTGTGAATGTTTTATCATCCATCAGCTGAAAAATAAATATTTCTGAAACTGATTCCAATGATATCATTCCTCTGTGTTGTTATTGTTATAGTTGTTGACTTCAGACTTCATTATTCACATAGGTATAAAGATTTAATAATCATTCAAATTCTATAATTGTAGTTATCGTCCTTGGTGTAAAGGGGCCTTAAGTACAGGTGCGTGACCTATTGAATTTTTGGGATAAAAAAAAGCTCTAAATGTCAGAACTGAATGCTGATATTTATGGAGAACTTGCTCTAGAGTGGAAACAATTAATCAGGAATGCAGTATTAATACCTTGGATGGGGTGTCAGGAATGGGAGAGGAAGAGGAAGAAGGAATGGGATACTTGCTCCCAAGACAGCGACTTTCCAACTCTATGTCTTCATATGGGTTCTCCTTCGATGGAGGGTCTTTGGGAGCAAAAATACATTCAAGATTATTAGCTGTGCTTGCTTGGCCATTCTTCAAAACCCTAATGCTAGATATTGATTAGCATTTTGTTTCAATTAAGCCTCAATTCATTTGAGAGATGATTTATACCTGGCGGACAATATAACAAGGAGCGCTGTCAAACGATTAATCACGATTAATCGCATCCAAAATGAGAGTTTTTGTTTACATAATATATGTGTGTGTACTGTGGATATTTATTATGTTATGACGAGTCGGCTGCCTCCCCCTTTATCATCATCACCCTGTCCTTTAATCGCCGCCCTTCACCCGGCTCCCGACGGGAGTGGGTGTGAGAGAGGAGGGGCACTGAAACAGCCAGGTCTGGCGGCGTGTGATGAGGCACACCTGAAGAGAATGAAGCCTCATCACCGCCGCTGTTATATGCCGGCGTGCCTCTCCTCGGGAGACCGGTCTCATCCCCTTGCATGCATGCTGGTGTCCTCGTGGGTCCAGGAAGAGAGCGTAGAGGGATCCCGCTCCGCAAGAGCCGTGAGCTGCCGGACTCACGGTCCGGACGAGAACCGCACCCGCTATATGGCTGATGTGCCAGGATGCCGGGCCATAATCCCCAAGAAGCGCCGTGGGTCAGGAGAACGAAGCCGCCAAAGGAAGCCGCCGCTCCCTCACGCCCCGGACCTAGGCGGGAGCACTTACGGCCGCCGGACTCCGCCCCTTCCTTGGACCCCCTCCTTCTGAACACTGCCCCTCCTTCACTAACCCGACGAGGACACCAGGTTCCCTGTTTATTTTTGACACTTATCCCCTTTGGACACTTTATTTTATTATTTATGATGAATAAAAGCCTCTCCGAGGCCTGACGCCACACCTACTGTGTCTGTTGTTTGCTCTTCCCGCCACAATGTATATATAAAGACACACATACAGCATATATTACAATGGATGAACATCCAGGAAACGATCAGGGTCAACAGACGAGAGGAAAAAGAGGAGTAAGGATGCATGGTGGAAGGGCACAGAGGCAAAACGGAGGAAGAGGCCAAGGACAGAGGCTAATATCAGATGAAATAAGGGCCACTATTGTGAACCATGTTGTCAATCATGGCCTTCGCAGAGAGAACAGGTATATCAACCAATGTGCAATGTATTTCTATACTGTTTACTTGCTGTAATGTTTCATAATACAGTGTCTATTTTTGTATTTTGCAGCATACAGCAAATATACTTTATACAGATACCAACTGCAAGTATTTTATTAATGTATATTTGTGTGTGCACTTTTTTTCTGAGATGTTAGCATCTCAACTATCGACAGGCTGCTGAAAAGACACCACATGAGTATGAAACAGCTGCACTGTACCATTCGAAAGGAATGATGACAGAGTGAAGGAGCTACATCCACAGTACAGGTAAAATATCTATATACATACAGCATTTTATAGTGATATGTAATACAGTAAGCATGACCTGTACTCATTTCCTATGGCTGTAGAATAAGCAAAAAAGCAACATGTATAAACTTGAGGTAACTGTATTCATGAAACTCATTTTGTGTGGTTTTGGGATGCAGTGTATAATGGAATTGGAGTCAAGTGAACCATCTCACAACTTTATATATGTGGATGAGGCTGGCTTCAACCTGACCAAAAGCAGAAGGCGTGGTCGACATGTCTTCGACCACAGAGCTACTGTTGATTTGCCAGGCCAACAGGGAGGAGATATCAGTATCTCTGCTGCCATTTCAAAGAACGGCGTGCTAACTCATATTCCCCGTATAGGGCCATACAACACACAGCATCTCCTCAACTTCTTAGAGACCCTCAACAAGACTCTCATCCCTGATGATGAGAGGGGGCCATTTTGAGATGATTTACCAAAGTATGGGGCCATTTGGGATAATGTGAGATTTCATCACTCACACGCCATCAGGCAATGGTTTGCGACCCACTACAGGATGCTGATGGAATTCCTCCCACCTTATTCCCCATTCCTTAACCCAATGAAGGAGTTCTACTTGGCTTGGAGGTGGAAGATCTATATTGGCCAGCCACTTACTCAGATGACCCTGCTACATTCCAAAATACTTTTCCCATGTTGCATTGCAAGGTAAGATATTCGTTGTTATGTAGATGAAAATCTGTAGCCTGACAGATTGGCACGTCAGGAGGTGTAGACAGATTGCACTGCAATTCCTCATACAGTGCTGCATGCAAAAGCTAAGTTCTGCCTAAGGGGTGTTTCCTGTCTTTGCCTCTCTAATTTAGCATTTTCACCTTTGTGCCCATATTTCTTTCTTTTCTATATCAAAATGACATAGTAATGAGTGTTTTTTTTTTGGCAAACCACTAGTAAAAGTGTAACTGTGAACTCTCTCCAGTCTGTTTTAATCAATATCCCGCATACAGTAATGTGTAAATGTGTACTTTTGAAATGGATATATGGCATACATTAGAAGTGCAGGCTTCTGCATTTCAATACTGTAACTGTCATCCAAACTGTTTACATCAGGCAGAGTGCACTGTTATATTGACAACATGACTAAGCATTTTGACTAGCTTGTTTGTGAACAATGACCCAAGGACTTTTCATTCTGATGGCACCAATCTGTTCATTGACATAAATACTTATTTTTGAGAGATAAACTAAAGATTTTGAGTAAGGTACAGGCTTTTGCACGTTATCCATTGTGTGGTGCTGTTTGTACAAATTGTTTTAAGAAATGCTCATACTACTTTGCAAATATTAAGGATTATTTGAGAAATGCACCAAAGCATCTGAGAAAAACTGTAACATGTTACTAGTATGTTTTTAAAATTATTAGCATGTTGATAGCATGTTGGTAGCATGTTTCTAACATGTTTCTAGCATGATTTAACTTTGTTATGATGTTTTAACGTGATTTAGCTTATTGCTAGTGTAACGGATGTATGCCAGTAAGGGCTGTGTGTAAACCTCACTCCCCTGACCTCAAAAAGGGGAGGCTGTAGCCTTTAGCCTCCTTGGTAGAGTGCCCGCCTCCCGCACCGGCATCCTGGGTTCGGGACCCGCTCGGTGTGATGGTGCGGACCCGGGGGGGTGTTACATTGGTGCCGTGACCGGACGGGAGTGAGGTTTAGGGGTGGGTTTAGGGGGTGAGTGTAACGGATGTATGCCAGTAAGGGCTGTGTGTAAACCTCACCCCCCTGACCTCAAAAAGAGACGCTCTAGCGACTGACGTTAGAGGCTGTAGCCTTTAGCCTCCTTGGTAGAGTGCCCGCCTCCCGCACCGGCATCCTGGGTTCGGGACCCGCTCGGTGTGATGGTGCGGACCCGGGGGGGTGTTACATTGGTGCCGTGACCCGGACGGGAGTGAGGTTTAGGGGGGTGGGTTTAGGGGGGTGAGTGTAACGGATGTATGCCAGTAAGGGCTGTGTGTAAACCTCACTCCCCTGACCTCAAAAAGAGACGCTCTAGCGACTGACGTTAGAGGCTGTAGCCTTTAGCCTCCTTGGTAGAGCGCCCGCCTCCCGCACCGGCATCCCGGGTTCGAGACCCGCTCGGTGTGATGGTGCGGACCCGGGGTGGGTGTTACACTAGCATATTTTAACATGATGTTAAAACACATCATGTTATTATCATGTTGTTAGCATGAATTAGTACATTGATAGCATGTCTTAGACTAGTTGCTAGGCTTGGATAGATAGATAGATAGATAGATAGATAGATAGATAGATAGATAGATAGATAGATAGATAGATAGATAGATAGATTTTATTATTTTTAATCTTCGTTTTTATGAATACCGTAAATCCGATCAGTTCAAAAAGTTAGGAAAGAAATCGGATTTCAGTAATTTGGCTTTCTCAAGCCAACTTAAAAAGTAAATTTTAAAATGAGCTCTTTCCTACCAAACAAAACTTTAGATTTCAATAAAAAAAATGAATTTCATTTCTGCCATAATGACAAGTCATAAATCAAGTTTTTTGACAGTGGCGCTAGCTATTGCGGCATATTTTTGTTAATTACCCCTTGTCAACACTGCCTGATTTAGTCTTGCTTTACTGCGAAGAGATTTCGACCTGATGTCATGTGTTTGCTTGCTTTTGTATTCCTTTCCAGATGTTTGAAAGTTTGCCAGGGAATCCATGCAAAAATCATTAGCTGCGTGTGGCATCACCAGTGGTGCTAACAAGAAGACAAACTCCTAGCGAAATCTGTCTTGGTTTTTGCGAAGAACGAATGAGCCAGAGAGAAAGTTGTTTGAGCGGAAGAAGGGTGTTTTTTACAGATGCAGAAAGCCTCTGTCATGTCGATTCATCCACCAGATGCTTCTGGTGGAAAGACAGTTTATGATGTTGGGACATCCAGTTCTAGAACATAGGAGAACGTACGCTACGCTCCACATTCAAAGCCATTAAAATAACTGCTACTGGCCAGAGAAACGCAAGATCAATAGTAAACCTTCCATTATTGGAAAGTGCTATTATATAATTAGCCACAACGTTAATCATTACAAGAAAGAAGGACGATCGCGCAGACAAAATGACCTGATTTATATAATCACAGATTATCAAAGTTCAATAAGAAAGCTGTACTTTCCAGATTTGTGGTTCTCCATCTTTTTTGGGTTAGGTCCAAAAAAAGGGTTACAAGTCTGAAAGGATTGCAGAGAGCAGAGAAAGAGCTATGCTAATTAAGATGCCAATAAAACGCTATTCAATTAACCAAACATAGTTAGCACAACAAAACAAACTGGCTTTGGAATGTCAAGAAAAAGCCCTCCCAAATCTTTTGTTGTTGATGTCAAGGCCCTACGTCCAATCAATCTCTATTTTTCCTAGGCATGGATAAGACCTCACATCGTGCTGTGGGGAAGACTAATGTGGGGTAACTCAAACATTGAGGACCACTGGTGAGGTTGAGCAAAGGAACACCAATGTTTGTAATAGCATTGTCTCAATTTGGTCCTTATTAAAATATCAAGCTCCTAGGCTTCTGGGTAATTGTTCTTTCAGGTGCAGTCAGCCATGTTACCTGATACCGTTGTGGTGCAATGCATTGTGTTACCTAGGATATCCTCATAGACATTCTCCTCTGATAAAGTGCGAGTGAGGCCTATCTTAGACAGCTCATAGAGATCTGCTCGACAACCTTCTGCTCTTGACTGTAGAAGATCTTCAAACTCGTAGGACTTCCTGTAGGTTCAACAAATACAAATAAAACTTCATTAAGAGAATGAGAAAGACCAAGAAGGAGCCAATTAAGTCCACAGGAAATTGAAGAACTGAAGGTCCACTGGAACAACAAGACTCAAATGATTGGATTTTGGCATAATCTTGGATTAAAAACAGACCCCCTCAACTCCCAGGCCTCAAGATTAAGATTGCGTCACAATACCAAAAGTTAAAAAGTTTTTTTCATAGATGGACTAGACTGATAAATACTACCATTAAAACAGCATCCCCATAAAGACTGAGGACGGTAATCCTTTAGGGGAGTCTTGGTTTCAAAAGATTTATTAGTGTGACATAAAAATCAGACAGCAGGCTACTAAATGTGTATGTTTTTTCAGCCCACGTGCCGTTTCTCCAGCTAGCATGTCTACATATGGAATAGTCGCACTACAAACAGCAAACGAGATTAGGAATTAAGGGTTTTTAAACCTTGACAAATTCACTGTATGGAGCTATTAAGCTTCCAAAGTAATACATCAAAAACTATGAAAGGTGGATTGAAGAAAGGTGCTACTGATGATTCATTGAACAGTCTTATTAGCCCTCACATTAGGCTGAAATAGTATAAGGAGTAGACAAGCTACTTGAAAAAAAAGGCATAGCCTGGATTTTATGCACATGATTTGTTTAGCTTTGAGCTAAAGAAGCTAAATTTATGATACAATTTTAGTCAGACTGTATTGGTGACTTGGCCAACACTTTTGGAGTGTTCAGTCATTCCATTTAAAATAGATAGGAGTTGCACGAGTTGTGCAAGATTGGAATTAGAGACAACACAAAGATGGCCACAAAGTAGATTTGCTTGCATACTAAAAGGACTTTGTCATTGGTTAGATACACACAAGTGAGGTACAAATGCACCAGACGTAATCCAATCCTTCAGCTCATTCTTAAAGTGACACTAGCAACAAATATCAACCTTCTTACCTGTTATTAGTGTTTCGAGCTCGTCCAGATGGTCTTCTACATACCCCTTGTGGTGGAGGACAGGATGGAAGGGGTGGGGGAGGTATGGAAGGTAAAGGGGGAAGATTTCGTTTACCCTTGACAAAACCGTGGTTGGTCGCAGGGTTGTTTGTCTGCGTGTGGTGTTGAAAGGTTCTTTGGGGTTTTGGCAAAGGGTTAATGGAAGGTTCACTGTAGACGTTCTCAGAGTCCCGACTTCGAATTCGGCTGCGGATCTCACAACATCCAGAGTCCCAAAGATTGGCTCCGCGGATCTCTTCTCTGCTTCTTGCTGCTCCTCTTTAGAAGCTGGGCAGAAATAATTGCCTGGCATAGACAAGGACGATTTGGAAGGAGTCTCTATCATCGCTTGCTCAAGTTTTTTAATGTGCGTCAACACCAACTTTTTGTCCTGAACAGTTTCTGTTGTTTTCCCCAATGGGGCTTTGTCCAAAATACATTCCTTTTCCTTCACAGGTCCCTCAGAAGTGTGCAAAGGTTCTCTGAACTTACTCCCGTTCTCTTTGCCACAGTTCTGTCTCTCCCAGTTGGAAAGTCGCGTACTGTCTTTCCTTTGTACTTCCGGCTGTTCCTTCTTCTTTCCAACTTCAGTCTCCTTCATTCCCACTGTTTGGGTGTTTGACCCGGTGGTCTCTGTTTTACCTTCCCATTGCGATATCTTGTCCCTAATGCTGGCAGCGCTTTTTAGTCCTAAGGGAGTCTTGGGGGACTTGCTGCAACCACCCAGACCATTTTCAATGGGCTGAGGATTGGAGGGACTCTTGTGGGCGAGCATGATGGTGTCTCCTGGGCTTCGGTTGATGTTGCTCAGAGATGAGAGACTGTCCCCAACCCCACACAGGTCTGACCGCTGAAGCACCACAGATTGGGCCTGGTAAAGCTTCAATCCGCAGCAGTGGAGCCTGAAGAGACCACAGGAAAGATGCTAAAGACATCAAGAGAGCCTGACAGTCATTAAGTGATTAGACAGCAATTATAGAGTCTGTGCATTTAAAGGTCACATTTCAAAGCATCATTCATTCAAGATTACATTTTCAGAATTACCAATTACCAAAATCTCTCCCAACCATCAAATTATATGCAAACCAGTCTACTTATTTAGACAGTATTCAGCATGAGATTCAAGATTTTTTAAGATTCAAGATTTTTAGTCGTCACATACACAATTATACAGAATATAACCAGCAGTGAAATAGAAGTGTTCAAAGCATGAACCAAAAGTGTTCAAAGTTTCCACTTTGGTATTAATTGCATTGTCTAGAGTCTAGACTTTTAATGGTACAATGAATTAAACTGAGTTTTTAAAATTCAAAAAAAGTTCAAATGAGATGCAGATGGACTTGCAGTCAGTGTGTCTTCTTTCCTCTGTGGACAGAACACACAAGCCTTTCACTACACAAATGAATCACCATCAGCACATCGAATTGAAGGTTATGGTTTTGCCTCATGTCCATCTGAAAACCAAACTCCTCTGTAAACGTTTGAACAAACGAGCTTCTACCAATAGGGCAAGGTTCAAGGGACAGTCGTGCATCTTTCTCTTTCTTTAACTGGCTCATAAACACATCCTTGGATTCCATCCAATGACACTGCGCCAACAAACAAACAGAGGAAATGTGAATCTACAAACTTTGTGTGTATGCTAAACTTCACAGAATTTCAGAGTGCATATCTTTTGCAGTATGCCTCCAAACAGCGATTCCTCTTTTCAAATAAAAGTGTTGGCTCTCAGAAAATTCAAATAAACTTTCAACAACTTTCTTTTGGCATGTTATTTTTTCTTTCTTTCTTTCTGGCTAATGTATCTCATTTCATGAAGCTCAAGGCAGCCAAGAGGAAAAAGTAGGTCAAGCTCCAAAACCCCGAAGAAAAGAAGCAAGAGAAAGAGCGAACGAGGGAGAGACGAGTTAGGAAAGAGGAAAATAAGGAGTGTGTAGGACAAAATATGTGATTGTCTCTTTCAGAAATCGGCCTGCTCAAACTCTTGGATAGTACATCATTCATCATCACCCAAGATAGAAGCCAAAGTCTCCTCCTCAAGATGATCTAACAGGGTTGGGGACATTGTAAGCCCGAGGAAATAGCATTTGATGATAGCAAATTTTTCTCTACTTTGACCATGTTTGCTCAGAATCTGGCTGAAGATACTGGCTTTACCGAAAAGGCTTCATTAAAATGAGCTCACTCATTTCACCCATTTTTCTGCAGGTTTTAAAGCTTGTACTAACACACTGTGGCATTCCAAACCACCGTGGGTTGGCAGTGCCAAAGGAGTTTAATTAGCTTTCAGTAAAAATAACTTTCACAGTTAGGCTTGTCCCAAAATCACCCTTAATATCCCACCTGGGGATGTTTATGAAGTCTATCAGTGTTAACGTTACCGGACATGTTTAGTGTATGAGGGATGTGGCACAGTCTGTTTCCCACGAAACTTCTTAAGCATGGACTAAATGTTCTTATGAACTTACAATAACATCTAGGCTATTAATTTAGCAGACGCCTTTATTCAAAGCAACATACAAATAGAAACGCTACAAGTCATCCTAAGAAACAGTATAGAAATTGCTGGAATACCATCTATATTAGACCTATATTGGGTAATAAAACCTATAGTAGGACATACACCTTGTCAGTTGTTGAAACTCTAGAAATTACTGTGTAAAACAACAAATTAGCAGGAAATCGAAGGAGACTCAGTAGTTGTACATACCCGTTTGCTGATTGGTAGATGCAGTCCTCTGTGTTTGTACAGAGCAGTAGTGCTCTCCCGCCAGTCATGGTGCTAGCAGACGGCATCCTACACACACAAACAGATATAAATATATGTTTTTGGGACAATTATCATGGTTATACAATGGTTTATACCATGGTATAAACCATACACATATGCTATCTAAATATGGCATTCATTAAACACCATAGTAAATATTAAAGTACCATGGTATTAGCATCTGATACCTTTCACATTCCATGTGGTTAAGAAATATTGTACATTTACAACAGTCATCCATTTATCAAACAGCAAAATCCTCATGATACAGGAGTGGACTCAGTCTTGGAGGCTGAATGACTCACAACCCAAATATTAGTCCTTATTTTGCTTCATCTAGGAAATCATCACTATTATCTTTGCTCAAGTTGGTGATCTGAACTAATGGGAGAATATTAAGCTTCACTGTTGACATAAATGGCCCCTCGAAATACTACAAGTTCAAAATATCAAAAGAAGGAGACCAAACAGACAAGAAAAATGGGAAGAAAACAAGGATTCTTGACTTGATGTGACCTGTGACCTCTTATTTCTCTGCTCTGTGTTTTAAAGGAGCCAGTAATTATCAACCACCCAATAAAGACCCTGCTAAACAGTCAGGTCTGTTTTCAAGGGATCTGGACCCTCGCCACAGGTGTTACCACTTAACCAGCACATTTGGAGAGGATTGTCAAGCGTGTACATGTGCGTCTGTTCTTTTTGTTCTGCCAAACGGAAGTATGACAATGTGCACGGGACACAAGTGGGGGTGCAACATAAATGAACCCCATCTGTTTCCATGTTCGGCGAGCGCCATTCCACATGTGCAAGAGCTCAACGACATTCCCAGCATTCTGCCACCACTGGAGCCAGCCGTAAAAACCTTCCTCTCTAGCTCAGATGATGTAAAGGTTACCAAACTGTGCTATTTCAAGATTTCCACGTTGCCTCGTGTCGGCGATTAGGCCTCTGGTGTGTCGCTGGGCTCCAGTGGTACTCGATGTGTTGATCTATCTGTGGGTGAGTATTCCTTGGCATCATCGCCTGTTTTTCTGAGCGTCGGCCAAGAGCAATAATGAGAGCATTGTTGTGCTGTGCACTTTCACACTTTGGTGCGGTGAGCCCTCTTATTTTGATTAGCAATTAATATAAACGATCCAAAACTGCGGAACTAAACGGAACTAAACTGCAGAAGACCTCACTGCCAGAGGAAAATAAAATAACTAATTTACATTAAATTGTATTTAATACTAATACATAATTTTATATTAATAGTACTCTGATAGATAGCTTTTATTTATAAAACAAAGTATTACCATGGTACATGTCTATATTTCCCACATTGTATAAAATAACTGAATAAAATTGTAAATCAAAATTAATAATTAAAGTAGAAAAACACAACTAAAATTATATAAAATAAATTATTTCAAATGTAATCAATTAAATAAAATAAATATTATTATTATTATCATGTGTCATAGTACTCTGATAGATAGCCTTACATTAGTGCCTTAGCTTTTCTATAAACCAAATATCACCATGGCACATGTCTAAATTTCCCACATAGGATAAAATAACTGAATGAAACTGTAAATTAAATAAAAACACGCAAATAAATAAACTTGTTAAAAATGTAATTATCATATAAACTTAAGTAAAATTACTATCATTATTCTTATTAAAACAAAATTATTTAAATTTGAATTATTTAAATTACAACTTTTCATCATGTAATGTTATTATAATGTAAAATTATTCCCAAAAAAGGTATAATCTATCATCAACCCATCTATATAGTTGTTTTGTTTCTATCTTTCTTTTTCTTTAGTTTGCTCTCTTTTTCTCCTTCTTTCTATCTTTTCTTTCTCTCTCTCAGTTGACCTGCAATCCTAAATTAGTTTGAGCTGTCTGTGTGTGTGTGTGTGTGTGTGTGTGTGTGTGTGCGTGTGTGTGTGTGTGTGTGTGTGTGTGTGTGTGTGTGTGTGTGTGTGCGTGTGTGTGTGTGTGTGTGTGTGTGTGTGTGTGTGTGTGTGTGTGTGTGTGTGTGTGTGCGTGTGTGTGTGTGTGTGCGTGTGTGTGTGTGTGTGTGTGTGCGTGTGTGTGCATATGTGTGTGTGTGTGTGTGTGTGTGTGTGTGTGTGTGTGTGTGTGTGTGTGTGTGTGTGTGTGTGTGTGTCTCGAGTCACATGTTTGCGGAGCACAACATCAGCATTCCCTGTCCTCCCTCCCCCTCTCTTTCTCTTTCTGAAAATGCAAATAGAGAGAGAGAAATGAAAGTGAATCGCCAAAGTTTGAGCATGACATGATATGTAGAGCAGTAATCTATAGCAGGCCAAGAGCAGGAGTAAAATAGCACAAACATAATTGTACTATATGATTTGATAGATTCATACATAGTGTTAAGAGTTTGTTCAGATCACTGACCTTAAGTATGAGCAAACAGAACCTTAATCACCGCTAAAAACCAACTCATCCTGACAGTCACAAACAGTAAATCTGGCAGTAACCATAACTTTAGGGTCTTTTCAGTGTCTTTGTTCTCTTCACTATTGTTAAACGTGACCTCTGTGAGATAAAGCGTGACATGAAGAAAGTGAGCCATCTGTTCAGTCCAATAAAAAACTCCATATGACCCGAAGGACCTTTACCTGTCCCGCCCCCTGACCTGATGCCCATCAGCTGATTGGATGACAACAAGTTTATTGTTCTGAACAGAAAGAGCATTGGAACAAACTAGAGGAGACACATGCACGATTCCCGAGGCCCCAAGATCCCTTAATGCACTTAGATTCTTAGTATACAATGCTTTTAGGAGATCTTGTGCGTGAAGGAGGGTGAGGGTCGGGCTTCGGCCATCAGAACACATCAGTAATGTTATGCAAGCGACTAACAGCCCAGAACAGCAGATCTTTATCATCCCAGAGACACACAGAGCAGATACAGAGAAACAGTGGACACAATCTGCGCTTATTAACTTGAAGAACACAGAAAAAGGTTATTTCCGGCAGACCAGTAACTGCTGCAGAGTAAACATCTCAGTTACAGACGGTTTGTGTGCTTGTTTTCTTATACGCATGAACTCTCAAATCAACTAAAATGTTTATAAATACACAAATGAAATGAAATACACAAATTAAAAGAAATACTAAAATACACTAAAAATGTATTTAATTTAAAAGAAGCTATTAAAATGTAAAAATGTATCAAATAAATTTAAATATAATAAAATAAATAGTAGTTGCAATTTAGAATTAATAATTAAAATTTATAAAATAAATTATAATATAAAAGTAATTTACATTTTATGTAATAATAATAATTATTATTATTATTATTACTATTATTATACAATTTAAACCTAATTAATTTGAAGACTGCAATGTTAAATTAATCTTTCCTCTTGCAAAACAATTACAATTTTAATTCTGTACCACTTCTAGCTCTGTAAACTTTTGTGTGCATCAATGCATTCTGCAATGTGTCAGTGTGGATTCAAAATGATGATGCATTTAGTTGCAAAAAAAAGTAATGCTGTAAAAGACTGCAAAGATGAACATTTTGTTAATAGCACAAAGAAATCTGTCATTTTTTGAAAGCACTAATAATTAACTTGAATTCAGAACAACAGAAGCTCATGGAAGTCAACACAAGTATAAGTGTGTGTGTGGAGCAGTTATTAACTAGGCGAATACCCTTGGATTCAACAAAAGAATCCAGATTCGCCTCATTTACTGTACATAACAGCATTATATTAGTGGAACGATGTGTAAAAATGTGAGTGTGTGTGAGGCGACCTAGTGGAAATAGAAGACCATCTGCGTTTAGCTATAAATCTTATTCTCTCTTGCTCTGATCAAGCCGAGTGAGCCAAACCTGCAGAGGAGCCGGACTCTTAGGGTTTCATATGGGACATACAGCACGTATTCATGAACACACACGTGCAGACACAGGGTCAGATTCACAAAGGCCAGGTCAAATCCAGTTTTCCTCCATGACGTCAGCGGGAGCGTTCCAGAGTCTTGTGTGGTGACTTACAAACACAGGTCTGAGTGCTCAAAGAAAGGGATGGTGTTCAGAAATACACTTTTGTCATCATTCACTCGCTCTCACGACTTGCTTTCTTCAGAAGAAGACAAAAGGAAATGTCAGGGTGAATGTTTGAGAAGCTGTTTTTCATGAGTGGATGGTGATATAAAGCTACAACAGACAAAAAAAAGCATAATAAACATTAGGGGTGTAACGGTACACAAACATGACGGTTCGGTACGTCCTCAATTTTGATGTCACAGTTCAGTATGGGGGAAAATAAACAAAACTGCTTCTTTTTTTACATTAAGCAGTGGTTTACTGAACAAATTGCTCTTTCTTTAAATAAATTAAATTATAATTACAATTGTATTAGGGATAAAATCTACCTCAGCTTCTGCTTTAAACTATAGGCAGCCCTTTTACATTACTTTAAGGTTATAATTAACAACTTTAATTCAATTACTAATTACTTTTTTATTTAATAATCAGCACTCAACTTAAAAAAATTGTATGCAAAATTTTAAATTGCACACAATTCCATTTTTAAATTAAAATTAAATTTGTTGTTGAAATATATTCATTTGCACAGTTGCTGTCATAACTTGTTTCATAATAGATTTATTTAAACATACATTATTCAAGACATCACTAACAGGTAAAGTAAATTACAATGAGTATATAGTATAATATTTCGTGAAATACTTCATTTCTCTAGTGAACTAACGAGCTGTGGACACTGGTGACTTGCTTGAGGTAAATTTGTTTACAAACCTCTTTCCGCGGTTGAAACTGATCGAGCGATTACGTGAGGCAGGAGATGTTCATTCATGTTTATTTCGCATTAAAACTATAGTAAAGAGGAAGGGATACTCGAGCTCCGTGCTGCTGTTTGAACTAATGTCTTTATACAGCAATATATCGCGCCACATCAAAGAGTGTCAAAACGGCATTTATTGAGTGAATTTCCAGAAAACAATGACATAAGATGAGACTTTGTTTCTCATCAAAAGTAACAATATATAAAACTGTAAGTTTCCAGTGAAGTTCCACTCATGCAATGGTTAAAACATGCTGTATTTGTTCGGTACTCATGAATACCGAACCAAAAAACCCATATACCAAAAATGTTCGGTAAGAAAACATGTACCATTACACCTCTAATAAATGTATTGCATTTGACTAGTATTATGTGTTTGCATAGTTTTGAAAGCTTCAATCTAAAGGCCCGTACACACCGGGACGAATTTGCCGCGATATTCGCCGACGTTTAACGCCTCGTGACTAAACAAAGGGTGCCAATGTGAGTGTGCACACCGCGCGCCAGCGTAAAAGCGCCATTTTTTAAACACCTCGGGTTCGTTTTTGGTTTGCGCGTCAAAACTATCCGACCAATGAGATTGCGCTTTTGCTCACGTGTCTGGAGCAGCTGAAGTTACAGTAAAACACAACTTGGGGGCGCTCAAACACAAAACAGTCTTGCCGAGCACACATACGTAATGATGAAGAAGATATACGCCAAGTAGCGTCTACACTGCCGGCGTCGGCGTCTTTCCTCATTCAACAGAACAATAATTTCTTCATCGCTGGAGCTGCTTGAAATATCCATGTTTTCTTTGTATGATTTTGACAAGCGCGTAAATACTTGCTCTCTTCTTCTGAGTGACAAGCGAGTGTCAGAAGCGTAAAGTTGCGCAGCGCCACCTTGTGTACCGGGGTATTTCTGTTTTACATTAAGCGCCATCTAATGTCAGGGAATGAATTTGCATGTTCACTCGGCTCATCGTCAGCGAAAATCGTTTGGGTGTGAACACAAAAAACACGTTGAAAAACGCTGGCGAATAACGCGCGCCGATATTCGTCCCGGTGTGTACGGGCCTTAAGTGCATTATTAAAGTTGACTGTTTTGCATTTCACAGAACAAAGTCAGTCATTTGGAACAACATGAGGATGAATAAATAATGACACATTTTTATTGTTGAATGTTTTGAATGTAGCGCAGTGATGAAATGGCTCTATATGGAATGTTTTCAGCCTGTGGTGTGTCACGAACGCTAGAGTTCAGCACTCCAGTGACCTGAGAGCCAGCTTTAACTCTGTGTTTCTCCTCCTCCTCCTCACAGCTGGTTCTCATAAAGCCTTCGCTCGGCTGTGGCCCCGAGGGCCCTCAAACCGATGACATCACGCTCCCTGCACTTCTCAGAAACCGAGAGATAGATGTGTGATTCGCACAGAGAGAGGACAGCTCGGCCGTCACCGACACTGAGAGTCCGAAGACAAAGCACAAACACGTTTACACTTCATTCTCTGTCTTTCCTGTGTGTAGGTTTAGATTCTGCGAACACAAACCGGAACAGACGCAGTAAATCCGCCAAATAACTCAGATGCTTGCTAATTAAGGAAGGAAAAAAAAACTTTCAGGAACTTAATGTAATAGAATGAGCATGAAACTGCAACACTGTCTGAATTCTTTGCATTGATTTTGGGGTAAAAACTTGCAGATTCTGAGGAAAATCTGCTGAGATTCCTGTCAGATTTCATAGCAACCACAAAAAGCCCTAACGACCTCATAGCAAGGCCCTGGCAACCAACATTAACACCCTAGCAACATGATGGCAATCCCCAAAACACCCTGGAAACCACATAGAATTTTGCACATAACACCTTCTGCATAACCAACTACCCATAAAACCCCACAATACATTAAACCTTAGCAGCTAGGGCTGCATGATATATTGCATGCGATAGTCAAGCGCATCTCGTCAGTAAAGACGCAATATCACGTTCAAAATCAAGTGCGATTCATCTGTGATTATGAGCGCGAATCGCTCTAGCTTGTCATTGAACTACGGCTCTGTGTATTAAATGCCGCTCCATCTGAAAGCAGGTGATGGAGATTTACTAATAATCACAGAACCGTCTTTTCTGACGAGATGACTATCGCATGCAAAATATCGTGCAGCCCTATTAGCAACACCCTGGAAACCACTCATTACACACAAGCAACTACCTATAAACAGCATAGCAACCATCCGAAACACACTGGCAACTACACATCATTACATCGAAAAACATAGCTACACCTTAGCAACTACCCATAAAACCCTAACAACACCCCATTAAACCCTAACAACACCCTGGCAACCACTTATTACAAATAAGCAAACCTATGTAGTAACAGCATAGCAAGCTATCTAAGACAACCTAGCAACCACATGTTACATTGAAAACCCTAGCAACACCATGGCAACAACCCATTAAACCCTAACAACACTCTGGCAACCACTCAGCAGCAACATAACAACCATCCCAAACACCTTAATAATCACATAGCAATGTGCTGAAGACGTTAACAGTATTGCTGCACAATAAATCTCCATCACGTGCATGCTTTCAGATGGAGCAATAACAAATAATAAAGTTGTTTGCGTAACTTCTCAGTGAACTACGGCTCTGAGCAGTAAATGCTACTCCTTCTAAAAGAACATAATAAAATGTCACAATTAATAACATGTTTTTACTCAAAACTCACTTCATATTTAAAATAAATCCTTCTGTGAGATGACGTGGCTTCTTACACAGAATAAACATATATTTCATAGTATTCTAAGCAGTGATAAAGGCATTGCATTATTATATACTTTACAACAAGGACAATTATATTAAGCAGAACTCAGATAAACCAAATATTATCGTAGTCGTGTGTGTATAGTCATGTTAAATCAATGAAAGCAGTTCAATGTTCTGTTTATTCAGCAACCCTATAGACGGTTTCTACGGCAACAACATAAACAAACGTTACCGCGCATGCGTGTGTTTAACTTCCGGTAGACATCCAAATAGAATCAATAACAACAGCCCTAATAATAATAAAGTCCCTCTGGAGTAGATTATTTTTTTTATAACAAGCTAAATATGTTTGCTTCGTAAATCAGACGGACTGAGATGCAGCGATAACTACTTGGACGGACTTATTAAAAATGCAAATTCACTCTCTGCCAGCAGGAGACGCTTAAAAGCGGGAGAAATAACGTTAGCGCGCGGTAACGGCTGTAAGCTGAGTTTACAAACGCTGCTTTATCAGACATATAACATGCAAGATTAAATTAAAATGACATCAAACTTTTTCTAAAGACAGTGTTCCTTCAGAAATACAGTGATATAAAAACACCCGCGCCTCGTTTTGATTTTTAAACGTGCATTACGTGCTCATGTTTATTCAACAAAGCCTTTTGAAAGTTTTGATATCGTGGCGGGTCGCCACAAATACATGTATGTATGTGAAGCACATCCCACAGCACAACAACCTGAGCCCAACTTCATTACTAATCACTTTAACTGTGTTTGTAGCCGACGCCACTACCAGCCCGATGCAGTGTTGCCAACTATTTTCAATGGAAAGTAGCTAAAGTCTGCTCGAAAAGTCGCTAAATGTCGCTAGATGACGTCATGCGCAAATTTGCATATTAATGACGTAATCACGTCCTATTTTGCATTCTGCCTAAAATGACGGTGTATAACTGTTTTCCCTAATCCGTGCTCACATAATGTACTTTAATATACAAGCCGAGTGTCCAGTTTAAAACTGTTATCATTTAACGTTACATACTTTCTGTCAGATGACGGAACTGAACTTGTAAAACCAGCAGTTACATCATCTGCAATGATACAATTCTGGATTTTGCTTTTTATTTGTGTATATGAGTTTAATTAAGTTTATTGTTGTGTATGAGTAAGTACAATCACGTACAGTCTCTCAGACGTAGCCCAGTAAGCGATCTCAGAGGAGTTCAGAAACTGGAAGAAGAACAGGACAGTACTGGCGACATTTGGAAAGTTGCTAAGGTTTTTCCAAAAGTCGCTAGATTTGTCGCTAGGCGCTTTTTTTAAGTTGCTAAGTTGGCAACACTGGCCCGATGTACAAACACAGACCGGAAGTTAACTTCGGTCCGGGCGCGAGCGCACGATGAAACCGTCTATATGTATTTCCTGTATTTCTTCTGCGGGGTGTATTTGGAGTTTCTCTCTGGTCTTCGGGTTTACTACTGATCACAGAACCGTGCTTCCCTGACAAGATGCGCATGACTTGATGCAGCTTTTGTCTAATATCAATTGTGGTATCATTGCGATTTATCGTGCAGCCACTTAGCAACAAACTACCAGTCACAAAACCAAGGCAACAGCACATTAAACCCTAACACCCTGGTAACCATTCATTACACTCTAGCAACCATCCCAAACACCCTAGAAACCACATAGCATTTGCACTGAAAACCTTAGCAACACCATAACAACCGCCAGTAAAACCCCAGCATTAAACTCTAAGAAACACCCTGGCAACCACTCATTACACACTAGCAACCACCTAGTAACAGCATAGCAACCATCCAAATCACACTAGCAACTACATAGCATTGCACTGAAAGCATTAGCGACAACATAACTACCAGTCATACCCCAGCATTAAACTTTAACAATGCCCTGGCAACCACCTAGCAACCACCCAAAACAAACTAGTAACCATACAGCATTGTACTGAAAACCTTAACCACACAGCAACACACTGGTAACCACCTTAAATTTTTGTTGTATCATGGCAGTGACGTTTCCTGAGTTAAATCATCAACTTTTCACCAATTTTTCATAACCAATAGCATTGCCTTGGCAACCACCCATAACTATGGAGGCCCAGTAGTGCAACACAACGAAATCTCCACAACACAATGCATAGGACTAATTTAATTGTGTTGTGACTTGTTTCCATTGTGTAGTGTTGCGACTTGTTTCCATTGTGTTGTGGCTTGTTTCTGTTGTGTTGTGGCTTGTTTCTGTTGTGTTGTGGCTTGTTTATATTGTGTTGTGTTGCAACTTGTTTCCATTGTGTAGTGTTGCGACTTGTTTCCATTGTGTAGTGTTGCGACTTGTTTCCATTGTGTTGTGGCTTGTTTCTGTTGTGTTGCGACTTGTTTCCATTGTGTTGCGGCTTGTTTCCATTGTGTTGCGGCTTGTTTTTGTTGTGTTGCGACTTGTTTCCATTGTGTTGCGACTTGTTTCCATTGTGTTGCGGCTTGTTTCCATTGTGTTGTGGCTTGTTTCTGTTGTGTTGCGACTTGTTTCCATTGTGTTGCGGCTTGTTTATATTGTGTAGTGTTGCGACTTGTTTCCATTGTGTTGTGGCTTGTTTCTGTTGTGTTGCGGCTTGTTTCCACATTGTGTGCGGCTTGTTTCCATTGTGTTTGCTTGTTTCCATTGTGTTCGCGCTTGTTTCCATTGTGTTGTGGCTTGTTTCTGTTGTGTTGCGACTTGTTTCCATTGTGTTGCGACTTGTTTCCATTGTGTTGTGGCTTGTTTCTGTTGTGTTGCGACTTGTTTCCATTGTGTTGCGACTTGTTTCCATTGTGTTGCGGCTTGTTTCCATTGTGTTGTGGCTTGTTTCTGTTGTGTTGCGACTTGTTTCCATTGTGTTGCGACTTGTTTCCATTGTGTTGTGGCTTGTTTCTGTTGTGTTGCGACTTGTTTCCATTGTGTTTATGACTTGTTTCCATGTGTTGCGACTTGTTTCCATTGTGTTATTGTTTCCATTGTGTTGTGGCTTGTTTCTGTGTGTGTTGACTTGTTTCCATTGTGTTCTTGCTTTTTTTATATTGTGTAGTGTTGCGACTTGTTTCCATTGTGTTGTGGCTTGTTTCTGTTGTGTTGTGGCTTGTTTCCATTGTGTTGTGGCTTGTTTCCATTGTGTTGCGGCTTGTTTCTGTTGTGTTGCGACTTGTTTCCATTGTGTTGCGACTTGTTTCTGTTGTGTTGCGGCTTGTTTTGTTGTGTTGCGACTTGTTTCCATTGTGTTGCGGCTTGTTTCCATTGTGTTGTGGCTTGTTTCTGTTGTGTTGCGGCTTGTTTCTGTTGTGTTGCGACTTGTTTATATTGTGTTGCGACTTGTTTCCATTGTCTTGTGCTGATTTAATTGTGTTGCAACTTTTTCCATTGTGTTGTGCTAATTTTGCTGATGCAGCTTGTTTCTGTTGTGTTGTGACTTGTTTCTGTTGTGTTGTGCTAATTTCATTGTGTTGCAGCTCGTTTCCGTTGTGTTGTGGAGATTTCGTTGTGTTGTGCACTACTGGGCCACTGTATATATGTCTAGAAACACACACACACACACACACACACACACACACACACACTACATGCTACATTTACTGCTCTGCCATTGTTATCCTATGTGGGAGAGGACAAGCTTCAGACAGGAACAATACTAGGCCAGCCAGAGAATGAAACAGGAAGTGGAGAGGATATAGCAAACAATTTATTTATGTATGTTTGTGCCCCCTATCAGTGCCTTCCAAATATAATCTCACTGTGAATTGTTGCGCATTTTAATCTCAACTATGTTCCCTGTTATTGCAGTGTCGGGATTGTAAAACATTACAATAAAATCAAATAACTTATGGTTAATGATACTGTTCCGGGGACATGGAGGATGATGATGGTTGTTTACATTTGCTTTGGTCAAATGAGCACAGTGAAACCATGGAAGTTGTAATTATGGTTTTAGGACAGAGCCACATGACCAACTGCGCAACAAATTAGGCCCTGGAGTCCTCAAGGGAGAAAACAGCATGACAAACTGTTATTTTCTTGTTTACGCAAGCGTTAGCTAAGAGGCGACATCAAGGACAGATAGTCACACAGGAAGGGAGATAACAGGAAGTGGAATTTGTGGAGAATGAGACCCCAGTAAGCTCATATGTGTCTCCTCTGGGTGATCTCAACAATGTCTCACAATGTGCTCGAATTTGCCAAGATATTCTGGTGTGCAATCAAATCTTGATCTAATTTAAGTTAGTTGGTTTGATCATATTCCCCCAGGAAAGACAAATCACCAATGAGATCTTGTTAATGTCTCAATTGTTTCTCCTAGTCAGCAAAGTGCAACTGGAGACTTTCACTTTTCTATTTCTCTTAAACAAGATCCCAATAATCTCTCACGTGTCTCCTCAAGAGAGATCTCAATGTCTCAAACCGTGGTCAGAGCTGCCAAGAAGCCTGCAATGCAATGTGAGGGATCTCGATATGACTTAAGACCAGAAGATTTGAGTTATGAAAAGAGTTTGAGACTCTAAAATCCAGAGGAGGCAGAAAGTCAACAAAAGACTCCATTGTTGCTTCATGTCATAGTATACCTATCTAGAAGAAGAAAAAATATCTATTAAAAATATCTATTAAAGAGGTCTCAATATGTTCCTGTGGCTCAGTGGTTAGAGCATAGTGTTAGCAGCGCAAAGGTTGTGGGTTCGATTCCCAGGGAACACATGTACTGACAAAAACATGTATAACCTGAATCCAAACTTCAGGGTTGGATTGTAAGTCGCTTTGGATAAAAGCGTCTGCTAAATGCATAAATGTAAATAAATATCCATTAAATCATGAAGCCCATCTGATTTTAAACTGAAAAGGAAAACCAATGTATGCGTTTCCTTGGGTTCCTAATGTAACTGAAGGTCGTGAAAACTTTCATACCTTCATTTAGACTCCATCACTCTGGTGGTTTGGTTTACATTCACTCTAGAAATGTTGATTTTGAGAGAGAGCTGAGCGCAAGAAAGAAGGGAAAGAGAGAGAGGAGAGGAGGAGAGAGAAACAAGAGGCTCTGTTGCTTGGTGGATCGTTGACTCCGGAAGAGGACTTTCCCAAGCTCTCACCAGGCAGTGCTCCGATGGGAATAGTGCAGGGAATTGTAGGAATCTGTCTGCGCTGAGGCGCATAGGGCCGGTGGGAATGGTCAGGCGGAACCACAGAAGAGTGAGGGAAAACAGGAAGTGTAACTGGAGATCTGGCTTCGAGTCAAACCAAGAGCCGAGAAAAAGTTGCAGTATGTGAGCATGAGGGCCACCATGAGTTGCACTGATCAAGGACTACCACCTTGATCAAAGATTAGTATTGTAATTCCTACAGGAGACCAAGACAACTGCACTCAAATCAGTCAGAAATGGAACACTTCTATTGCTTTTTACTACTAAGGATATTAGTTATAAGTGGATTCAGGGTAAAGATTCTAAATCTTCAAAAAACCACGGCCTCCAAAAGTCATCTCTTTCTTCATACTGCATCCTCAGGATACTTCACAACTCTGGGAGAGAAATTAATTGTTCAAATTAATCGTTTCATCATGATCGGACCAAACATAGTGACCTCTCAATGATCTCATCCTTCCTGTGAAGTTTTCCAAGTTCAAAGTTTTCAACTGACAGGAACAAAAACAGAAGCTCAACCGCATGACTCCCAGAAAAAGAACAGTCTTTGGAAATTCTGTGGTCTTCCCTTGTAACACAAGAACTCCAGAAGATCCAGAAACTAGGAAACGGCATGTTCCTCTAAGCTTTAATGCATCACCGGGTGTTAGAGCACAGATATTTCCATGATTTTCAGGGTTGGATTGTTCCCTGTGTAGAAGATAGGCATTAATATAAAAAAAATGACTTGTGCACATTTCATAGAATGCTCTTTAAGAGCCAAGTTGGTTAGTGTAAGATCAGTTATCCAAACCACTCCTGCCCATTTTATTCTGCAACTTTGCCTTCAGTTACAATTTGCTAATGTTCCGCTGCAACATTCCCAACACAAACATCTTACCCTCTTCAAGGTCCTGAAATAAGTATAAGGTAATCCTTGCTGTTAAACTCTTGAGATTCATTTTTTCTGCAACAAAGCTTATAGTCAGAGTCAAGGTTGCTGCAGGTCTCCACATAAAAACAATATAAGAATTTACATGTGAATCTCCCAATACGTTCTGCACTACAAAGATACCGTCTAGACATGTCCCTGTTATTCTAAAGACTCAAACAAGATGCTTTCCCTAAAAAAAAAAATGCAGAAAGAATATTCTTCTGAAGTGAGAACCTGATACAGGATTAGTTATCAAGGCTGTGCATGTACATAACAGGCAGTGTGTTTGAGCGCGACTGTAACAACTAAAGCATTGTGTGAAATATTGGCCAGGTGTGCCTCCACCTGCTCAGACAGACAAAATATGTAACTCACATTACCTGAAACATCTCTGACAGGTAAAAAGAGCTTTGATGCTCAGGCAATACGTGAAGGAAAAACATGAACCTGTCAGTCGTGCTGAATGTAAAACGAATAACTTCATGATACCCTTCCATTTAAGAGCGAGCATGGCAGGTCTGGTGTGCTAAACAGGTTGGATCGATGTCTTTACATACTCACATCAGAGTAATTACAAGCCATTAGTTTAATTATGTCTATTTGTCTCTCAACAGAAGAGGATCTCAACTGGTGAACCACATTTTACATTAGACATCAAGCAGCCACCAATACCAGATCCGTAAGTCTGTGGATTATTTTCTTGTACTTTGAGTAGCTTGTTCATTGTTTTAAGAATGAAGGCATGTTACACAACCTGTCCATGTTGGCATATGTCTTTGACTAGATTCTACAAAGTGCTTTCTCCTCTCTTTTTTTAAAGCTGATAAGCAAACATTGTGCAAAGTTGAAAGACTTGAGTGTTGCATGGCAATGCTTGACTTCACTCTGAGAGTTGAACATTGGCGCTAGTCTTATGAAAGGACCTTTAGGCTGCACATCTTGGATGGTTTGCTGGTTCCAAAGCGCTGTAATTGGTTGCAGATTGGATGTGTGCAAGGCGGCGAAAGAGTGAGCGAGAGAAGGAAAGAAGGCCGTATTAAAGAGTTTCTGAAGGTAAAGAGGTATTTAAACCACCCACGCTAAGAGAGGAAGAAGAAACATCCCACGTTCCAGATGGGGAAGAATGGATTGTTTTACTCAGCCTCACCCACATTCTCCTTTTTATTTCCTTCTTGTTCCTTCCGGTCATCTTCACAAACTCCGTGACACTTCCACATGACATGCCTTATCTTTGAACAAATCACGTCCTAATCTGTTGGTTGGCCATTAAGACAAAGCAATTGCAAATGCAAAGTGATATTTTTATTCGTTGATGGATTAAATGAAGTGTATCTTTTGAGTAAATTTCCTCTTTTTATGATTGTCCTCTGCACAAAGTCAGTCCACCCCATAATTTTAACTCTGTCACTATTCACTCCTCCTCATGGCATTCCAAGCCCATTTCTTTCTTCTGTCAAACATGAAAGGAGATATTGTACAGAATGTTTACAAGGATGTTATATTAAATGCACCATGACCTGTCAACCTCTAAAAAAAGCATCCATGCAAATTGTGCGCTATATTTCCAAGTCTTCTGAAGTCATAGCATAACTTTCTGTGAGGAACAGACAGAGGTTTTCATAGCCAATGTACATTTAAATATTTTACATGAAGTGTAGCACCAGATTTAAATGGCATTGTTTGTTGCTTCTCACATGACTTACGGAAAAGTAGGTTTAAGCAATAGGTAGTACAAGTGAGATTTGAGACCTCTGATGGATAACAACTTTTTCTTTACAAAACGTTAGTGTAAAACTTCAGAAGGCTTGGAATATAGTGGACTATCTTTTGTCATTTTGGAGTAAACAAAGTCACATTCCTGTTTTAGGTGAGCGCTACCTTCAAACTGGTGGTGCATTTGGCTTAACACTTTATTCCCTCTCTGGAAAAGCTCTTGAACCCCTTCATTGGCTGTTGCATCCTTGAGGTCTTCTCTGTCATTCTCTCCTTGAATGCTACAGAAACCACTGAACCTTGACGGAGACGGCCTCAGAGCGACAGCATGCAGGCACGGCTCCTTAAGGAGTGGGGGCTGGTATCTCAAGAGTTATAAAAGGAGGGTTACAGAGGAGAAAGACGGGAAGAAGGAGAAGGGTGGAGGTCAGTAATCACAGCATCTGTGGTCCGTTCTCTTAAACTCCAACACAAAGCCCCGGAGCTCACGGAATCCTGAGCCGCCAGAATTCCTTCACACGCACCGCAGGGCGCATTCTACAGCTGTTGCTGTGGAGACAGTCAGCGGCGGTTCAGCGGAGCTCAGATCATTACGGCGGATAGGAAACCTTCCTGAATGTTGCACTGTAATGATCACATATATTCTGGATTACGTCAGATTCCAAAAATTAAGTTCTTGCAATTAGATTACATTTTAAAACACTCTCAGACTAAAGTTACTTTTTTATGGATTACATATTTATTGATCCTCCCACTTTTTCATCTAAACGTTCTGTCTAAAATAGCCTACTGCTTATGTACATTCAGAAAGTCTTCAGTTTTGTGGATATTCACACAGAGATCAGTCCCTGGTCAAGTGTCCACACAACATTTGACCTCTGGATTTACAAAAATAATTCCAGGTTTAAGAAGTGTTTGAACATTGCTTCAACTGCTGATGAACAAATATATTATTATTTGAATTATCACTCAATAGGTTATTTAACCATGTATTAATAAAGCACTGGAAGGCTTTTGGATTTCAAACATATTAAAATTGTTAGAATTCACGATAATTATTATTTACATGTAATGCAGGCATTCCCAAACTTTGTCATCTGAACATCTTACAACTAATATATTTTCTTAAAGTACCCCTGAGATTTTAAAACAAACATTTGAATAATTAAGTATCACATTTGCATGTTCACGGTTCTCTGTTGGTTAATGGCGTAGCGAGACTCCACTGAAGGCGAGCGTAGTGAAGAACCCATGTGCAGTCACATGACATGCAGGTAAACAAAACATTTAATTTTGTTAGCAAGCGTTTGATTTTGATTGATGTTATTCTAAAATGACTTGTTTTAATTTCCCATTTTTATGATTTCATTAATTACTAGCTTTTTAATTAAACTCACGAAGCCCCTGTAGTTCATTTACGAACCCTTAGTTTGGGAAACCATCGCACAATGTAATGTTTAATGCACTTACAATGAATGGAATACGTTTCTTACTCTTTGTATTGTTATATCTATATGGGAAGATTATCCTATTTAAATCAATTTCATAAACTATTTCAGTCAAAGGTAATCCAAAAGTAGTCTGATTACGTTACCTAAAATGTGTAATGTAATGGATTATGTAATGTGTAATGAGTAATGTAATGGTGTTCCTGTGGCTCAGTGGTTAGAGCATTGTGTTAGCAGTGCAAAGGTTGTGGGTTCGATTCCCAGTGAACACATGTACTGACAAAAAATGTATAGCCTGAATGTACTGTAAGTCGCTTTGGATAAAAGCGTCTGCAAATGTAAATGTAATGGATTATGTATTTGTGTGATGTAATTTGTAATCAGTAACAAACTACATTTCTACGTTTTCTACCTAGCTCTGACTGTAAGCTAGTGCTGACAGAAACACATCACGCTTAGACTGAAGCATCTGGCCTGTCGTAGGAGGCATTTACATGTGTATGACACTTCTGCAAACGCAGTACAATAGAGACAGATGTCTATTACCACATGTCACAGGAAACCTCCCACACAATGACACATACTCACCAACACAGACACACAAAGACACATACTCACCAACACAGACACACAAAGACACATACTCACCAACACAGACACACAAAGACACATACTACCAACACAGACACACAAAGACACATACTCACCAACACAGACACACAAAGACACATACTCACCAACACAGACACACAAAGACACATACTCACCAACACAGACACACAAAGACACATACTCACCAACACAGACACACAAAGACACATACTCACCAACACAGACACACAAAGTCAAGCATCACTAGCTCTAATGCTCAGTCTTATAGTTAGAGATATGAACAGACACGAATGATTCCTCAAATCATGTGTCTTGTTGAGGAGAGGTGTGCTGTTTCTTTACTAAGTGATCTGACTAACTATTTCAACATGGACTTGAGTGTATGCTTTTCACTTAGGCCATTATACAACCAATTAGCAACCACCCAGAACACTTTAGCATCCCGCTAGTAACCACTCAGGACAGCCTGGCAACTGTATAACAACATTAGGGCCCTATGATGTGGAAAACGTGGACGGAATTGTGGAATTCGGTCATAAAAATTTTATTTACTGAATTATGTGAAATGTCAGGGAATTCTGTCTCTTCGGTCTAGTGTTATTCATGGTTTTGTGACAGAGCCCTGATACTCCCGTCAGGTCCAGGTTTCATGTTTTCATGTTTCGAGTGTGCTCGAGCCGTGCGCTCTCTTGTCTGCGTGCCTTGTTTCGTGTTGGAGCGTGGTGTTCGGATCCTGGCACTCATGTCTTGAGTTTCGGTCACGTGACGGGGTTCAGACACTCGCGCTCCGTTTTCTGTCATTGTGTGAGTGCGCAGTCTCGAGTTCGCTCGACTGCGCTCTCCTGTCCACCTGTGTTTTGTTGTTGCACGCAGTTCATGTTTCTATCGGCTGCGTGCATTCGTGTTATATCTTGTGCTGTGTGGCACGCAGCTTGTGTATTTCATTGGCTGCGTGCTTTCTTGTTGTCATGTCTTGTGTGAACACGTGGCTTATGAGTTTTCTCATTAGCTGCGTGTTCGTGTCTTGTTTTGCACATGGCTGGTGATTTGTTTGCTGGCCATGTGCTTGTGTTTTGTTTTGTGTGAGCACGTGGCTTCTGTCCTAGTTTTCTGTGTGCCACGTGCTCTCATGTCAATTTGTCTTGACCCCACCCATCTTGTTACCTGTTTATTGATTAATGTTCCCCAGCTGTTCTCCCTCGTTACCCTCCTCATTTGCTCCCTTTATAATCTCCTTGTGTTTGCAGGTCCGTGTGGGTTCGTTGCCATATGTTGGGTCGTGTATGTCTTGTGTCCAGTCTGCCGGGTTGTTTTCGTTTGTTTTATTTATTATTTATTAATAAAAAGCCAGTTTTCCTCCAGCAATTGTCCTCGCTCTCTCCCCATTACCCACACCTGACAAATTCAACACATTTTGGATGGATATATCAAAAGTAGATCAGTTCGCTTAAATCAAAACAAGATATAGACTGGTTTCTGTGAATATTAAGGCTCAAAATATCAATATATGAGTACGTGAACGTGATCTCTAGAACTGCTCTGAGACTGAGAGGAGTCACGTCATGAGCATTTTACTGTTTCTTTTGAGTAAAACTAGGCCTATTGTCATATCATATACAAATACATATACATATACATCTTAGCACAGCAACCCGTCAAAATAAATGTTCGGTTTAACTTGAAGAAACCGTGACAGAAATATATTAATTAAAGTAATTATAGTACTACTAATAATACTTAAAGTAAGTTAAAGTTATTTTTATTATTTATAAATTCAGTCAATTAGAGATGCTTTTGACTATTAATATTTAGTACAAATATTTGGTGAAAATAAAAGAGAAAAATTTAAAGATTTCATAGGGCCTTAAAAATGTAATTTTTGTTTAACGTTAATAAATTGCTGTTTAACATTTTAAGCTTCGTGATTTCAATTAATTAGACATGCTTTTTGATTATTCAATTTTTATTTAACCATTAAAACAGAGTCTAGAAAAATGTCCTAACTGGAAAAAGACGTAATACAGAATTTTAACGAAAAAAAATAATAAAATAAAACAGATTTCATCGGGCTCTACTACAGCATGCTAAAAATCACTTAAGGATGGACACTTTTCACTTAGGCCCTTAAACAACCACCACAACACCCTAGCAACCCCATTGCAACAGCCTAGCAACCACGCAAAACACCCTAGCAACCCCATTGCAACAGCCTAGCAACCACGCAAAACACCCTAGCAACCCCATTGCAACAGCCTATCAACCACGCAAAACACCCTAGCAACCCCATTGCAACAGCCTAGAAACCACGCAAAACACCCTAGCAACCCCATTGCAACAGCCTATCAACCACGCAAAACACCCTAGCAACATGCTAAAACTACTCCAGAATTTGTTTCTACAGGTAAGCACCACTAAAAACCAAGTTCTGCATTCAGTTCCAATGGTTTCCAATCAACAAAGCAGATGGAGAAATGTCCTCCTGTCGGCTCTCTCAATTAGTCTTTCTTTCCTGAACTCATCCTTTGACCTTGTGACTATTTATTAGAGTCATTTAGAGTGAGCCATTAGTCACAGACCAGAGCCAAACAACTCAAACAGGCCTGCATTCAACGGCTCCTACCCAGAATCCTTTGCTACACACACACACACACACACACACACACACACACTGCTCTGGCAATCACGCAGAACTGATAACTCGTCATTCACATTCTTCATATGAGGAGAAAAATCTGTCAAACCATATTTTAATGTAAACTGCATCTGAAGATGCACATACAAATATTTGTATGAATTACACAGAAATTTGTTTTTCTTTCTTTCTTTCTTAATGTGAATAAGGCCTACTTTGGAATGATGTATTACATACTTTGACTATTTTAATAAAGTATTCAGCTATACAGAGAGTAGCACATTTAATCACGTTAAAATGTAACCAAAATTAGCCCTTTTTAAAAAGTAAATGATTCTGTTTGGGTCTTTGTACGTCTGCAGTCTGACAACTTAACTGGAACTGAAGTTTGCTTCTGATGTGTCATATTGGAAAGACTATGGGATTATGGATATTTCTTATCCCTTGTTGCGAAAACAAAAACATTTTAGTTCGAAACAGCAGTTACAAATAAAAGCATGAGGTTGAGTCACTATGAGCCGAATATCCCACTCATGATATGTTCTCTGCTAACAAATACCAAACATAGACACACAATGACTTTTAAAATTGATCCAACACTCTCGGCTCTTTTGGCATTGACATAGTTTATGAATTATGAAGTCATACGATGCATCAAAACTCTCTCTCTGGCTGTTATTAAAATGCCAAACACATGTGGATATTTCTTATTCAGCTTGGCTGCATTGCTTTTGTTTATATCTCTCTCTATTTCAGCTGTCCAGAGAAGCAGAGCTATTGTTCTCGTGGCTGAAATGACTTGCAGCACTTATTCAATTACGCTCTATCTATCCGCTCTCGCTTCTCAGTCAGGAATGCACCAATGAACACACATTTCTCACTATTAGTTTAACTTTCAGTCTTAGAACAAACTACAAAACTACTGTGCACTACTTTAAACTGCATATGTGTGACCCTGGAAAAACAGTCTTAAGTGTACATTTTTCAATATTGAGATTTATATATCATCTGAAAGCTGAATAAATAATATTTCCATTGATGTATGGTTTGTTAGGATCATACAATATTTGGCTGAGATACAACTATTGGAAAATATGTAATCTGAGGGTTCAAAAAAATTTAATATTGAGAAAATCATCTTTAAAATTGTCCAAATTAAGTCCTTAGCGATGCATATTACTAAACAAAAATTAAGTTTTGATATATTTACGGTAAGAAATTTTCAAAATATCTTCATGGAACATGATCTTAATATCCTAATGATGTTTGGCATAAAAGAAAAATCTATAATTTTGACCCATACAATATATTTTTGGTTATTGCTACAAATACACCCCAGCGACTTATGACTGGTTTTGTGCTCCAGGGTCAAATATTAGAACAATGCAAACAATACACACATTTATTTATCTATTTAAATCACAATACAATACAGTTTTTACATGTTTTAAACAAATAATAATAATTAAAATCATATATACTACTCCTAAAAGAAAATTAGATTTAGTTATTTTAATTTTGTATAATTTTGTGTATTTTTAAAGCATTTATTAGTATTTTTATATTTAGAATAAAGAAACTACTTACAGTATTTGTTAATATTTTTTACAATTAAAGGAGGTTTTGTCAAATATAATTTTGGTTTTGTCAGACAATAACTACAGATTATGCCTAAAAGGTTTTTATTTGTTTTAATTTTATAATGTTTAAAAACAATGTATTTTTATTGTACTTGTTTTATTTATCTTTTTATTAAAAATAAAAAAACATTATTTACTCTATTTTTAAATTATTTTACCATTGAATGAGGTTTTGTCAGACAATAACTACAGACTACCCCTAAAAGTTTTGTTTTTTTTTTACATTTTATAATATGTTTTATTAATGAATTTTATTTTTAATGTATTTGTTTTATTTATATTTTGAATTAAAAATTACTTTATTTTTAAATTATTTTTACTGTTGAAGGTTTTATCAAACATAATTTTGGTTTTGTCACAAAATAACTTCAGACTACCCCTAAAAATGTCTCTTTATAAAATGTTTATAAAGTTTTAATTTTACAAAAATGAATTTTTATTGTATTTTTTTATTAATCATTTTTACAAACAACATTATTTACCCTACTTTTGAATAATTTTCACCACTGAGGGAGGTTTTGTCAAATGTAATTTTGGTTTTGTCAGAAGCAATTTTACCCCCAAAGTATATCTAAGTACACACACACACACACACGCACGCACACACACATACACACACACACACACACACACACACACGCACACACACACACACACACACATCACACACACACACACACACACACACACACACACACACGTACACACACACACACATACACACGCACGCACGCACGCACACTCACGCGCACGCACACACGCACACACACATACCTTGCTCTGTTGCTTGCGCCCTGCAGTAGTGCAGTGGTCTCTCATTTTGTGAAATCTGACCCCAGGAAAGACGGCATCCACTCTCATGATCTGAGCAGCTATTCCCTCTCTTCTTCTCCTCCCTTTGCTCTTTTTTCCTTCTTCAGCACACGCTTTGGCTGATTAAATCCTCTTTTCCCAGCCGGTCCCCGTGTATCCTGCAAACAGCCTGCGAGCAGAAGAGAAGCAGCAGTCGCTCAGAGAGAATCAACTTTCAGGCAACTTTATCTCTCTCCAGTGTTTCTGCCTCATTCTCTTTCCCAGGACCCCCCTCCCTCTGCTCTTTCTCCTCCTCCGAGCCCCCCACTGCTGAACTGATCTGCGGCTGGACAGTGATTGGACGCCTGGTTGCTGTGGAGACGGAGTGTCCAGCTTTAAAAGTTGACTGGAGCCAAACGGAGCGCAGAACAAATTCATCCATCCGCATGAACGGTGGAATCAAGAAGTGTTTGGATCATTCAGATGCTCTTAATAATCGACCTGGAAGGAAAAATCACTAATAAGACCTCTTTGATTGCTCAACTGTTTCTCCTATATGGAAATGAGATTAAATAGAAATCAAATTGAAACTTATGCTTATAAGAAAAAGACCCAGTAATCTCACAAGTGTCTCCTCTGGAGCTTTAGATCTCAACAATGTCTCAAACTATGAAAAAAAAGTTCAAACTAAATCCATAGCAAAAAATAAATAAATAAATTAACAAATGACAAATAACAGAACAATACAATATGGAACAACAACACAAAATTGCATCAAAATCATGTTTTTTTTTTCATATTAAAACATTTACTCATTCTATTTTACTTATTTTTATTTGAATCATTTTCAATTAAATGATATATCTTGTGTTTATCATTACTGACCTGATGATAACACATCTTGTTATCTAATGCAAATAAGGTCAAAGTGACTCGCTTTAGATTGATATTAAGTTAGTTTTGTCAAATCCGATCGTTTTGCTTTACATTGGCATGCACAAGCATGTTTACAACAGAGTCCCTGAGCGATGTGTTTTTCTGGGAGATCCCATGTGAAGGACAGTCTTGGCTCTACTTCAAGAGAGGAGGAGGAGGAGATCGAGTTACGCACAGATTTAACTGGAGACTTTGTGGACTTAATGTAATCAGTGTCTTTTGTGGCTGTTGTAAAGCCTTTGTGCTAGATGAACTCTGGCTGCAAAGCTGGTTTTAAAGCACAGCAAGCGAATTTGTAAGTCATTTTGAAAGCCTAGTTTGCAAGTTTTGCAACATATTAATGAGAAATGCACAAAAAAACATATGCATGTATAATCAAATATGACATTTGTAAATAAATAAACATCACCCACAGCATTTCAATGTTCAAAAGAGAATGATCATCAGGTCTGCTCCATGTGTGTTTCTTTTATGAAGTCCTATGTGTGAGAGAGGAAGAGGAGTCCACATGATGAAGCACAGCGACATCTACGGGACGATGAAGAGAAACACATGAGTGATTGGATCAGGGGGGCACTGACATATCACTGCTCTTTGTTGGTTTTGATTGTGTGTTGTCCTCATTTGTAAGTAGCTTTGGATAAAAGCGTCTGTTAAATGTGAATGTGATTGGTTGACTTGTGATGCGTTTATTGTTTTAGTCAAATATGTCGTAGTTTAAACTCAGAATATGAAAACTGCTGCGAGAACCAAACCAAGCAAAGATCTGAAGATTCAACGACCTAAAAATGAGAAGGATTTGAGAGGAACTTTAGACTTATACTGTTATAAACCTGTGCATTCATCCTCAAAGTCCGCATGTTTGAATACTTTTGCAATCGTCTATCAACCAAAATTATAATATTTGTAAAATATATTATATCCTGTACCTTCACAGTTAAAGTTGTCTTCTGTTCTCTGTGCAGAAACATATAGGCAATGCCACATTTCATGTTCAGATCTGTATTTACTAGAAATGAATCGAAGCTGTAGCAGATGCTTTAAAGCAATTTGAAAGTGCAGAAAAACAGTAGCAAGTTATATCTTTAATAGCAAAGAAACACAGCTTGCTTTCAGGGTGATTTATATTGTATTTGTCTAGCAATCAAATTTGCACCCCCTATTAAAAAAATGAGCATTGAGTTTTAAATGATCTTTTTTTTCATCTCAGTTAAAGTGGTGTTTGTTTTAATACTCATAGCTTTCCCTTTTCCCTCGGTTCTCGATATGCATTTAGATTTAGTCTATTTGAAATCTCATATTTAGATCTGTATGTATTAAGGTAAACAGTAAGTTGCTGTAAAAGATGCTCTGATCCAGAGTAACTTGTGGTATAATTATTACAGTGATTAATTTTTCAAAAGCACTCATGCATGTATCTGTTTTTGACGCTTGTGTGATGTGAAGCACGACTTCTGCAGACCCGGATGTTCTTATAACACTGTTCTGTTGAGAACATTATGATTCTCTCTGTTGCTCTCCAGATACTCCTTCCACTGAAACCTCCGATACTGCCATTTACAACGAGTACTTTTATCATGTTGATTGAATATTTACACTTAAAAGTGCCGTTTCTCACCTCGGAACCAATTTAAAACGAGGCCGGAAAAAGTTTGAGTCACTACAGGCAAAACATCTTTCTTGCACAGCTTTCATAAAACAAGTTTACCAAACAAGCCAGGCTTATTTCAGTTAGTCTGACTTATTTTGAACCAAATCAATTGACAAGAAGTCAGACTAAGTGAAATAAACCTGGCTTGTTTTTCTGTACCATGAAGCCGGATTAGCTTCTATCCAGGTAACTTTCAGTTTAGTTTGCACCAATCCTGGGTTTTAGGTACCATGAAAGTGGCTTGGCTTTTAGCTGTGTTCATTGCCATAGTAACTTACACTCTACGGCTAATACAATAATAATAATGTAAACAATATCGATAAGAAAATGAATAACTAAAAAATAAAATAACTAAAAAGACAAATAGCAAGACAAAGTGGCACATTAACAAATAAAACACTACTTAAAGCCTTCATGTATAATGCATTATAAAGGGTATAATGCAATATAATTATTCATAATGAGCATTGTAATACATTGTATCTTGTCATAAATGATTGTAACAGAATTCAAAATACACAGTGTAACAATGAATTGATAATTAGTAACCGTGGTTACAATTGTACGTGCATTATAAAGGTGTATTACAAGGCAAAATGAATGCATTAAAACTACTTTTATAATGCATTATACATAATTAGTATTAATATTTTTGCTTAATTTCTCATTATTTTGAATCAAATTGATATTGTATACGGTAGTATATAGTATATACTCAATTACAACTTACATTTCTTATGTTTATTATCGCTGAGCTGGTGATTTGTTGCTTTTCAAAATAAAAAATCAACGTAATATTATCAATCTTTCTTTCTCCAGGCCCTCGAGCCGCGGAACTAATGTTGAGAGTCACACGGAAGGATTAATCCGCCGGACCGGAGCAACACTCATAACACATATATGAATGAATACAACTACATTCGTGTAAAACTGTGGACATACAATGCGAAGACGAGGCTAAACAGCACGACTGTGGACATACAATGCGAAGACGAGATTAAACAGCACGACTGTGGACATACAATGCGAAGACGAGGCTAAACAGCACGACTGTGGACATACAATGCGAAGACGAGGCTAAACAGCGACTGTGGACATACAATGCGAAGACAAACAGCACGACTGTGGACATACAATGCGAAGACGAGGCTAAACAGCACGACTGTGGACATCTGGTAGATAAAAACAATAGGGATGTATATAATCACGCATTATCGCAGGAGCGCTGTATTGAATCTCTCTGTGCGTGATATTATAACTTAACATCATAGATATAAAGATTTAACATTGCTGTGGATGTATGCATAACACATGTAAAACCTGCATGTAGATTTAGCAGCAAACACTACATGGAAACGGGAATATATCTGTTAGTGAATGTTTATTATACTGTATGCATGCTCTTAATGTGTTCATGCATCTGATTTCAAAACTGATTGGAGAATAACGATTATAAATCGCAACTACACTTTTAACATCATAGATATAAAGATTTAACATTGCTGTGGATGCATGCATACCACATGCACAGCTTGCATGTAGATTTTGTCATTTGTAAGTGAATGTTTATTAATCATTATACCGTATGCATGATCTTAATGTTTTCATGCGTCTGATAAAAAACAAACTGCACTGCATTCGTCCTAAAGCACCTGTTAAATGTCTAAATAATTAATCACTGTATCCAAAATGTCTGTTTTCTGTGCAAAACACCTGCTCCAGAACTTCAGGTACATGGTGCACAGGGTTTCGATTCGAGTCCCGTCCCGTAGAGTGTTTCGTTTTAAAGGTACTTTATCTCAAGCTCCTAAAGTGAGACTCTTGTGTTGGACTGCATGTGGCATCACTTACGCCGCTGGACAGGAAGCCGTCCATCAGCAGAGGACCACAGACAGGAAGTCAGTGGCCCGAGTGCAGATCCACAGGTTAGTATTCGTCTTGCGTTTGGGAATCCGCGCCTTGGTGCTTCTTCTCAAATTCAGCCCACTTCTGATTCTGTATCCCCTGACTTTGCTATCACGACGTTGGGCGTCCCATTGGTTGGACGCGCTGCTTTGGGTCACGGAAACATCCGGACCTGCTTTTATCAAGCTTGGCCAGTGGGCCAGCACCAGACGGGACATCTTCTCCCAGGACTTCTGCGAGCGCTTCTCGAGGCTTCATGTGCGGGTGAAGCCCCATCCCTGGTCCCACACCAAGCTCTGTCTGAGGAGGGCGTTTGGGGAAGGATGGAGGCAGATGTTTGTGTTCGATGGTAAGGAGCCTGTGGGCTCGGGATGCGTGGCACAGGTGTACCGCGCCAAAGCCAAGGTGAAGAGCGTCGACGATCCGGGCTTCCAGAGGCTGGTGGAGGAACTGGAGAAGAACGATCTCCTGGAGGCCTGGGAGATCCCTGGTCTGGGAGGAGCTTTGAGTGACTTCTGGGAGACGGATAAAGACGAGGAAGAGACGCCAGACATGAAGACGAGGGATTTCAGAGAGAGACCTGGTCCAGATGAACACCTGGAGGAAGAGCGTCTGATTCCTGTGGCAATTAAGGTAAAGATCCAATTTACTCTTTAAACCTATCTCTTCCGACCATCTGGAGTAATGTTAGATTGATTTAAAATGATCAATCATGTGTATTTTTTTCTTATCATATACTCTATTTTCTCTCAGTCATATCAGATTATCAAGCTAAAATCATTTTAAATCACGTTTCATGTTTGTATTTTTCTGTTTATTTGTACTTTTGAGTCTGTTCTTGAAGTTTAAGTCTGACCCTGTTAATAAATCCAGATCAAAGCAGCTTCACCCTCTACTTAGTTAAAAACTGTGGTGTTCTGGGTCTGATTGCACCGCTTCTTTTTTCCCTCCTGAAAAATGACATTTCTTAAAAATATATATATTTTTATTTTACAAAATAAAAACTTTAAGAGTATGCATTTGATTTTGTATTCATTTACCATAAAATTAGTCATTTGCTTAATATATTTTCATGTAAAATAAGCTAATGTTATTTATTTAATCATAATGTATACTATATATATTGTATACTCTATTTTGTCACAGAAAAACATCAGATTATCAAAGTAAAACGACCCGATATAAATATCACTTTCTTTGAAATAAAATATTACATTTATGTATTTCTTTTGGTATTTTAATATTACTATATTACACCATTTATTTTATATATAACAAGACAATTATTTTATATTTTATCTTGATAATTTGTATTTAATCTTGGTTGTTTTTCTTTAATTTAAAACTCTATTTTCTCACAGAAATGCATAACATTATTAAAGTAGAATTGCTATTTAAATGTCATGTCATGTTTGTCAAGATATATTTATTTCTGCTCTTCTCAGTTTTTTTGGACCGTTCTTACTCTGGATTGTAAAGTCCAGATCAAACCAACTTACATGAGTGAAATGATGTAAGATGCAATTTTAGGGCTTGATCTCAAATAGTTTCAGGTCACAGATGACCTGAGTTCTGGAGTACGGTTAAGATGTTCACTCTTGTTTAGCTGGGTAAAAACCCATCTGAATCATCAAGGAGCTGTACTAAATTGGGTTTCTCTGTTGTTATTAGGTGCTTTAATGTCATCATCGTTCTCTTGAATCTTTTTCCTTCAACCAGGTTCTTCATCCAGGAATCAGGCAGCAGGTGCAGATCGATCTGATCCTGATGAAAGCTGGAAGTTTATTCCTCAACTGTTTGCCCGGCATCAAGTGGCTCAGCCTGCCTGAGATTGTAGATGAGTTTGAGAAGCTCATGACCAGACAGGTACTGATCCTTTAATGAACAACCTTCCTCCGTGCAGGCTCATTACACATTACTAAAAACACAACAAACTTGAAATACAAATAAAAAAAACTAACTGAAAAAATTATAAACAATTTTTATAAACATTTATAAAAATTAATGAAAACTATATAGACATCTATATAGACGTATTTTAAAAAAACAATAGCGAATGAAAATGTAATAATAAAGACATTTTTTTAAACATTTATTAAAATTAATTACAACTATATAGACATCTATATAGACGTATTTAAAAAAACAAAAAAAACAATAGCGAATGAAAATTTTATAATAAACAATTTTTTTTAAACAATTAAAAAAATTTATTAAATCTATATAGATGTATTAAAAAAAAAAATAGCGAATTCAAATTTAATAATAAACACCTTTTTTAAACATTTATAAAAATTAATTAAATCTATATAGACGTATTAAAAAAAAAAACAATAGCGAATGAAAATGTAATAATAAACTACTTTTTTAAAACATTTATAAAAATTAATTAAATCTATATAGACGTATTAAAAAAAAAACAATAGCGAATGAAAATGTAATAATAAACTACTTTTTTTAAACATTTATAAAAATTAATTAAATCTATATAGACGTATTAAAAAAAAAAAGCGAATAAAAATTTAATAATAACACATTTTTTTAAACATTTATAAAAATGTATTAAGGCTATATAGATGTATTTAAAAAAAACAATAGCGAATGAAAATGTAGTAATAAACAAAAAAATTAACATTTATAAAAATTTATTAAATCTATAAAGACATCTATATAGACGTATTTAAAAAAAGACAATAGCGAATGAAAATGTAAAATAAAACAAATATATTTATAAAAACTAAAGAAGAAAATTAAAATCTAAATTAGCATCTCCATGAATAACACTACCTCGTGGTGATTGGGTGTATTTGTGTATTAATCTCTCTGATGCAGATCGATCTTGGTTTGAAGCGCAGAACATCGAACGGTTCCAAAAGAACTTTAAAGGTCTGCAGGACGTGAAGTTTCCGGCCGCCAGACCGCTTTGTCACCAGGACCGTGTTGGTGGAAACATATGAGGTGAAAATGGCTGTGCTCTTGATCGTTTTAATATTGTATATCTGATTCTATTCCACTGAGAAGAATTATGGCTTTGATTTATGCTCTTGTAGGAAAGTGAACCCATCTCAACGTACCTGAGCTCAGACGTTCCAGAAGCAATCAAGCAGAGAATCGCACGGATGGGTGCCGATCTTCTTTTAAAAATGGTTAGTTACAGGAATAATTCACCCAAGAATGAAAATTTGCTGAACATTTACTCACTCTCAGGCCATCTGAGATGTAGATGCGTGTGTTTCTTCATCAGATTTGGAGAAATGTAGCGTTACATCACTTACTCACTAGTGAATCCTCTGAAGTGAATGGGTGCCGTCAGAATGAGAGTCCAAACAGCTGATAAAAACATCACAATAATCCACACCACTCCAGTCGTGCATGTTTGTAAGAAACAAATCCATCATTAAGACATTTTTTTACTTCAAACTGTTGCTTCTGGCCAAAAATACGAGTCCATTATCCATAATAACGCTTCCTTCTGTGAAAACGTCCATTCCTTGTTGTCCTGTCACATCAAAGTACACTAACATATTTGTTAAGATCTGTTTAGGACTGTTTTCATTTGTGAAAGGTGTTTAATCTGTGCATATTTAATCTGAGACAACTTTTTCACTGGAGAATGCAATGTTATGGATAGAGGATTCATATTTTAGTCACAAGCAGCGATTTAAAGTTAAAAACTGTATTAATGAAGGATTTGTTTCTTACAAACACAGCTTCTGGCTGCACGAGACATTAACTGATGGACTGGAGTGGTGTGTATTATTGTGATGTTTTTATCAGCTGTTTGGACTCTCATTCTGACGGCACCCATTCACTGCAGAGGATCCATTGCTAAGCAAGTGATGTAATGCTAAATTTCTCCAAACCTGATGAAAAACAAACTCCTCTACATCTTGGATAGCTTGAGATTTCCAGCAAATGTTCATTTTGTGTGAACTACTCCTTTAAACAATGGTCAGATGAATTGTACGTGTTTCATTAACCTGTGGTTATCTTTATCTCTGGCAGGTGTTTGTGGATAATTTCGTCCACGGTGACCTCCATCCCGGGAACATCCTGGTGCAGTGTGGGCGAGGAGAGGGACCCGAGGGCCAGGACCGGGCGACTCTGACGGACATGTGTGACACTGTGGTGGTCAGCATGAGGCCGACTCCTCCGCCTCTACAGCTGGTGCTGCTGGACGCGGGCATCGTGGCACAGCTCAGCGAAGCGGATCAACGCAACTTCAGAGCCGTGTTTACCGCTGTCGTTCTCAAGCAGGTAAAAGACATACTCTATGAGGATTCGGGTTCTTTTATCGACATTTCTAAATGTCATATTTTAGCGGCAAATGTGAAGTGAAATGTTCGAGACTTATTTGTTGAAATCTGCATCAGTGTTAGTATTATTTCCCTTCAGGCCATCGAAGATTAGGATGAGTTTGTTTCTTCATCAGATTTAGAGAAATGTAGCATTACATCACTTGCTCAGCAATGGATCCTCTGCAGTGAATGGGTGCCGTCAGAATGAGTGTCCAAACATGTGCTTGTGTTTCCAGGGTGAGCGAGTTGCAGAGCTAATCCTTAATCACGCCCGCGCCAATGAGTGCCAGGATGTGATGCGTTTCAAGAAGGAAATGGCTGAACTAGTGGATCATGCCCTCAGTGACACACTTTCTCTGGGAAAGGTACAGAGTTACGCATCACTTCCATAATTAGTTAAACATCGATATACTACCAGTCAAGTGTGAACTAATTTAGATTGTAGTTTTTAAAGAATTATGAGGTATTTTTGAAAGTTGTCTCTTCTGCTCATCAAGGATGCATTTATTCGATTAAGAATACAATAAAAATGCTAATATTGCTAAATGTTATTACAATTTAAAATAGCTATTTTAAATTGTAACATGTAATTTATTTCTGAGATCAAAGCTGTATTTTCAGCATCATTACTGCAGTCTTCAGTGTCACATGATCTTCAGAAATCATAATAATATACTGATTTGCTGCTCAAGAAACATGTATTAATGTTTAAAACAGTTGCTTCATATTTTTGTGGAAACAATGATACGCTACTATTGAAAAGTTTGGGATATGTACGTTTAAAAAACAAGACATTTAAAATTAAAAAGCAAGAAATTAGTACTTTTATTCATCAAGAATGTGTTAAATTGATCAAGAGTGACCGTTAAGACATTTATAATGTTACATAAGATTTCTATCTCAAGTAAATGCTGTTCATTGAACGTTCTATTCAAGGAGATCCTGAAAAAAAGTTATGGTTTCCATAAAAATATTAAGCAGCAAAAACTGTTCTTGTTGGTGTTCATGATGTTGTTTTGTAGATTCAGGTGGCCGAGCTGTTGTCTCGAGTCTTTGGTTTACTGATTCATCACAAGGTGAGAGCAGCACAAGTTACTACATCAGAAAGTGTCTGTAAAATAATGCTGAATGCAACATCTACCTTTCAATAACCTGATAAGCAGCCTTTAAATGTGTGAACAGGATGTAGTACTAAAAAGATAATCATGTAAACAGGATGTAGTTCTAAAAAGCTAATCATGTAAACAGGATGTAGTACTAAAAAGATAATCATGTAAACAGGATGTAGTACTAAAAAGATAATCATGTAAACAGGATGTAGTACTAAAAAGATAATCATGTAAACAGGATGTAGTACTAAAAAGCTAATCATGTAAACAGGATGTAGTACTAAAAAGATAATCATGTAAACAGGATGTGGTACTAAAAAGATAATCATGTAAACAGGATGTGGTACTAAAAAGATAATCATTTAAACAGGATGTGGTACTAAAAAGATAATCATGTAAACAGGATGTAGTACTAAAAAGATAATCATGTAAACAGGATGTAGTACTAAAAAGATAATCATGTAAACAGGATGTAGTTCTAAAAAGATAATCATGTAAACAGGATGTAGTACTAAAAGATAATCATCTAAACAGGATGTAGTACTAAAAAGCTAATCATCCCCGTTTTGATGTGAATATTTGATTTTTTTTCCGCCTTAGGTAGCTTTTAAAGGTTATAATTGAATTTAACAGTAACATAACTCAAATAAAATGTAATAAACATATTTAAATAATGCATAGACAGGAACTGCATGCTAACATATAAAGCAGAATTGTTGTTGTTAAAACTGTGACCTGCACAAATAGTTAAAGTGATGCTACTGTGTGTTTAAGTGGGGTGTTTTGCTCTTCCTGTTGCAGGTGAAGTTGGAGAGTAATTTTGCATCTATGGTGTTTGCCATCATGGTCCTGGAGGGTTTGGGTCGATCCCTGGATCCCAACCTGGACATACTGGAGATCGCCAAACCCCTCCTGCTGAAAAACCTGCTCTGATGCACTCTTCAGTGACACGTCAACGTTTACCTCAGCGCTCCAGACGCTAATACCAGCCTGCTGCTCAAATTAGGGAGCTTACCGTCACTCAGAGGACAAACCACAGATCTGGGAGCATTTCCATGCACATGGTTAAAGTGTTCCTGGATCAATAACATGTCCTGTCATATTAGGATCGGATTAAACACATGGGGCCAGATTCAGTCTTATTGTGTCTATACTGTACAATATGTCAAATAAATCCTACATCCTGGTTTATACATTCAGAGTCAAATTAATATAGGCTGCTTTCACTTTTTCACTTTGGGTGTGTGCATTTAAGAGCATTAAACCCAAAACTGCTTTTTAAATCCCTGAAAAGTGACATATATTGTCATTATAGAGTTAGTGGTAACATTCTATTGACATTTATAAAGGAACCAAGCCAGGACCCTTTCTTTTGTTAGTGTATGTTTAATTAAATATGTGACCCTGGACAACAAAACCAGTCATAAGAGTCAATTATTCGATATTGATATTTATACATCAGCTGAAGAAATAATCTTTCCATTGATGTATGGTTTGTTATGATATGATAATATTTGGCTGAGATACAACTATATGAAAATCTGCAATCTGAGGATGCAAAAATATGAAAATATTGAGAAAATCACTTTTAAAATTGTCCAAATTAAGTTCTTAGCAATGCATATTACTAATCAAATATTAAGTTTTGATATATTTACGATAGGAAATTTACTTAATATCTTGATAATGTTTGGCATAAAAGGAAAAATGGATAATTTTGACCCATACAATGTATTTTTCTCTATTTCTACAAATATACTTGTGCTACTTATGACTGCTTTTGTGCTCCAGGGTCACATTTACAAAAATAATAACCATTAAATATGTTTGTAACAATCCATGTCTCTTTGTAAAATGTTTATTTGATCATCATAGGCTATAATTTCTCGGCCGGATCATGCTGAATGTGTGATTTTCCATCCCTGAGTTGATCAAGTTGAATTATGTGTTATGTTCATCAGAAGATATGAGCTCTCATCTTATCATAACTTCATGTGTTATGACTGTAATATTTAACCTCTGCAGATGATTTGATCAGAAATGTCTTGAAATAATTCCTTTGTGTATTTTGCACACCTGTGTCTGAATTAAAGTAATAATCTATAGTTTGAGAGAGACTTTTTGTATCAAATTGTTACTTGTGTTTATAATTTTATTTGTTTACTTATGTTTATAATTGATTTATCTACAATTGTTGGATAATTCTAATAAGGTAATCAAACAGAATTATCTATATATCTACTATATAGTGGCTGTAAATACAAAATGGACTTTGTGGTATTTTATATCATCATGTAAGCCTGTACCACGACATCATTTCTATGCTGGAGTGAGTTTTATATATATATATATATCACGTGGTGACGAACGTCGCGGTGTTGCCATAGTGACAGAAGCGTCCGCCGGAAGTGAGGAGGAACGGAACGCGATGGCGGACGAGGCAATGAAAACGGTGAGAAATATGTCTGTTTTCAATAAAACACAAAAACTCGTGATATTTAATACCTTTAATATGAACAGAGATCTTCTTTATGATGGCGTATGATAGTTTATATCCGCTGTTCTTCGTTATTGTGTTAATTAGTTGCTCGTCAGATTAAATATAACGTTATCTGCAAAAAGAAAACAATCTGACAGATTAGCGTTTTAAATAACAAAGGTATATTTTATTAATATTTCGTTTAATCTTGAACAGCAAAGCCTGTCAAAAAAGATTAAAAATGAGCTTTACATAAAGAAAATCAAGTTTATATTTGGACCATTATGATTTAATGTATTCGGGCATATTTTTGAATAATTAAACATATTACTTGTCATCGTCATCACTGTAAGAAAAGTAATTTGATGTAATGTCAATTATTTATAAATCATAGTGGCTTTTGTTAAATGTGTTTATTCTGATTTTAGTAAAAAAAAAAGTTTATAACTAACGTTAGATTCTTAGAATAATTTCTTCAGATAATTAGTTTCTTATGATTTCTAATTACATAATATTACATTTAAAAATGCATAACATTAGTCAGCATTTATTTATCAAATGCACAACAGTACGGTGATTTCTGCTCCTCATTAAATACATTATAAATAAAATAAACAGAAAGATAATTCATGTGAAAGGATGAACTAAAGAGACAAAATGATATGAATATATAAATATAAAAATGGGCTAATATTCATTATAGCACACAGTATTTGATTAATATATATTTTTTTGTCTTTGTGTAGGATGTGCAGCTGCCTGTGGCCACAGACCTCAAGAAACCTCGTCCAAAGAAAGGTCAGGATCTCTAGAGTCTGTATTAATAACATAAATAATTACAAAATTCAGTCTTGAATTATAAAGTACTGCAAACCCAAACGAGCATTTTGGCTGTATCCGTTCCTCCCGTGGGTGGCGCTGTTCGCCTTTATTTTCCCCCTCGGCCCCATCGTTCAGTGAAGAGGATTATGGCTCAGAGGGAAAAGTCTGTCCAGGAATAGACCGGATTGAGATCAGCTTTTGGCAGGGGGCTTGTAAGCAAGAGGAGGAGGATGCGGACACTTCATGTTGCAGCGGACAGGCTCCTTGTGTTCTGGGGCCCGCTGGATTCCCCCCCGCTGCGAGACGAGTCTGCTGCGGCCGGCTCACAGCAAGCCTGTCTGCCCTCTATACCCAAAATAGAAGCTGTTTTCTGCAGATTTCCAACGCCGCCTTTGATATTTGCATTTTCATGATTAGACCAGTTAATGTCCTACACAAGATGAAACAGCCGGAATAAGCCTCATCTCTTTAATCTCTGGCCTAAAAAGTTTTTGAACAGTTGAGTCAAACTTTAAAACATTTGAATGTCCTTGCATTACATACAAATGATCAAAGCATGTGTCTTTTATTGTAAAGAATGTTGCACAATCAAGACATTTGAGAGATAGACGTTTGTCAGGTTTGAAATGTCAAAACCAGCTGATTCAAACACATGTATATCATTTATGAACATTATTTACATTTATGCATTTAGCAGATGCTTTTATCCAAAGCGACGTACAGTGCATTCAGGCTATACATTTTTTTTTCAGTATGTGTTCCCTGGGAATCGAACCCACAACCTTTGCGCTAATGCTCTACCACTGAGCCACACAGGAACATCCTGCAGCACTTGCACTGATATTCAGACATGTTTTAAGTGTCTAGGCTCTTTGTGCACCACTATACATCGTTGCATACGTATACAGATTCATCTCTATGTTCTTCTTCTGTCTGCAGCTCCTGAGCTTCCGATCCTGGAGAGGAGAAACTGGCTTATACATCTGCATTATATCCGCAAAGATTATGAGACCTGCAAGGTACAACCTGAACATCTACAGAGAGAGTTGAATTGCTGCAGAATACTCTTAATAATGTTATGACTTGTGTTCTGTTTTCAGGCCATTATTAAAGAGCAGCTGCATGAAACTCAAGGCATGTGTGAATATGCTGTGTATGTGCAAGGTCAGTGTAAAGTACAGAGTAAACCGACTCTTAACGGTGTAAATGTACTCAATTACTCTAAAGTGGTCAGACCGAGTCTCAGATGAGCAAATGGCATAATCCAATGCTGAATCTACGTAGTTTTTGAATGTTGAAATGCATGAATTACACAAAATTATTTGGTACAATTGCAAAAATGGCCAAGATACTAAAAATATTATAATATGTGTGATAATTGAACACCACTCACTGAACAAGAAACTTAATGAAGTCATGTGACATTATAGTATACTAGTGTTTGAAGTCACTGTTTTACATCAGGGTTATTATAGTTAACTGTAACTAAAAACATTAAAAAAAAACATTTGAATTGCTTGAAACAGAATTATATATATATATATATATATATATATGTAAAAACTCAATTTTCAGCGAGTTGCCAAGGAAATATTTCTCATTTTCATTTAGTTTAAACTGAAGTACTAAAAAAAAACTGAAACTAATTAATACAAATAATAAAAATGATAGAAATTGTAAAAAACGCAGAATAAAACGATTAAAACTTTAAGATTAAAATGAAAACAAAATTATAAAATAATAACAAAAACTGCCATTGCCCGCAGACATGTAGCGCCGTTGCATTTCGGGGCGTCCCGAGTTCGAGTCCCGACCCGTGGACCTTTTCTGCTCCAAAAATAAATCTTAAAAACTGTGATAGTATATCAATGATACTCAACACTGTTTCACATACTAGATTTAAACAGTAGTTTACAGTACACAGCAGTGTTGGAGGCATTACAAGTAACGCGAGTTACGTAATAATATTACTTTCTTCAAGTAACTAGTAAAGTAACGCATTACTTTTTAATTTAAAATAAAATATCTGAGTTACTTTTTTTCCATTTATTGATGACAGTGCGCCGTGTGATCATGATCTTACTGTAGATCTAATCTAGACTAAATATGAATGTGTATTAATTCATCCCGCTCACAAAAAACTGATTCAGTATTCATCAAAATGAATTAAAACAGTGAAATACAAACTCAGAATATGACACAAACCTGCAATAATTAAATATGTTAAACAACACAAATATATCTAATCCCATTTTATTAATCAATGTGTTTACTGCTGACTTTTGATGATCAGTTCAACCATATTAATAACCAAAAATTACTTTAGATAAACTAACAATTGTGCTTCGTTGTTGTTTTATTACTGAAGAGTGTTGAACTTCTCCTGTGTTCTTCTGTACAGACGTGATTTACTCGTCCTTCAGTCTGAGGTTTATTCATTACACTTTTTGGTGTGAAAGGCTTTTATATTTGCTATAAATATAACTTATTGTATTAAAAACAAACAATCAAGCCCTGCTCATATTTAAAAAGTAACGCAAAAGTAACGTAAAGCAGTACTTTCCATTAAAAGTAACTAAGTAACGTAATTAGTAACTTTTTTAGGGAGTAACGCAGTATTGTAATGCATTACTTTTAAAAGTAACTTTCCCCGACACTGGTACACAGTATACTGTGCAGTGTACACTAGCACTCTTTTCCAAACCCAGTCGATGTGACCCAGTGTATCCTGGTGAACACCTGCTCTGTATTGTGTGTGCAGCTCTCATCATGCGGTTAGAGGGGAACATCCAGCAGTCTCTAGAGTTGTTCCAGAGTTGTGCCATCCTCAACCCCAAAAGCTCAGACAACCTCAAGCAAGTGGCACGATCCCTGTAAGCAGCGCAAACACACACGACCATAGTTTCAAATCACAAACACACCTCTCTCTGTGGTGTGTCTATTAACCCGGGGATAGAAAATGAAGATATGTGTTATCTTATGAGCTGTGTTGACTCTGTGTTTAGTTTCCTGTTAGGGAAGCACAAAGCCGCTATAGAGGTTTATAATGAAGCAGCACGTCTCAATCAGAAAGACTGGGTGAGTACACTTCTTCTGTCCTGAGTGCTGTCTGATGAGTGTGTAATTAAAGGGTTAGTTCACTCAAATATGAATTCACTATAATTATTTACACACTCTTATGTTCCCATATGTGCAAATGTCTTCACACAGCTCTTTTACATAAAATGACAGTATATATATATATGTATATGTTTTTTCAATTTTATTTTTTACATATTTATTTAAATGGTTTAGTTAGGATGTTTTTTTGTGCTGTCAAACAATTAATCGCTTCCAAAATAAAAGTTTTTGTTTACATAATATATGTGTGTGTACTGTGTATATTTATTATGCATATATAAATACACACACATGCATGTATATATTTAAGAAAAAATGTATATTAAATATATTTATATATAATATAAATTAAAATGTATAGAAAATGTAAATATTTTCAAAATGTATACTGTATGTGTGTGTATATAAACATAATAAATATACACAGTACACACACATATATTATGTAAACAAAAACTTTTATTTTGGATCTGATTAATCGTTTGACAGCACTAATGTTTTTACATATTTATTTAAATGATGAAATCTTAAATCTTGAAATGGTTAAGTTAGGATCATGTTTTTATTTATTTATTGGTTAAGTTTAGTGTTTATATTTATGTATTTAAATAGTAGGGGTTAGTGCATATAGTGTATATTTAGTTTATTTATTTAAATTAGTTAAGTAAGCAGTTAGGGTTGATTTTTTTTCTGTTTAATGTACTTATTTAGTTAATTATTATTAGTTATTCTTATTTTATTTAAAAGTTTTTGAGTTGTGTTAATGAATGTGTCATTTATTGTATTGATTTATTGGTTTGTTTATTTATTTAGTATTTAATTATTATAATATATTTATAGTTAAGTTCGGGGTTAGGGCATATATTTTATATTTTTGTGTATTTTTTAATTGATTTAAATTGTTAGGTTAGGAGTTAGTTTTTTTTTTTTTTAGATTTTTTTTTGTGTATTTTTAGTTGTTTGATTTACTATTATTATATTTGTTTAATTTTTAGTTTGGATTCCTCTTAACAGCCCCAGTTTCCATTAATTTGTATTATACAGAAAAGAGTATATTCTTTAGATTACAGCTTTATTCCACAGGTGTTGTGTGTGTGTGTGTGTGTGTGTGTGTGTGTGTGTGTGTGTGTGTGTGTGTGTGTGCGTGCGTGCGTGCGTGCGTGCGTGCGTGCGTGCGTGCGTGCGTGCGTGCGTGTGCGTGTGTGTGTGTGCGCGTGTGTGTGCGTGTGTGTGTGCGTGCGTGTGTGTGTGTGTGTGTGTGTGTGTGTGTGTGTGTGTGTGAACTTTAGCTGTAATCACCTGTACTTTAGTTTGACAATAAACAAATGAGATGCCTGTGAAATATTACTTAAAAGTGTGATTATTTTTGCCTGCAGGAAATCAGCCATAATCTGGGCGTTTGCTACATCTACACCAAAGACTTCAGGAGTGTAAGTGCATGTTACTGTAGTATATCATATTTTTTAACACTCCTCCTTTTCTTTTATTGGCTGTATCAGAGATTCCAGATTTCTTCATTAATTTGAAAGAGTCTTATTTCACATGTCCTCATCTGATGTTGTGTTAAACATGTTCTCTCTCTGTCTTCAGGCCGAAGAACAGTTGAACTTGGCATTGCAGCTGAATAAACACGATCTGACGTACATGATGCTGGGAAAAATCCACTTACTGCAGGGCGACACAGAGAAAGCCATTGACGTCTACAAGAGCGCTGTGGAGTACGTCTCGATACACATCCTCACGTTTAAGCACACATTTTATACTGTTTGCCAAACTATCGTAGTTCTTGTACTATCCTGTTGAAAAAGCAGCATGCTGGTTACGAATGTTTTGTAGCATGACTGTTGGTTTGAGCTGGACATGTGCTGGTCGTAAGCAACTAGATCCTGCTCAGGACCAGTTTAAACCAGCTCAAACCAGCACTCATGCTTTAAAACATACCTAACCAGCATGCTGCTTTTTCAACAGGGTACTTTACATTCACCAAGAGCATCCAGAGACAGTCAAGTTTGGTGAACCTGCATTTGTTTTTGCTCAAAAGTGTGTTTTATGTTTAATACGCACACTTTATGCTTTCTTGCTACCATGCATCTTCGTAAAATCTCTTTATTGCGAGTCACGTGAGCGTTCGGATCTGACGCTGCTGGGACCTCCAGACATGTTTTATCGTGTTTGGTCACCAGTCACATTTGACTTCAAGAGTCAAACGCACTTTCTCTTGAAGTGTCTGAAGTGTTGTGTTTGTGGTGACTTACCCAGAATGCATTTCAAGTCTCTTTTATTTTCGGTCATGTTTCGCTCGTGAGTAAAGATGTATGAGACAGAGTTTTGTTGCCAGAGAGCAACTTCAGACGCCTGGAGATGCTCTCAGCGTGTCGCTCTGCCACAGCGCAGATAAGACGCCCAAGGCAGCAAAGCATGCTGGGATCAGTGAGGCGCTCATAGCTGTAATTAATCACATTTACTGTCTCACTGTGACCGCTCGAACCTCTCTCTTTATTATTATTGCCCTAGTTCCTCAAGATGCAAGGTACCAATCTTTCCTCAGGCATACAAAGCCTTTTGTGCTCATCCCTTTGACTTTGTATTCAGCGAGATGCTCCGCATCTTTACTGTCCATTTGCAGGAGGTGATCACCAATGAGCATGTCGTGGCCATGATGAAAGCTGCTATCAGTGAAACTGAACCCATTCCTGTATTTGTGAGTATAAATGTCCTGCAATCATCCCTTCTGCTGGAAAGTGACTGACTGCTGGTTAACCCTGTATCATGATCAAGGCCGCTTAATTATGAGCATGATCACAACTACATATTTGTCAGAGATTAGTCCCTGGTCAAGTGTCCACACAACATTTGACCTCTGGATTTACAAAAATAATTCCAGGTTTAAGAAGTGTTTGAACATTGCTTCAACTGCTGATGAACAAATACATTTTTATTTGAATTATCACTCAGTAGGTTATTTAACCATGTATTAATAAAGCACTGGAAGGCTTTTGGATTTCAAACGCATTAAAATCGTTAGAATTCACGTTAATTCTTATTTACATGTAATGCAGGCATTCCCAAACTTTGTCATCTGAACATCTTAAAACTACTATATTTTCTTAAAGTACCCCTGAGATTTTAAAACAAACATTTGAATAATTAAGTATCACATTTGCATGTTCACGGTTCTCTGTTGGTTAATGGCGTAGCGAGACTCCACTGAAGGCGAGCGTAGTGAAGAACCCATGTGCAGTCACATGACATGCAGGTAAACAAAATATTGAATTTTGTTAGCAAGCGTTTGATTTTGATTGATGTTATTCTAAAATGACTTGTTTTAATTTTCCATTTTTATGATGTTATTCTAAAATGACTTGTTTTAATTTTCCATTTTTATGATTTCATTAATTACTAGCTTTTTAATTAAACTCACAAAGCCCCTGTAGTTAATTTACGAACCCCAGTTTGGGAAACCTTCGCACAATGTAATGTTTAATGCACTTACAATGAATGGAATACGTTTCTTACTCTTTGTATTGTTTTATCTATAAAGGAAGATTATCCTATTTAAATCTATTTCATAAACTATTTTGGTCAAAGGTAATCCAAAAGCAGTCTGATTACGTTGCCTAAAATGTGTAATGTAATGGATTATGTAATGTGAAATGTGTAATGTAATGGTGTTCCTGTGGCTCAGTGGTAGAGCATTGTGTTAGCAGTGCAAAGGTTGTGGGTTCGATTCCCAGGGAACACATGTACTGACAAAAAATGTATAACCTGAATGCACTGTAAGTCGCTTTGGATAAAAGCATCTGCTAAATGCATAAATGTAAATGTAATGGATTATGTATTTGTGTGATGTAATTTGTAATCAGTAACAGACTACATTTCTACATTTTCTACCCAGCTCTGACTGTAAGCTAGTGCTGACAGAAACACATCATGCTTAGACTGAAGCATCTGGCCTGTCGTAGGAGGCATTAACATGTGTATGACACTTCTGCACACGCAGTACCATAGAGACAGATGTCTATTACCACATGTCACTGGAAACCTCCCACACAAAGACACATACTCACCAACACAGACACACAAAGACACATACTCACCAACACAGACACACAAAGACACATACTCACCAACACAGACACACAAAGACACATACTCACCAACACAGACACACAAAGTCACATACTCACCAACACAGACACACAAAGACACATACTCACCAACACAGACACACAAAGTCACATACTCACCAACACAGACACACAAGACACATACTCACCAACACAGACACACAAAGACACATACTCACCAACACAGACACACAAGACACATACTCACCAACACAGACACACAAAGTCACATACTCACCAACACAGACACACAAAGACACATACTCACCAACACAGACACACAAAGACACATACTCACCAACACAGACACACAAAGTCAAGCATCACTAGCTCTAATGCTCAGTCTTATAGTTAGAGATATGAACAGACACGAATGATTCCTCAAATCATGTGTCTTGTTGAGGAGAGGTGTGCTGTTTCTTTACTAAGTGATCTGACTTACTATTTCAACATGGACTTGAGTGTATGCTTTTCACTTAGGCCATTATACATTATACAGTCTTTACAACATTATACATTATACAACCAATTAGCAACCACCCAGAACACTTTAGCATGCCGCTAGTAACCACTCAGGACACCCTGGCAACTGTATAACAACATTAGGGCCCTATGATATCCGCGATGTGGAAAACGTGGACGGAATCATGGAATTCGGTCATAAAAATTGAATTTACTGAATTATGTGAAATGTCAGGGAATTCTGTCACTTCGGTCTAGTGTTATTCATGGTTTCACAGAGCCCTGATACTCCCGTCATGTCCAGGTTTCATGTTTTCATGTTTCGAGTGTGCTCGAGCCGTGCGCTCTCTCGTCTGCGTGCCTTGTTTCGTGTTGGAGCGTGGTGTTCGGATCCCGGCACTCATGTCTTGAGTTTCCGTTTTCGTGTCGGGGTTCGGACACTTGCGCTCCGTTTTCTGTCATTGTGATCTCGAGTTCGCTCAACTGCACTCTCCTGTCCACCTGTGTTTTGTTGTTGCACGCAGTTCGTGTTTCTATCGGCTGCGTGCATTCGTGTTATATCTTGTGCTGTGTGGCACGCAGCTTGTGTATTTCATTGGCTGCGTGCTTTCATGTTGTCATGTCTTGTGTGAACACGTGGCTTATGAGTTTTCTCATTAGCTGCGTGTTCATGTCTTGTTTTGCACATGGCTGGTGATTTGTTTGCTGGCCATGTGCTTGTGTTTTGTTTTGTGTGAGCACGTGGCTTCTGTCCTAGTTTTCTGTGTGCCACGTGCTCTCATGTCAATTTGTCTTAACCCCACCCATCTTGTCACCTGTTTATTGATTAATGTTCCCCAGCTGCTCTCCCTCGTTACCCTCCTCATTTGCTCCCTTTATAATCTCCTTGTGTTTGCAGGTCCGTGTTGGTTCGTTGCCATATGTTGGGTCGTGTATGTCTTGTGTCCAGTCTGCCGGGTTGTTTCGTTTGTTTTATTTATTATTTAGTTTGTTTCTGTTTACATAAAAAGTCAGTTTTCCTCCCAATGACTGCCCTCTCTCCCAGCTTGACCACAATCTCACATTTTGGATGGATATCAAAGTAGATCAGTTCTAAATCAAAACAAGAGAGTTGTTTCTGTGAATATTAAGCTGGCCTGCCATCAATATATGAGCACGTGAACGTGATCTCTAGAACTGCTCTGGGACTGAGGAGCCGTCATTGCCAGAATATTTTGCATTGTTTTGAGTAAAACTAGGCCTGCCGTCATATTTATACAACATATATACATATACATCTTAGCACAGCAACCTGTGGACTGAGGAGGTCACGTCATGAGCATTTACTGTTTCAGTTTTAGCAGGTAAAACTAATTTCTATTATTGTATCATATACATGTTAAATAGCCATATACTATATGCATCTTAGCTGTAAAATAAATGTTCGGTTTAACTTGAAGAAACCGTGACGAAATATGTTAATTAAAGTAATTATAGTACTACTAATAATACTTAAAATGAGTTAAAGTTATTTTATTATTATAAATTCAGTCAATTATCGATGTTTTTGACTGATTAATATTTAGTACAAATATTTATGAAGAAAAAAAGAAAAATTTTAAAGATTTCATAGAGCCTTAAAATGTAATTTTTGTTTAACGTTAATAAATTGCTGTTTAACATTTTAAGCTTTAGGATTTCAATTAATTAGACACGCTTTTGATTATTCAATTCTTATTTAACCATTAAAACAGAGGTCTAGAAAAATTTTTAACTATGGAAAAAATACTGACGAATACAGAATTTTAACGAAAAAAATAATAAAATAATAATGATTTCATCGGGCTCTACTACCAACACATGCTAAAAATATCACTTAAGTGATGGACACACACTTTTCACTTAGGCCCTTAAACAACCACCACAACACCCTAGCAACCCCATTGCAACAGCCTAGCAACCATGAAAACACCCTAGCAACATGCTAAAACCATCTGAATTTGTTTCACAGGTAAGCCTCCATTAAAAACCAAGTTCTGAGTGGCATTTACTAAAAACCAAGTGGTTTCCAATCAACAAAGCAGATGGAGAAATGTCCTCCTGTCGGCTCTCTCAATTACAGTCTTTCTTTCCTGAACTCATCCTTTGACCTTGTGACTATTTATTAGAGTCATTTAAAGTGAGCCATTAGTCACAGACCAGAGCCAAACAACTCAAACAGGCCTGCATTCAACGGCTCCTACCCAGAATCCTTTGCTACACACACACACACACACACACACACACACACACACACACACACTGCTCTGGCAATCACGCAGAACTGATAACTCGTCATTCACATTCTTCATATGAGGAGAAAAATCTGTCAAACCATATTATAATGTAAACTGCATCTGAAAATGTACATACAAATATTTTTATGAATTACACAGAAATTAGTTTTTCTTTCTTTCTTTCTTTCTTAATGTGAATAAGGCCTACTTTGGAATCATTTATTACATACTTTGACTATTTTAATAAAGTATTCAGCTATACAGAGAGTAGCACATTTAATCACGTTAAAATGTAACCAAAATTAGCCCTTTTTAAAAAGTAAATTATTCTGTTTGGGTCTTTGTACGTCTGCAGTCTGACAACTTAACTGGAACTGAAGTTTGCTTCTGATGTGTCATATTGGAAAGACTATGGGATTATGGATATTTCTTATCCCTTGTTGCGAAAACAAAAACATTTTAGGTCTAAACAGCAGTTACAAATAAAAGCATGAGGTTGAGTCACTATGAGCCGAATATCCCACTCATGATATGTTCTCTGCTAACAAATACCAAACATAGACCTACAATGACTTTTAAAATTGATCCAACACTCTCGGCTCTTTTGGCATTGACATAGTTTATGAATTATGAAGTCATACGATGCATCAAAACTCTCACTCTGACTGTTATTAAAATGCCAAACACATGTGGATATTTCTTATACAGCTTGGCTGCATTGCTTTTGTTTATCTCTCTCTATTTCAGCTGTCCAGAGAAGCAGAGCTATTGTTCTCGTGGCTGAAATGACTTGCAGCACTTATTCAATTACGCTCTATCTATCCGCTCTCTCGCTTCTCAGTCAGGAATGCACAAATGAACACACATTTCTCACTATTAGTTTAACTTTCAGTCTTAGAACAAACTACAAAACTACTGTGCACTACTTTAAACTTCATATATATGACCCCTGAACAGTCTTAAGTGTACATTTTTCAATATTGAGATTTATGCATCATATGAAATCATATCTTTCCATTGGTGTATGGTTTGTTAGGATCATACAATATTTGGCTGAGATACAACTATTGGAAAATATGTAATCTGAGGGTTCAAAAAAAATAAATATTGAGAAAATCATCTTTAAAATTGTCCAAATTAAGTCCTTAGCAATGCATATTACTAAACAAAAATTAATTTTTGATATATTTACGGTAAGAAATTTTCAAAATATCTTCATGGAACATGATCTTAATATCCTAATGATGTTTGGCATAAAAGAAAAATCTATAATTTCGACCCATACAATATATTTTTGGTTATTGCTACAAATACACCCCAGCGACTTATGACTGGTTTTGTGCTCCAGGGTCAAATATTAGAACAATGCAAATAATGCACACGTTTATTTATCTATTTAAATCACAATACAATACAGTTTTTACATGTTTTAAACAAATAATAATAATTAAAATCATATATACTACTCCTAAAAGAAAATTAGATTTAGTTATTTTAATTTTATATAATTTTTGTGTATTTTAAAGCATTTATTAGTATTTTTATATTTAGAATAAAGAAGCTACTTACAGTATTTTTAAATATTTTTTACAATTAAAGGAGGTTTTGAATCAAATACAATTTTGGTTTTGTCAGACAATAACTACAGATTATGCCTAAAAGGTTTTTATTTGTTTTAATTGTATAATGTTTAAAAACAATGTATTTTTATTGTACTTGTTTTATTTATCTTTTTCTTTTTTTAATTAAAAAAAACATTATTTACTCTATTTTTAAATCATTTTACCGTTGAATGAGGTTTTGTCAGACAATAACTACAGACCATCCCTAAAAAGTGTTGTTTTTTTTACATTTTATAATATGTTTTATTAATTAATAAATGTTTTATTTATGTTTTTATTTTTTAATTAAAAACTATTTTATTTGTTAAATTATTTTTACTGTTGAAGGTTTTTTAAACATACTTTTGGTTTTGTCACAAAATAACTTCAGACTACCCCTAAAAAAAGTTTTAATTTTATAACATTTTTACAAACTATTTTATTGTATTTGTTTTATTTAGAATTGTATTAATATTTTTAGAATAAAAAAACAACATTATTTACCCTATTTTTTATCATTTTCACCACTGAGGGAGGTTTTGTCACAATTTTACCCCCAAAGTATATCTAAGTAACACACACATACACAGGCACGCACGTACGCACTCTCACACACACACACACACACACACACACGCACACACACACACACACACACATACACACACGCGCACACATACCTTGCTCTGTTGCTTGCGCCCTGCAGTAGTGCAGTGGTCTCTCATTTTGTGAAATCTGACCCCAGGAAAGACGGCATCCACTCTCATGATCTGAGCAGCTATTCCCTCTCTTCTTCTCCTCCCTTTGCTCTTTTTTCCTTCTTCAGCACACTTTGGCTGATTAAATCCTCTTTTCCCAGCCGGTCCCCGTGTATCCTGCAAACAGCCTGCGAGCAGAAGAGAAGCAGCAGTCGCTCAGAGAGAATCAACTCCAGCTGCAGGCAACTTTATCTCTCTCCAGTGTTTCTGCCTCATTCTCTTTCCCAGGACCCCCCTCCCTCTGCTCTTTCTCCTCCTCCGAGCCCCCCACTGCTGAACTGATCTGCGGCTGGACAGTGATTGGACGCCTGGTTGCTGTGGAGACGGAGTGTCCAGATTTAAAAGTTGACTGGAGCCAAACGGAGCGCAGAACAAATTCATCCATCCGCATGAACGGTGGAATCAAGAAGTATTTGGATCATTCAGATGGTCTTAATAATCGACCTGGAAGGAAAAATCACTAATAAGACCTCTTTGATTGCTCAACTGTTTCTCATATGGAAATGAGATTAAATAGAAATCAAATTGAAACGTATGCTTATAAGAAAAAGACCCAGTAATCTCACAAGTGTCTCCTCTGGAGCTTTAGATCTCAACAATGTCTCAAACTAAAAAAAAAGTTCAAACTAAATCCATAGCAAATATTTATATTTTTTTTACAAAAAAATAAACGAATGACAAATATCAGAACAATACAATATGGAACAACAACACAAAATTGCATCAAAATCATGTTGTTTTTTCATATTAAAAATATTAATATGAAAAAATAATATTTAATATTTAATATTAATATTAAAACATTTACTCATTCTATTTTACTTATTTTTATTTGAATCATTTTCAATTAAATGATATATCTTGTGTTTATCGTTACTGGCCTGATGAAAACACATCTTGTTATCTAATGCAAATAAGGTCAAAGTGACTCGCTTTAGATTGATATTAAGTTAGTTTTGTCAAATCCGATCGTTTTGCTTTACATTGGCATGCACAAGCATGTTTACAACAGAGTCCCTGAGCGATGTGTTTTTCTGGGAGATCCCATGTGAAGGACAGTCTTGGCTCTACTTCAAGAGAGGAGGAGGAGGAGATCGAGTTACGCACAGATTTAACTGAGAGACTAATGTAATCAGTGTCTTTTGTGGCTGTTGTAAAGCCTTTGTGCTAGATGAACTCTGGCTGCAAAGCTGGTTTTAAAGCACAGCAAGCGAATTTGTAAGTCATTTTGAAAGCCTAGTTTGCAAGTTGTGCAACATATTAATGAGAAATGCACAAAAAAACATATGCATGTATAATCAAATATGACATTTGTAAATAAATAAACATCACCCACAGCATTTCAATATGCAAAAGACACTGATCATCAGGTCTGCTCCATGTGTGTTTCTTTTATGAAGGCCTATGTGTGAGAGAGGAAGAGGAGTCCACATGATGAAGCACAGCGACATCTACGGGACAATGAAGAGAAACAGACACGAGTGATTGGATCAGGGGGGGCACTGACATATCACTGCTCTTTTGCTTGGTTTTGATTGTGTGTTGTCCTCATTTGTAAGTAGCTTTGGATAAAAGCGTCTGTTAAATGTAAATGTGATCGGTTGTCTTGTGATGCGTTTATTGTTTTAATCAAATATGTCGTAGTTTAAACTCAGAATATGAAAACTGCTGCGAGAACCAAACCAAGCAAATATCTGAAGATTCAACGACCTAAAAATGAGAAGGATTTGAGAGGAACTTTAGACTTATACTGTTATAAACCTGTGCATTCATCCTCAAAGTCCGCATGTTTGAATACTTTTGCAATCGTCTATCAACCAAAATTATAATATTTGTTAAATATATTATATCCTGTACCTTCACAGTTAAAGTTGTCTTCTGTTCTCTGTGCAGAAACATATAGGCAATGCCACATTTCATGTTCAGATCTGTATTTACTAGAAATGAATCGAAGCTGTAGCAGATGCTTTAAAGCTATTTGAAAGTGCAGAAAAACAGTAGCAAGTTATATCTTTGATGCAATGAAACGCAGCTTTTTTTCAGGGTGATTTATATTGTATTTGTCTAGCAATCAAATTTGCACCCCCTTTATTAAAAATGAGCATTGAGTTTTAAATGATCTTTTTTTTCATCTCAGTTAAAGTGGTGTTTGTTTTAATACTCATAGCTTTCCCTTTTCCCTCGGTTCTCGATATGCATTTAGATTTAGTCTATTTGAAATCTCATATTTAGATCTGTATGTATTAAGGTAAACAGTAAGTTGCTGTAAAAGATGCTCTGACCCAGAGTAACTTGTGGTATAATTATTACAGTGATTAATTTTTCAAAAGCACTCATGCATGTATCTGTTTTTGACGCTTGTGTGATGTGAAGCACGACTTCTGCAGACCTGTCTGTTCTTATAACACTGTTCTGTTGAGAACATTATGATTCTCTCTGCTTTCCAGATACTCCTTCCACTGAAACCTCCGATACTGCCATTTACAACGAGTACTTTTTATCATGTTGAGTGAATATTTACACTTAAAAGTGTCGTTTCTCACCTCGGAACCAATTTAAAACGAGGCCGGAAAAAGTTTGAGTCACTACAGGCAAAACATCTTTCTTGCACAGCTTTCATAAAACAAGTTTACCAAACAAGCCAGGCTTATTTCAGTTAGTCTGACTTATTTTGAACCAAATCAATTGACAAGAAGTCAGACTAAGTGAAATAAACCTGGCTTGTTTTTCTGTACCATGAAGCCGGATTAGCTTCTATCCAGGTAACGTTCAGTTTAGTTTGCACCAATCCTGGGTTTTAGGTACCATGAAAGTGGCTTGGCTTTTAGCTGTGTTCATTGCCATAGTAACTTACACTCTACGGCTAATACAATAATAATAATGTAAACAATATCGATAAGAAAATGAATAACTAAAAAATAAAATAACTAAAAAGACAAATAGCAAGACAAAGTGGCACATTAACAAATAAAACACTACTTAAAGCCTTCATATATAATGCATTATAAAGGGTATAATGCAATATAATTATTCATAATGAGCATTGTAATACATTGTATCTTGTCATAAATGATTGTAACAGAATTCAAAATACACAGTGTAACAATGAATTGATAAGTGTTATAATTATTAACCGTGGTTAGTGCATTTTAAGGTGTATTATAAAATGAATGCATTAAAACTACTTTTATAATGCATTATACATAAAATTTTGAGTACAGATATTCAAACATTTACTCATTCTGTTTTTGGTTATTTCTCTTAATCAGTATTAGTGTTTTTTCTTAATTTCTCATTATTTTGAATCAAATTGATATTGTATACGGTAGTATATAGTATATACTCAATTACTACTTACATTTCTTATGTTTATTATCGCTGAGCTGGTGATTTGTTGCTTTTCAAAATAAAAAATCAACGTAATATTATTCGATAAGGGTCAATCTTTCTTTCTCCAGGCCCTCGAGCCGCGGAACTAATGTTGAGAGTCACACGGAAGGATTAATCCGCCGGACCGGAGCAACACTCATAACACATATATGAATGAATACAACTACATTCGTGTAAAACTGTGGACATACAATGCGAAGACGAGGCTAAACAGCACGACTGTGGACATACAATGCGAAGACGAGGCTAAACAGCACGACTGTGGACATACAATGCGAAGACGAGGCTAAACAGCACGACTGTGGACATACAATGCGAAGACGAGGCTAAACAGCACGACTGTGGACATCTGGTAGATAAAAACAATAGGGATGTATATAATCACGCATTATCGCAGGAGCGCTGTATTGAATCTCTCTGTGCATGATATTATAACTTAACATCATAGATATAAAGATTTAACATTGCTGTGGATGCATGCATAACACATGTAAAACCTGCACGTAGATTTAGCAGCAAACACTACATGGAAACGGGAATATATCTGTTAGTGAATGTTTATTATACTGTATGCATGCTCTTAATGTGTTCATGCATCTGATTTCAAAACTGATTGGAGAATAACGATTATAAATCGCAACTACACTACACTTTTAACATCATAGATATAAAGATTTAACATTGCTGTGGATGCATGCATACCACATGCACAACTTGCATGTAGATTTTGTCATTTGTAAGTGAATGTTTATTAATCATTATACCGTATGCATGATCTTAATGTTTTCATGCGTCTGATAAAAAACAAACTGCACTGCATTCCTCCTAAAGCACCTGTTAAATGTCTAAATAATTAATTACTGTATCCAAAATGTCTGTTTTCTGTGCAAAACACCTGCTCCAGAACTTCAGGTACATGGTGCACAGGGTTTCGATTCGAGTCCCGTCCCGTAGAGTGTTTCGTTTTAAAGGTACTTTATCTCAAGCTCCTAAATTGAGACTCTTCTGTTGGACTGCATGTGGCATCACTTACGCCGCTGGACAGGAAGCCGTCCATCAGCAGAGGACCACAGACAGGAAGTCAGTGGCCCGAGTGCAGATCCACAGGTTAGTATTCGTCTTGCGTTTGGGAATCCGCGCCTTGGTGCTTCTTCTCAAATTCAGCCCACTTCTGATTCTGTATCCCCTGACTTTGCTATCACGCGTTGGGCGTCCCACTGGTTGGACACGCTGCTTTGGGTCACGGAAACATCCGGACCTGCTTTTATCAAGCTTGGCCAGTGGGCCAGCACCAGACGGGACATCTTCTCCCAGGACTTCTGCGAGCGCTTCTCGAGGCTTCATGTGCGGGTGAAGCCCCATCCCTGGTCCCACACCAAGCTCTGTCTGAGGAGGGCGTTTGGGGAAGGATGGAGGCAGATGTTTGTGTTCGACGGTAAGGAGCCTGTGGGCTCGGGATGCGTGGCACAGGTGTACCGCGCCAAAGCCAAGGTGAAGAGCGTCGACGATCCGGGCTTCCAGAGGCTGGTGGAGGAACTGGAGAAGAACGATCTCCTGGAGGCCTGGGAGATCCCTGGTCTGGGAGGAGCTTTGAGTGACTTCTGGGAGACGGATAAAGACGAGGAAGAGACGCCGGACATGAAGACGAGGGATTTCAGAGAGAGACCTGGTCCAGATGAACACCTGGAGGAAGAGCGTCTGATTCCTGTGGCAATTAAGGTAAAGATCCAATTTACTCTTTAAACCCACCCCTTCCGACCATCTGGAGTAATGTTAGATTGATTTAAAATGATCAATCATGTGTATTTTTTTCTTATCATATACTCTATTTTCTCAGAGTCATGTCAGATTATCAAGGTAAAATCATTTTTAAATCACGTTTCATGTGTTTTTCTGTTTATTTGCACTTTTGAGTCTGTTCTTGAAGTTTAAGTCTGACCCTGTTAATAAATCCAGATCAAAGCAGCTTCTTCTTCTACTTAGTTAAAAACTGTGGTGTTCTGGGTCTGATTGCACCGCTTCTTTTTTCCCTCCTGAAAAATTACATTTCTTAAAAAAAATATATATTTTATAAAATAAAAACTTTAAGAGTATGCATTTGATTTTGTATTCATTTACCATTAAAGTAGTCATTTGCATCATATATTTTCATATAAAATAAGCTAATTTATTTATTTAATCGTAATGTATACTATATATATTGTATACTCTATTTTGTCACAGAAAAACATCAGATTATCAAAGTAAAACGACCCGATATAAATATCACTTTCTTTGAAATAAAATATTACATTTATGCATTTCTTTTGGTATTTTAATATTACTATATCACACCATTTATTTTCATATATAACAAGAAAATTATTTTTTGATTTTATCTTGATAATTTGTATTTAATCTTGGTTGTTTTTCTTTAATTTAAAACTCTATTTTCTCACAGAAATGCATAACATTATTAAAGTAGAATTGCTATTTAAATGACATGTCATGTTTGTCAAGATATTTATTTCTGCTCTTCTCAGTTTTTTTGGACCGTTCTTTCTCTGGATTGTAAAGTCCAGATCAAACCAACTTACATGAGTGAAATGATGTAAGATGCAATTTTAGGGCTTGATCTCAAATAGTTTCAGGTCACAGATGACCTGAGTTCTGGAGTACGGTTAAGATGTTCACTCTTGTTTAGCTGGGTAAAAACCCATCTGAATCATCAAGGAGCTGTACTAAATTGGGTTTCTCTGTTGTTATTAGGTCCTTTAATGTCATCGTTCTCTTGAATCTTTTCCTTCAACCAGGTTCTTCATCCAGGAATCAGGCAGCAGGTGCAGATCGATCTGATCCTGATGAAAGCTGGAAGTTTATTCCTCAACTGTTTGCCCGGCATCAAGTGGCTCAGCCTGCCTGAGATTGTAGATGAGTTTGAGAAGCTCATGACCAGACAGGTACTGATCCTTTAATGAACAACCTTCCTCCGTGCAGGCTCATTACACATTACTAAAAACAGAAGAAAAAAAAAAAAATTATTGAAATAAAATAAAAAACTAACTGAAAAAATTATAAACATTTATAAAAATTAATGAAAACTATATAGACATCTATATAGACGTATTTAAAAAAAAAAACAATAGCGAATGAAAATTTAATAATAAACACATTTTTTAAACATTTATTAAAATTAATTAAAACTATATAGACATCTATATAGACGTATTAAAAAAAAAAAACAATAGCGAATGAAAATTTTATAATAAAAATTTTTTTTTAAACAATAAAAAAATTAATTAAATCTATATAGATGTATTTAAAAAAAAAATAGCGAATGAAAATTTAATAATAAACACGTTTTTTAAACATTTATAAAAATTAATTAAATCTATATAGACGTATTAAAAAAAAACAATAGCGAATGAAAATTTAATAATAAACACATTTTTTAAAACATTTATAAAAATTAATTAAATCTATATAGACGTATTTAAAAAAAACAATAGCGAATGAAAATTGTATAATAAACACATTTTTTAAACATTTATACAAATTTATTAAATCTATATAGACATCTATATAGACGTATTAAAAAAAACAAAAACAATAGCAAATGAAAATGTCAAAATAAAAACAAATATAATATTTGAAAATATATTTATAAAAACTAAAATAAGTAAAATAAAATCTAAATTAGCATCTAAATGAATAACACTACTTCATGGTGGTGTATTTGTGTATTAATCTCTCTGATGCAGATCGATCTTCGGTTTGAAGCGCAGAACATCGAACGGTTCCAAAAGAACTTTAAAGGTCTGCAGGACGTGAAGTTTCCGACGCCGCTCAGACCGTTTGTCACCAGGACCGTGTTGGTGGAAACATATGAGGTGAAAATGGCTGTGCTCTTGATCGTTTTAATATTGTATATCTGATTTTATTCCACTGAGAAGAATTATGGCTTTGATTTATGCTCTTGTAGGAAAGTGAACCCATCTCAACGTACCTGAGCTCAGACGTTCCAGAAGCAATCAAGCAGAGAATCGCACGGATGGGTGCCGATCTTCTTTTAAAAATGGTTAGTTACAGGAATAATTCACCCAAGAATGAAAATTTGCTGAACATTTACTCACTCTCAGGCCATCTGAGATGTAGATGAGTTTGTTTCTTCATCAGATTTGGAGAAATGTACATCACTTGCTCACCAATAGATGTGAATGGGTGCCGTCAGAATGAGAGTCCAAACAGCTGATAAAAACATCACAATTATCACACCACTCCAGTCGTGCATGTTTGTAAGAAACAAATCCATCATTAAGACATTTTTACTTCAAACTGTTGCTTCTGGCCAAAAATACGAGTCCATTATCCATAATAACGCTTCCTCCAGTGAAAACGTCCATTCCTTGTTGTCCTCTCACGTCAAAGTACACTAACATATGTGTTAAGATCTGTTTAGGACTGTTTTCATTTGTGAAAGGTGTTTAATCTGTGCATATTTAATCTGAGACAACTTTTTCACTGGAGAAAGCAATGTTATGGATAGAGGATTCATATTTTAGTCACAAGCAGCGATTTAAAGTTAAAAACTGTATTAATGATGGATTTGTTTCTTACAAACACACAGCTTCTGGCTGCACGAGACATTAACTGATGGACTGGAGTGGTGTGGATTATTGTGATGTTTTTAATCAGCTGTTTGGACTCATTCTGACGGCACCCATTCACTGCAGAGCATCCATTGGTGAGCAAGTGATGTAATGCTACATTTCTCCAAACCTGATGAAGAAACAAACTCATCTACATCTTGGATAGCTTGAGATTTCCAGCAAATGTTCATTTTGTGTGAACTACTCCTTTAAACAATGGTCAGATGAATTGTACGTGTTTCATTAACCTGTGGTCATCTTTATCTCTGGCAGGTGTTTGTGGATAATTTCGTCCACGGTGACCTCCATCCCGGGAACATCCTGGTGCAGTGTGGGCGAGGAGAGGGACCCGAGGGCCAGGACCGGGCGACTCTGACGGACATGTGTGACACTGTGGTGGTCAGCATGAGGCCGACTCCTCCGCCTCTACAGCTGGTGCTGCTGGACGCGGGCATCGTGGCACAGCTCAGCGAAGCGGATCAACGCAACTTCAGAGCCGTGTTTACCGCTGTCGTTCTCAAGCAGGTAAAAGACATACTCTATGAGGATTCGGGTTCTTTAATCGACATTTCTAAATGTCATATTTTAGCGGCAAATGTGAAGTGAAATGTTCGAGACTTATTTGTTGAAATCTGCATCTAGGATGAGTTTGTTTCTTCATCAGAACAGATTTAGAGAAATGTAGCATTACATCACTTGCTCAGCAATGCAGTGAATGGGTGCCGTCAGAATGAGTGTCCAAACATGTGCTTGTGTTGCCAGGGTGAGCGAGTTGCAGAGCTAATCCTTAATCACGCCCGCGCCAATGAGTGCCAGGATGTGATGCGTTTCAAGAAGGAAATGGCTGAACTAGTGGATCATGCCCTCAGTGACACACTTTCTCTGGGAAAGGTACGGAGTTACGCATCACTTCCATAATTAGTTAAACATCGATATACTACCAGTCAAGTTTGAACTAATTGAGATTTTAGTTTTTAAAGAATTTAGGTATTTTTGAAAGATGTCTCTTCTGCTCATCGAGGATGCATTTATTCGATTAAGAATACAATAAAAATGCTAATATTGCAAAATGTTATTACAATTTAAAATAGCTAAACATATAATTTATTCCTGTGATCAAAGCTGTATTTTCAGCATCATTACTGCAGTCTTCAGTGTCACATGATCTTCAGAAATCATAATAATATACTGATTTGCTGCTCAAGAAACATGTATTAATGTTTAAAACCGTTGCTTCATATTTTTGTGGAAACAATGATACGCTACTATTGAAAAGTTTGGGATATGTACATTTAAAAAACAAGACATTTAAAATTAAAAAAGCAAGAAATTAGTACTTTTATTCATCAAGAATGTGTTAAATTGATCAAGAGTGACCGTTAAGACATTTATAATGTTACATAAGATTTCTATTTCAAGTAAATGCTGTTCATTGAACGTTCTATTCAAGGAGATCCTGAAAAAAGTTATGGTTTCCATAAAAATATTAAGCAGTAAAAACTGTTCTTGTTGGTGTTCATGATGTTGTTTTGTAGATTCAGGTGGCCGAGCTGTTGTCTCGAGTCTTTGGTTTACTGATTCATCACAAGGTGAGAGCAGCACAAGTTACTACATCAGAAAGTGTCTGTAAAATAATGCTGAATGCAACATCTACCTTTCAATAACCTGATAAGCAGCCTTTAAATGTGTAAACAGGATGTAGTACTAAAAAGCTAATCATCTAATCATGTAAACAGGATGTAGTACTAAAAAGATAATCATGTAAACAGGATGTAGTACTAAACAGATAATCATGTAAACAGGATGTAGTACTAAAAAGCTAATCATGTAAACAGGATGTAGTACTAAAAAGATAATCATGTAAACAGGATGTAGTACTAAAAAGCTAATCATGTAAACAGGATGTAGTACTAAAAAGATAATCATGTAAACAGGATGTAGTACTAAAAAGCTAATCATGTAAACAGGATGTAGTTCTAAAAAGATAATCATGTAAACAGGATGTAGTTCTAAAAAGATAATCATGTAAACAGGATGTAGTACTAAAAGATAATCATCTAAACAGGATGTAGTACTAAAAAGATAATCATGTAAACAGGATGTAGTACTAAAAAGATAATCATGTAAACAGGATGTAGTACTAAAAAGCTAATCATGTAAACAGGATGTAGTACTAAAAAGCTAATCATGTAAACAGGATGTAGTACTAAAAAGCTAATCATGTAAACAGGATGTAGTACTAAAAAGCTAATCATGTAAACAGGATGTAGTTCTAAAAAGCTAATCATGTAAACAGGATGTAGTACTAAAAAGCTAATCATGTAAACAGGATGTAGTACTAAAAAGATAATCATGTAAACAGGATGTAGTACTAAAAAGATAATCATGTAAACAGGATGTAGTACTAAAAAGATAATCATCTAAACAGGATGTAGTACTAAAAGATAATCATCTAAACAGGATGTAGTACTAAAAAGATAATCATCTAAACAGGATGTAGTACTAAAAGATAATCATGTAAACAGGATGTAGTACTAAAAAGATAATCATGTAAACAGGATGTAGTACTAAAAAAGATAATGTAAACAGGATGTAGTACTAAAAGATAATCATGTAAACAGGATGTAGTACTAAAAGATAATCATGTAAACAGGATGTAGTACTAAAAAGATAATCATGTAAACAGGATGTAGTACTAAAAAGATAATCATGTAAACAGGATGTAGTTCTAAAAAGCTAATCATGTAAACAGGATGTAGTACTAAAAAGATAATCATGTAAACAGGATGTAGTACTAAAAAGATAATCATGTAAACAGGATGTAGTTCTAAAAAGCTAATCATGTAAACAGGATGTAGTACTAAAAAGCTAATCATGTAAACAGGATGTAGTACTAAAAAGCTAATCATGTAAACAGGATGTAGTACTAAAAAGCTAATCATGTAAACAGGATGCAGTTCTAAAAAGCTAATCATCTAAACAGGATGTAGTTCTAAAAAGCCAATCGTTTCTGTTTTGATGTGAATATTTGATTTGTTTTTTCCACCTTAGGTAGCTTTTAAAGGTTATAATTGAATTTATCAGTAACATAACTGCATAAATATGTTATTTAAATAATGCATAGACAGGAACTGCATGCAAAATAAATGCTAACATACAAAGCAGAATCTTGTTGTTGTTAAAACTGTGACCTGCACAAATAGTTAAAGTGATGCTACTGTGTGTTTAAGTGGGGTGTTTTGCTCTTCCTGTTGCAGGTGAAGTTGGAGAGTAATTTTGCATCTATGGTGTTTGCCATCATGGTCCTGGAGGGTTTGGGTCGATCCCTGGATCCCAACCTGGACATCCTGGAGATCGCCAAACCCCTCCTGCTGAAAAACCTGCTCTGATACACTCTTCAGTGACACGTCAACGTTTACCTCAGCGCTCCAGATGCTAATACCAGCCTGCTGCTCAAATCAGGGAACTTACCGTCACTCAGAGGACAAACCACAGATCTGGGAGCATTTCCATGCACATGGTTAAAGTGTTCCTGGATCAATAACAAGTCCTGTCATATTAGGATCGGATTAAACACATGGGGCCAGATTCAGTCTTATTGTGTCTATACTGTACAATATGTCAAATAAATCCTACATCCTGGTTTATACATTCAGAGTCAAATTAATATAGGCTGCTTTCACTTTTTTCACTTTGGGTGTGTTTATCCATTTTACCAAGTGCATTAAACCCAAAACTGCTTTTTAAATCCCTGAAAAGTGACATTTATTGTCATTATAGAGTTCGTGGTAACCATCTATTAACATCTATACCAAGCAAGACTTTATCCCGGCACCTTTCGTTTGTTAGTGTATGTTTAATTAAATATGTGACCCTGAACAACAAAACCAGTCATAAGAGTCAATTATTCGATATTGATATTTATACATCAGCTGAAGAAATAATATTTCAATTGGTGTATGGTTTGTTATGATTTGACAATTCTTGGCTGAGATATAACTATTTATATATCTTATTAACTATATATATCTGGAATCTGAGGGTGCAAAAAAATCAAAATATAGAGAAAATCACCTTTAAAATAGTCCAAATGAAGTACTTAGCAATGCATATTACTAATCAAAAATTAAGTTTTGATATATTTACGATAGGAAATTTACTTAATATCTTGATAATGTTTGGCATAAAAGGAAAAATGGATAATTTTGACCCATACAATGTATTTTTCTCTATTTCTACAAATATACTTATGACTGCTTTTGTGCTCCAGGGTCACATTTACAAAAATAATAACCATTAAATATGTTTGTAACAATCCATGTCTCTTTGTAAAATGTTTATTTGATCATCATAGCTATAATTTCTCGACCGGATCATGCTGAATGAGCGATTTTCCATCCCTGAGTTTATCAAGTTGAATTATGTGTTATGTTCATCAGAAGATATGAGCTCTCATCTTATCATAACTTCATGTGTTATGACTGTAATATTTAACCTCTGCAGATGATTTGATCAGAAATGGCTTGAAATAATTCCTTTGTGTATTTTGCAGAGCTTTGTCTGAATTAAAGTAATAATCTGTAGTTTGAGAGAGACTTTTTGTATCAAATTGCTACTTATGTTTATAATTTTGTTTGTTTACTTGTTTATAATTGATTTATCTATAATTCTTCACAAGTGGTGGATAATTCTAATAACGTAATCAACCAGAATTATTTGTATATCTACTATATAGTGGCTGTAAATACAAAAGGGACTTTGTGGTATTTTATATCATCATGTAAGCCTTTACCACTGGACATCATTTCTATGCTGGAGTGAGTTATATAAATATATATATAATCTATATATATAATCACGTGGTGACGAACGTCGCGGTGTTGCCATAGTGACAGAAGCGTCCGCCGGAAGTGAGGAGGAACGGAACGCGATGGCGGACGAGGCAATGAAAACGGTGAGAAATATGTCTGTTTTCAATAAAACACAAAAACTCGTGATATTTAATACCTTTGATATGAACAGAGATCTTCTTTATGATGCTGTATGGTAGCGTGTAACCGCTGTTCTTCGTTATTGTGTTAATTAGTTGCTCGTCAGATTAAATATAACGTTATCTGCAAAAAGAAAACAATCTGACAGATTAACGTTAGCGTTTTAAATAACAAAGGTATATTTTATTCATATTTCGTTTAATCTTGAACAGCAAAGCCGGTCAAAAAAGATTAAAAATGAGCTTTACATAAAGAAAATCAAGTTTATATTAGGACCATTATGATTTATTGCATTCGGGCATATTTTTTAATGACAATTAAGCACATATTACTTGTCATCGTCATCACTGTAAGAAAAGTATTGATGTAAATTATTTATAAATCATAGTGGCATTTGTTAAATGTGTTTATTCTGATTTTAGTTTAAAAAAAGTTTATAACTAACGTTAGATTCTTAGAATAATTTCTTCAGATAATTAGTTTCTTATGATTTCTTATTACATAATATTACATTTTAAAATGCATAACATTAGTCAGCATTTATTTATCAAATGCACAACAGTACGGTGATTTCTGCTCCTCATTAAATACATTATAAATAAAATAAACAGAAAGGCAATTCATGTGAAAGGATGAACTAAAGAGACAAAATTATATGAATATTTAAATATAAATATAAAAAAGGGCTAATATTCATTATAGCACACAGAATTTGATTAATATATAATTTTTTGTCTTTGTGTAGGATGTGCAGCTGCCTGTGGCCACAGACCTCAAGAAACCTCGTCCAAAGAAAGGTCAGGATCTCTAGAGTCTGTATTAATAACATAAATAATAAAAAAGTTCAGATTTGAATTATAAAGTACTGCAAACCCAAACGAGCATTTTGGCTGTATCCGTTCCTCCCGTGGGTGGCGCTGTTGGCCTTTATTTTCCCCTTCGGCCCCATCGTTCAGTGAAGAGGATTATGGCTCAGAGGGAAAAGTCTGTCCAGGAATAGACCGGATTGAGATCAGCTTTTGGCAGGGGGCTTGTAAGCAAGAGGAGGACGATACAGATGCTTCATGTTGCAGCGGACAGGCTCCTTGTGTTCTGGGGCCCGCTGGATTCCCCCCCCGCTGCGAGAGGAGTCTGCTGCGGCCGGCTCACAGCAAGCCTGTCTGCCCTCTATACCCAAAATAGAAGCTGTTTTCTGCAGATTTTCAGTGCCGCGTTTGATATTTGCATTTTCATGATTAGACCAGTTAATGTCCTACACAAGATGAAACAGCCGGAATAAGCCTCATCTCTTTAATCTCTGGCCTAAAAAGTTTTTGAACAGTTGAGTCAAACTTTAAAACATTTGAATGTCCTTGCATTACATAGAAAATGATCAAAGCATGTGTCTTTTATTGTAAAGAATGTTGCACAATCAAGACATTTGAGAGATAGACGTTTGTCAGGTTTGAAATGTTAAAACCAGCTGATTCAAACACATGTATATCATTTATGAACATTATTTACATTTATGCATTTTGCAGATGCTTTTATCCAAAGCGACTTACAGTGCATTCAGGCTATACATTTATTGTCAGTATGTGTGTTTCCTGGGATTCGAACCCACAACCTTTGCACTTCTAACACAATGCTCTACCACTGAGCCACAGGAACATCCTGCAGCACTTGCACTGATATTCAGACATGTTTTAAGTGTCTAGGCTCTTTGTGCACCACTATACATCGTTGCATACGTATACAGATTCATCTCTATGTTCTTCTTCTGTCTGCAGCTCCTGAGCTTCCGATCCTGGAGAGGAGAAACTGGCTTATACATCTGCATTATATCCGCAAAGATTATGAGACCTGCAAGGTACATCCTGAACATCTACAGAGAGTTGAATTGCTGCAGAATACTCTTAATAATGTTATGACTTGTGTTCTGTTTTCAGGCCATTGTTAAAGAGCAGCTGCATGAAACTCAAGGCATGTGTGAATATGCTGTGTATGTGCAAGGTCAGTGTAAAGTACAGAGTAAACCGACTCTTAACAGTGTAAATGTATTCAATTACTCTAAAGTGGTCAGACCGAGTCTCAGATGTGCAAATGGCATAATCCAATGCTGAATCTACATAGTTTTTGAATGTCAATATGCATGAATTACACAAAATTACTTGGTACAATTGCAAAAATGGTCAAGATACTAAAAATATTATAATATTCAATTCAAGATTATTTGTATAGCACTTTTTAAGATACTGTCACGTCCTCACCAGTCTAGGGTTGGTGAGGTCGGTGACAAGAATAAAAATTAAATTAGAAAACCACGACACTCCTCTCCTGTCCCAGCTCAAAGACCACAACAGGTTTATCAAAAGTTGACACGTTTTATTAGTACATAAAGCAAGAAGCGCATTTCTTCGGAAGGAGATCCAGGCCAAAATAACAAACCAAAGCACTAACTAGGGGTTTAAAGACTTAAATGACCTCACAAAGAAAAAAAAAAATCACAAAATAAAGACAGAAGTCTTTCCTAACTCCCTAACTAGACAAAAACAGGAGAAAATGAAGTTCACAAAAACAAAAGGCAATCTCCAACCTACTGCTTCAGAAGGAACGAATAACGGTTTATGGATAAAGAAATAAGTGAGACAGAGATGGAATAATTGTCTACTAACATAAATACCTTAATGTCGGATTACAGAGGACTCCAACCTAACTTAGTCCTTAAAGAAAATGATTACTCACACAAATGCAAGTTAACAACACCGTAGTTTAACACACTACACAACACAATAACGTTGTCTGGGGCAGGAGATAGAGGGACGGCACAACACCAGCGGCAGAGCTTCAGCACACCCCACAGAAGCTCTCAACAATGCTCTGCTTCCCAGCTTTTAAATGCTCCCGCTCACGACGTAATCTCTTGCAGCTGGTCCCAATCAAGCACTGCCAAAAAGAGAGAGGGAGAGAGAGAGAGAAAGAAACTGCACACAGTATAGCATGCAATACAACATTGATCCATCACACACGTGAATGTAAAAATAAATACAAATAATAACTTTACGTCCAGGGACGTAACAATACAATCGTTGCAAAGCAACTTCACAGGAAATTAAGTTTCTAAAATAGATTTATATTGTAGAAACTCAATATAATTAACTGATGGCAAAATGTGTTTAGTTCAGGATAATCGCTGATGGTTGGCTTCCTCTGAGGTCCTCCGAGGGGTTGTCATCATCAGAGATGCAGTAGTATGCTTTGCAATATGTGTAATAATTGAACACCACTCACTGAACATGCAACTTAATGAAGTCATGTGACATTATAGTAAACTAGTGTTTGAAGTCACTGTTTTACATCAGGGTTATTATAGTTAACTGTAACTAAAAACATAAAAAAAAAACATTTTAATTGCTTGAAACAGAATTATATATATAAAAAACTAAATTTTCAGCGAGTTGCCAAGGAAACATTTCTCATTTCATTTAGTTTAAACTGAAGTACAAAAACCTGAAACTAATTAATACAAATAATAAAAATGATAGAGATTGTAAAAACTAAAATGCATAAAATGCAGAATAAAACGATTAAAACTTTAAGATTAAAATGAAAACAAAATGATAGAATAATAACAAAACCTGCCATTGCCCGCAGACATGTAGCACCGTTGCATTTCGGGGCGTCCCGAGTTCGAGTCCCACCCGTGGACCTTTTCTGATCAATTAAATATGTTAAACAACACAAATGTATCTAATCTCATTTTATTCACTGATGTCTTTGCTGCTGACCTTTGATCCAGTTCAGCATAAGCAAAAATGACTTTACATTAACAATTGTGCTTCGTTGTTTTTTATTGCTGAAGAGTGTTGAACTTCTCCTGTGTTCTTCTGTACAGACGTGATTTACTCGTCCTTCAGTCTGAGGTTTATTCATTACACTTTTTGGTGTGAAAGGCTTTTACATTTGCTATAAATAGGACTTATTATATTAAAAACAAACAATCAAGCCCTGCTCATATTTAAAAAGTAACATAACGCATTACTTTCCATAAAAAGTAACAAAGTAACGTAATTAGTTACTTTTTTAGGGAGTAACACAATATTGTAATGCATTACTTTTAAAAGTAACTTTCCCCGACACTGGTACACAGTATACTGTGCAGTGTACACTAGCACTCTTTTCCAAACCCAGTCGATGTGACCCGATGTGAACACCTGCTCTGTATTGTGTGTGCAGCTCTCATCATGCGGTTAGAGGGGAACATCCAGCAGTCTCTAGAGTTGTTCCAGAGTTGTGCCATCCTCAACCCCAAAAGCTCAGACAACCTCAAGCAAGTGGCACGATCTCTGTAAGCAGCATCCCAAACACACACGACCATAGTTTCAAATCACAAACACACCTCTCTGTGGTGTGTCTATTAACCTGGGAATAGAAAATGAAGATATGTGTTATCTTATGAGCTGTGTTGACTCTGTGTTTAGTTTCCTGTTAGGGAAGCACAAAGCCGCTATAGAGGTTTATAATGAAGCAGCACATCTCAATCAGAAAGACTGGGTGAGTACACTTCTTCTGTCCTGAGTGCTGTCTGATGAGTGTGTAATTAAAGGGTTAGTTCACTCAAATATGAATTAACTATAATTATTTACACACTCTTATGTTCCCATATGTGCATGTCTTCACACAGCTCTTTTACATAAAATGACTGTATATATATATATATATGTTTTTTTAATGAAATTTTTTACATTTTTATTTAAATGGTTTAGTTAGGATGTTTTTTTGCGCTGTCAAACAATTAATCGCTTCCAAAATGAAAGTTTTTGTTTACATAATATATGTGTGTGTACTGTGTATATTTATTATGCATATATAAATACACACATATGCATGTATATATTTAAGAAAAAATGTGTATTAAATATATTTATATATAATATAAATTATATACATGTAAATATTTTCAAAATACAGTATGTGTATGTGTGTGTGTGTATATAAACATAATAAATATACACAGTACACACACATATATTATGTAAACAAAAACTTTTGGATCTGATTAATCATTTGACAGCACTTTATTTTCCATATTTATTTAAATGATGAAATCTTAAATCTTGAAATGGTTAAGTTAGGATCATGTTTTTATTTATTTATTGGTTAAGTTAGTGTTTGTATTTATGTATTTAAATAGTAGGGGTTAGTGCTTATAGTGTATATTTAGTTTATTTATTTAAATTAGTTAAGTAAGCAGTTAGGGTTGATTTTTTTCTGTTTAATGTACTTATTTAGTTAATTATTATTAGTTATTCTTATTTTATTTATATTGGTTTGTTTATTTATTTAGTATTTAATTATTATAATATATTTATAGTTAAGTTCGGGGTTAGGGCATATATTTTATATTTTTATGTATTTTTTTATTTATTTAAATTGTTAGGTTAGGAGTTAGGGTTTATTTATTTTTTAAAGATATTTTTTGTGTATTTTTAGTTGTTTGATTTACTATTATTATATTTATTTCAATTTTAGTTTGGATTCCTCTTAACAGCCACAGTTTCCATTCATTTGTATTATACAGAAAAGAGTATATTCTTTAGATTGCAGCTTTATTCCACAGGTGTGTGTGTGTGTGCGCGCGCTGCGCGCAGTGTGTGTGTGTGTGTGCGCAAAGGCAGGCAGGTGTGCGCGCATGTGCGGCGTGTGTGTGTGTGTGTGTGCGTGTGTGCGCGCAGGTGTGCATGCGTGTGTGCGCGGCGTGTGTGTGTATGCGCATGTGCGTGTGCATGCATGCGCGCGTGTGTGTGTGTGCCGTGTGTGTGCGCGTGCGTGCGCGCGCGTGGCGTGTGTGTGTGTGTATGTGCGCATGCGCATGTGCAGGCATGTGTGCGTGTGAACTTTACCTGTAATCACCTGTACATTAGTTTGACAATAAACAAATGAGATACCTGTGAAATATTACTTAAAAGTGTGATTAATTTTGCCTGCAGGAAATCAGCCATAATTCTGGGCGCTTACATCTACATCTATACTAAAGACTTCAGGAGTGTAAGTGCATGTTACTGTAGTATATCATATTTTTTAACACTCCTCCTTTTCTTTTATTGGCTGTATCAGAGATTCCAGATTTCTTCATTAATTTTAAAGTCTTATTTCACATGTCCTCATCTGATGTTGTGTTAAACATGTTCTCTCTCTGTCTTCAGGCCGAAGAACAGTTGAACTTGGCATTGCAGCTGAATAAACACGATCTGACGTACATGATGCTGGGAAAAATCCACTTACTGCAGGGCGACACAGAGAAAGCCATTGACGTCTACAAGAGCGCTGTGGAGTACGTCTCGATACACATCCTCACATTTAAGCACACATTTTATACTGTTTGCCAAACTATCGTAGTTCTTGACTATCCTGTTGAAAAAGCAGCATGCTGGCTAGGAATGTTTTGTAGCATGACTGCTGGTTTGAGCTGGACATGTGCTGGTCGTAAGCAACTAGATCCTGCTCAGGACCAGTTTAAACCAGCTCAAACCAGCACTCATGCTTTAAAACATACCTAACCAGCATGCTGCTTTTTCAACAGGGTACTTTACATTCACCAAGAGCATCCAGAGACAGTAAAGTTTGGTGAACCTGCATTTGTTTTCGCTCAAATGTGTGTGTTATGTTTAATATGCACACTTTATGCTTTCTTGCTACCATGCGTCTTCGTAATATCTCTTTATTGCGAGTCACGTGAGCGTTCGGATCTGACGCTGCTGGGACCTCCAGACATGTTTTATCGTGTTTGGTCACCAGTCACATTTGACTTCAAGAGTCAAACGCACTTTCTCTTGAAGTGTCTGAAGTGTTGTGTTTGTGGTGACTTACCCAGAATGCATTTCAAGTCTCTTTTTATTTTCAGTCATGTTTCGCACAACGTGAGTAAAGATGTACGAGACAGAGTTTTGTTGCCAGAGAGCAACTTCAGACGCCTGGAGATGCTCTCAGCGTGTCGCTCTGCCACAGCGCAGATAAGACGCCCAAGGCAGCAAAGCATGCTGGGATCAGTGAGGCGCTCATAGCTGTAATTAATCACATTTACTGTCTCACTGTGACCGCTCGAACCTCTCTCTTTTCTTTTCCTCTCTTTCTACCTTGTCTTTTTTCTTTTCTCTTTGTATTTTAATGCTCTCAGAAAACCCCTGAGGACTTGCTGAAGTAGTCTGTTTTCTCCTTAAAGGGACAGTTCATCCAAAAACTGTCATTATTTACTCGGCCTCATGTTGTTTCAAACCCAACAGCTCAACTGTCAAGCTCCAAAAAAGTGCAAAAGCACAAATAAATCTATCGTAACTGTACCTTGTGCAGTCAAATCATAGCTTGTGTGTGTAATGGACCAACATTTAAATAGGTAATTGATGACAAATTGTTGAATTATTTATTTATTTGTTTATTTGTATTAATTTCATTTTGAATTAACCTTTAATTAAGTCCACTCTGCTATTATTTATTAAATATAATGTATAAATAGATTATATTTATTTATAAATTAACATAAATGTATTTTATTCAAAAGCGATTTATCAATAGATTTTTGTAAATTAACTATAAATTCAGTACAATAAATGCAATGTATAATTATTATAATAATTACAATAACAATAATGTCTTATAAAATATTGTATCTTTACTATTATTAGCAGTTATTTGTTAACTAATAATAGTACACATTTATTATTAATTTGATCTATATCAAAATATGCATAGATTACAGTTTGAATATATTTAGTCAATAATAATAATTAATATTATTCGAATATATTGTCAAAAATCTGTGTAGATTATCTATAAATAGTTTACAGTTTCACTAGGTTTATGACAATACATATTTTAATAATTATAATAATTATTATTATATGAATTATTGAATTATTAAAATATGATTTTGTTCTTTTTTACTTTACGGTGAGGAGAATTTGGTGAAAATAATAAGAATGCTTAATTATATTAGTCAGAATAATGTCTAAAAGCAAAATATAATTTCTTTCATTTAATTGGTCCTTATGTTTTATAATACTTTATTTTCTGGAGCCTGGCGATGGCCGTTTACATTTATAGTATAGAGCACACCATAGTTTCTCCTTTAGAAAGCAAAGTCTTTGGAGTTTGGAACGACCTGAGGGTGAATGAATAATGACAGAGTTTTTTGGGGTCAGCTACTTCTGTAAAAACACCTTTTTAACGTTCAACAAATGAAAGCGCAAAAGGAATCACTAATCTGCTTTTCTCAGCGTGAATCCAGCGATTTGATGACTCTTGATTACTGTTGTTGACTTTCCTCTCTTCCCGGAGAGCAGAAATGGAGATGAGTCTGAAAAACTCTCCTCCCCTTGTCCTTACACACACACACACACACACACACACACACACAGACACACACACACACACACACACGCACACACACACACACACACACACACACACACACACACACACACACACACACACACACTGTCTGTGAGTCTGGCTCAGATATCAGAGAACCGCGGGGAGCTTTAAGCCAGCATGTGTGTGTGTGTTTGAAAACTCCTCATTATCGCAGCCCTCCCACCGAGCTGATGAATTAGTAACGTGCAGCAGTGGGACGCGCCGTAATGAGAGGAGCTTTCAGAGATCCCACTCTTCCACCCGCTTCACCTCGCGATAGCGGGAAGATGTGCCTCACAGCCAGCATGAATTAATAAGAGCCCGCTGCTGGCATGAGCCGCTCAAACACACACGTGATGGAGACGCTTTCTCTGCTTTCATCATGTCTCCTGCCACAGTCTGAATCTGAATCAATGTGCTTTATCATCGCACATTTAACTACCCTTAAAATCTGAAAAATCGAAAGCACCTCAAATCTGATTGGTCGATTCAACCGTGATACTTTGAATGGGAATTTTTATTTTTTTATTTTTTTATTCAATTTATTTGAAAAGTGACCATGCACAATTTTAACATAAATGTTTCCATTTCATGCATTGTACCGAATTTAGCCAATGGCTAGTTTCCATCCGCAGTCCCTTGGCAGGTAATCGCAATCACAGTAAAACATACAATACAATGATATTATACACATTATATCAGAGCCACTACAGTGTTTACAGAGTTGAGTTGATTTTAAATAAGATTTTAATTTCAATTTAAAAATGTCAATAGATGTGCACATCCTTATGTCTTCTGATAGTGTCCCAACATGTGATAGCTTTCACTGAGAAAGACCATAATCCAAAAGCAGCGTGACGAAAGGGAATAACACCGTCACTAGAGGATGATGATCTAGTGAATCTTGCAGAGACAGTAGAACGAAAGTGCACAAAATCACCAAGTATAGAAGGGGCCAAGCCATTAATAATTTTGTAAACCATACATAAATTTCAAAAGTCTAAAATTGTCAAAGCTCAGAAAATGTTATTTCTCCAAAACCCTACAATGATGGTACTGGTTAGACTTTTAAAGGAAATAGTTCATCCAACAATCAACATTCTGTCATCCTTTAAAGTATTAATGTTTCAAATCTGATGTTTCTTCCATTAAACACAAAAAGAGACGTCTAGTTCGCTGTTGAAGCTGCTCTTTTACATTCAATGAAGGTTAATTGTGAAGAATCCATAAGAGCATCATAAAATTATTCCAAAGGAGTTGAGCTCTGTAGTCCAACTCTTCTGAAGTCATAACTAACATATTGAAACATAAGACGTCATTTGTTGTGTAGTTGATGACAGAATATTCATAATTGTATACTTTTAATTTTATTTGACCTGTTAATACTACCATTATGTTTAAATAATATGTAATTATTATTATTTTTTGCATTAATTTAATGAAAATTAGATATTTTATTGTTTTTGATTAATTAATACATTAAAATAAATAAATTAATCAGTTTATTTATTTGCATTACAGCAGGGTTTCCCAACCTGCGAATTCTGGGATGGTAACTATGGTAATGAGAAATTATTATAATTATTAATAATAATTTTTTAAGGGTAATGAGAATTTATTAAATATTAAAAATAAAAGAAAGAAATTTTAAAAAGCATAATAGTAATTAAAATAACACCAGAATGCAAAAGCGTGAAAATAGCCTTCGTTTTCTTAAAGCAAAATATGATCTGTTATTTCTTTCATTTGATTGAGCATCACAGGCCGAAGAGCTTCGTTTGGGAATCCCTGTGTTACAGTAATGAATAATGTCAGAGGCTCTTTTTGATGTTGTGTTGAAATGTTCACTGTTATCTCTGTTTGTGTCCGTCTCAGATTTTCTCCAGAGAACACAGAGCTGTTGACTACACTGGGACTGCTGTACATGCAGGTGAGTGACGTGTTCATCTGTACTGTACTTACAGTATCAGAAACCACATACAGATGATGATTTGTGGGCTTGCTTAGGTATTTTCACTAGAACTCCTTACGATCAAATTCAGATTCCAACAAACCCCTCACCGTAAATATATAATAATAATGTTCTATTGCTGTACATATGTATGTATGTGTGTACTGTGTATATATATTTATTATGTTATGGATTATGTTAATGAAAATGAGATGATATATATAAAAAAAGAACTATTTTTGAAAGTGTTTGTTTTTTGGTTTTAATGCTAAAGCATGGTTTCCTATACTTGAGTTTGTGAATTTATAAAAAGTTAGTAATTAATACATTTTAAACAAATGGATCTGTTATTAGTGTATTTGTTAATTTGTGTTGTCTTCTCATTAGCTGGGGAAATACCAGAAAGCCTTTGAGCACCTCGGAAACGCTCTGACATACGACCCCAATAACTTCAAGGTGGGATAGTTTCATTCTGTAGAACTTTTACTAACTCTCAAGTGTCATTAACATTGAGTGTGTGTGTGTGTGTGTGTGTGTGTGTGTGTGTGTCTGTGTGTGTGTGTGTGTGTGTGTGTGTGTGTGTCTGTGTGTGTATGTGTCTCTCTCTGTCTCTGTGTCTGTGTGTGTCTGTGTGTGTGTGTGTCTGGTGTGTGTGTGTGTGTGTGTGTGTGTGTGTGTGTGTGTGTGTGTGTGTGTGTGTGTGTCTGTGTCTGTGTGTGTGTGTCTCTCTCTCTGTCTCTGTGTCTTGTGTGTCTGTGTGTGTGTGTGTGTGTGTGTGTCTGTGTGTCTGTCTCTGTCTCTGTGTCTGTGTCTGTGTCTGTGTCTGTGTGTCTGTCTCTGTGTCTGTGTCTGTGTTTGTGTGTGTGTGTGTGTGTGTGTGTGTGTGTGTGTGTCTGCTCTCTCTCTCTCTCTCTCTTTCTGTCTGTGTGTGTCTGTGTCTGTGCCTCTGTGTCTGTCTCTCTCTGTCTGTCTCTCTCTCTCTCTCGCTTTCTGTCTGTGTGTGTGTGTGTGTGTGTGTGTGTGTGTGTGTGTGTGTGTCTGTGTGTGTCTGTGTCTGTGTGTGTGTGTGTGTGCTCAGGCCATCCTCGCGGCCGGCAGTATGATGCAGACTCATGGAGATTATGACGTGGCCATGAATAAGTACCGTGTGGCGGCGTACTCTGTCCCTGAGAGCCCACCGCTCTGGAATAACATCGGGATGTGCTTCTTCGGCAAACAGAAATACGTGGCTGTGAGTTACAGACTGTCACCAGAACATTTAGTGCTTTTCTTTGACCTGTTTGACCTTCTTTCCTCCCTGCTTCTCTCCTGCAGGCCATCAGCTGTCTGAAGAGGGCAAACTATCTGTGTCCGTTTGATTGGAAGATCCTGTATAATCTGGGTTTGGTTCATCTCACCATGCAGCAGTACGCATCAGCTTTCCACTTCCTGAGCGCCGCCATCAACCTGCGGCCACGCATGAGCGAACTCTACATGCTACTGGCCGGTAAATATAGCAAAACCTACTACTGAAGCAGTCTGACATAGTTTTATCAACATGCAACGTGCTGCTTTGCTTTTGATTCAATTTAAAAAATGCATAAGTGTCACTTAACATAAAAAATAAAAAGTTTCAATTAAAAAAATACAAAACACTAAAAAAAAATCTTTTTTTTTTTGTAAAAAGGTAGTATGTGTTACTTTTGCTTATCATTTAATTAACAAATAAATGACTTTTTACTTTATCTTAAAAATACAGTATTGTATTTTTATTAAATCAATTTAAACATAAAAACAACCAAGCCATTTACTAAAAAATATAATATTTTAAGTACAATAGTAGCTTTTTAACTCGTTTAAAAAAACATAAAAAAAATGTATTATGATATTTTAATTCATTTTAAAATAAAAACAGATTAAGAAAGACAATAAAGATATGTTATATTAATAATATATTTTACACAAAATATTAAAAATGAAAATCATCCATATATGAACAAATCTGCATGCTTCTGGCCAACCACAACTAATGTTACTGATAGCATATGTTACTTTTTAATTTAATTTAAAATAAATAATGTGTTACTTTACTTAAAAAATAATAATAATGTCGTATGATATTAAATATATTTTAAAATTAATTATAAAATAAATAATGTAATTTTACATTAAAAATAATAATTTAAGAACAATTGCTGCTGTTTGAAATAGTTCTTTAAACAGGTAACATGTTGTACTTTTGCTATTTACTGAATTTACTTAATGCTTTGCATAAACGGTGATCATGCAGTAATGCACTTTTGTTTTTAATAAATAAGGCATTTGTATTTCTTGTAGAAGAACAGTGTAAATGCGAGAGTCAATACTTGTCTAGTTGAAGTTAATTCGATTGTTATTTGTGCTCTGACCCTCATCAGTTGCTCTGACCAGTCTGGACGACGCAGATAACGCCCGCAGGTCTTACGAGCAGGCGGTTCAGCTGGATGAGTATGTTCTGCAGACCCTGATCTGTGCTGGTCAATCTGGAACGTACTTCACTAGTTGAGTTAAAGTGGGTGTGTTTTGTCTGGCAGGTCAAACCCGCTGGTGAACCTGAACTTCGCGGTGTTCCTGTATAACCAGAGCGATAAGAAAGCCGCGCTGCTGCAGTTTCAAGAGATGGAGAGAAGAGTCAACGCTCAGGTCGATAATAACAGCAGCACTGAGTTTGACCCAGAGGTACTGAACCCGTCTGATTCTGACCCAAATCTGTCCATTTAGACCATCGAGAATAACACCTAACGTCACAAGACAATCGTTCTGCTCATAGATCCTTTACTTGCAATAAAAGAGCCTTAAACAAAACTTTAAGCTATCTTAAAAAAAGATACATTGTATTTATTTCATTTTATTTATTGATTGATTTTCTCATTACTGTAATGTGTCCCAACAAATGCAATCTTTTTCTTTTTTCTTTTTTTGGTGTTATTTCTTATTTAATACAATGACAAATATCATGGAAACTACTTTTTTTAATTAAAACCAGTCAAATACCATGCTTAAAAAAATTTATAATTATTTTCGCATTTATACGAACTAAATGAAAAAATGAAACCTTTGACATTTAACTGTTTTTATTTTGATAATATTATTAACTTTATTAAATCCAACAATTTAAAATAAAAATCAATATAATAAATACCATGATTAAATTACGTTCTTTACCATTTAAATAATAAATAAATATCTGCATTTATAATAATTTATAATTTTTCTTAATGTAAAAAATGTATTGAAAAATGTAGGTAATCTTTTTATTAGTTTTTTTAATTAAGTTGGCTTGTGAAAGCCAACTTACTGAAATCCTATTTAAACTTCTTATTATTATTATTCTTCTGAGACTAAATTTGCAATTCTATCTCCTCCTAGAGCTTTAACTCTACAGACTCCAAACTCAGCCCAGGTCTTCAGACTGTTCTGACTCGATATGCTATATCTTTTCTAACTGATCAGACTTATGATTTTCATAAACTGAAGATTAAAGATGATAAAAATCCCATAGACTTACACTGACGGAGTGTTCAGATGAGCCAAGACAATTCAAACTCACAATTCAAACTTTATTTAAAATTCAAATCTAAACAGACTGAAGCCCATTAGACTCAATCAGACTTCCCTTTTATGTACTATTTCTATTAGCTACATGCTAACAAATGCTAATCATGCTAAAATAATGCTACCAACATAATCATGCTAGCAACATGCCAACATGCTAATCATTCTAAATTCATGTTAGCAACAGGCTAGCAACATGCAGCAACATGCTAATTATGCAGCAACATGCTCATGCTAATCATGCTAAAATCATGCCAGAACATGCTAATCATGCTAAAATCACGCTAGCAACATGTTGCTATCAACATGCTAATCATAAAAATGCTAAAGAACATGCTAATCATGTTAGCTAGCAAGAACATGCTAATCATGTGCTAAAATCATGCTAAGAACATGCTAGCAACATGCTAATTATGTTAAAATCTTGCTAGCAACATGCTAGAAACATGCTAATAATGCTAAAATCATGCTAACAACATGCTAATCATGCTAAAATCAGGTTAAGAACATAAAGAACATGCTAATCATGCGAAAATGCTAATCATAATAGCAAAATGCTAATCATGTTAAAATCACGCTATTCAGAACATACATAATCATGCTAGCAAAATGCTAGCAACATGTAATCATGCTAGCAAGAAATGCTAGCAACATGCTAATCATGCAAGAAATGCTAGCAACATGCTAATCATGCTAAAATCATGCTAGCAACATGCTAAAATCATGCTAGAACATGTTAATCATGCTAGCAACATGCTAGCAACATGCTAATTATGCTAAAATTCAGAACATGCCAGCAAACATGCTAATCATGCTAAAATCATGCTAAAGAACATGCTAATCATGCTAAAATCAGGCAACATGAATATGCTAATCATGCTAAGAGAAAATGCTAAGAATATGCTAATCATGCCAAGAAATGCTAATCATGCTAAAATCACTAGCCAACATGCTAGCAACATGCTAATCATGCTAGCAACATGTTAGCAAACATGCTAATAATGCTTAAATCATGCCAAGAACATGTTAATAATGCTGCAACATGCTAGCAACATGCTAATTATGTTAAAATCTTGCTGCAACAAGAACATAATCGTGTGTGTGCAAGAACATGCTAATTATGTTAAAATCTTGCTAGCAACATGCTAGCAACATGCTAATCATGCTGCAAAATGCTGCCAAGAACATGTGTAATCGTACAAGAACATGCTGTAACATGCTAATTATGTTAAAATCTTAAAGAACATGCTGCCAACATGTTAATCATGTTAGCAAGAAAATGCTGCAACATGCTAATCATGCTAGAAATGCTAGAACATGCTAATCATGTTAATCATGAAGAACATGCAAGAACATGTTAATCATCATGTTAGCAAAATGCTAGCAACATGCTAATAATGCTAAAATCATGCTAGCAACAATGTTAATCATGCTAGCAACATGCTAAGCAACATGCTAATTATGCTAAAATCTTAGCAACATGCTAGCAAAACATGCTAATCATGCTAAAATCATGCTGAACATGCTAATCATGCTAAAATCAGGCTAGCAACATGCTAGAACATGCTAATCATGCTAACAAAATGCTAAGAACATGCTAATCATGCTAAAGAAATGTTAATCATGCTAAAATCAGGCTGCTAACATGCTGCTGGAACATGCTAATCATGCTAGCAACATGCTGAAGCAACATGCTTAATCAACAAGAAATGCTAGCTAAACATGCTAATTAAAATCATGCATAAGAACATGCTACATAAAATCTTAAAGTAACAAAATCATACAAAACATGCTAATCATGCTAAAATCAGGTTAGCAACATGCTAACATGCTAAAGAACATGCTAATCATCATTTAAAACAAAGAACATGTTAATCTTGCAAAACAGTATGTATGCTAAAATCATGTTACATAAACATGCTAATCATGTTAAAATGCTGCCAACATGCTAATCATGCTAAAATCATGCTAGAACATGTTAATCATGCTAGCAAAATGCCAGCATGCTAATCATGCTAAAATCATGCAACATTAAATCATGCTAGCAACATGCTAAAGATATGCTAATCTGCTAATTATGCTAAAATCTTGCTACAGAACATATTAAAATGAAAACATGCTAATCATGCTAAAATCATGCTAGCAACATGCCAACACATGCTAAAATCAGGCTGAAGAACATGCTAAACATGCTAATCATGCTAAAAAAAGCAAGAACATGCTAATCATGCCAAGAAATGTTAATCATGCTAAAATCACGCCATGAACATGCTTAGCAACATGTTAATCATGCTAAGAACATGCTAATCATGTTAAAATCATGCTGCAAGAACATGTTAATCATGCTAGGTAACATGTTGTAACAACATGCTGAAGAACATGCTAATCATGCTTGTAACATGCAAGAATGCTAATAATGCTAAAAATCATGCATTTAATCATAGCATGCTAGCAACATGCTAAATGCTAGCCAATAAAGTCAATACTGCTAGCAACATGTTAATCATGCTAAAATCATGTTGCAAGAATGCTAATCATCAGGTTGCTAGCAACATGCTAACATGCTAAACGCTTTATTCTTAGCTGGATGCAACATGTTCAAAGCAAACATGCTAATCATGCTAAAATCATGCCAAGAACATGCTAATCATGCTAAAATCAGGCAGCAACATGCTAGCGAACATGAACATGCTAATCATGCTAAGAAACAGGCTGCAACATGCTAATCATGCTAAGAAAATGCTAGCAACATGCTAATCATGCTAAAATCATGTTAATGACACATTCTCAAATCTGACAAGCAATGCTAATAATGCTAAAATCATGCTAGCAACATAATCATGCTAAAACATGCTCATGCTAATAATGCTAAAATCATGCTAAATAATCATCTTTAAGAACATGCAACTTAAAACTATTACAACTTAAACTTTTAAAACTTAAACTTATAAAACTAATAAAACTTAAACCTTTAAAACTTTCCAAACTTTTAAAACTTTCCAAACTTTTAAAACTTTCCAAACTTTTTTAAACTTTCTGGTCCGGCTTTCACAAGCCAACTTAAAGTTTGTTCACAAACTTTTTAATCTAGTTAATTAATTTGTTCTTCATTATATCAGTCTGGTGATCATATTTTAATAATGATGATTCACACACGAATCACAGCTGGTTGAAATGGCTCAGAAATGAAGTATTTTTTTTATTTATGTTTTTAAATGAATGAATCTGTTCTTCCTCATTATATCAGTCTGGTGATTATTAACTGATTTTTCACACACGAATCACAGGAGAGCTCATCTCTTTCTCACACAGCTGGTTGAAATGGCTCAGAAGTTGGGTGCCGCTCTACAGGCGGGTGAGAACCTGTTCTGGAGCAAACCGGGCAAAGACGGCAAGACCAGCCAGCGGTCGTCCTCCAGCAAACCCAGCAGCTCCCAGGAGCTCAGGCCAAGGCGTGACCTCTGAAAACAGAAGTCCTTCGGCGGAAATGGCGTCGCCCAATCCCACAGTCTTTAGAGGCTGTTTGCACACCAGGACCGGCGTGAGATGGAACGAAACGTTTCCTCTGCGCCACACGGTGACGGGTCGGGTCGGGTCCACCGACAGGCTCTTCCTTGGCTCTGAGAAGGAGCTGTAGAAGTTCAGCGGTGCCTTGAGGACCACCTTCGTAATATCCACCGCTTTCAGGCCGCAGGCTTGACTGCTGGCCACACGGGCGCCCGCGGCCACCGCCGCCTCCTGGTTTCCCCAGTGGCCGTCCACCGTAGCCAGGATGTGGTACGCTAGCGTGTGGAAGTGGATGCGGGTCAGATCGGCTTCGGATTCTGGGTCCGCCCGGCCGTGATGCTCCAGGACCCAGAGCAGGATGTCGCTGACGCGGCCCACGTCGGGTATGCCGTCCCAGGAAGCCAGGTCAGCGTGCGGTCCGCCTCCGGACTGAGTCAAAAACAGCAGCTCCTGTTCGTTCAGGCCGATGGAGTTCACGATGGGCAAGACCTGCTAACAGAAGAGCACAGAGAAACCTGAATGCTGTGATTTGCACTAGAATACTGGAGTTTTTCTTTAAATGACTGATAAATACAAAAGCTTCCTCATAAGATTTGAGCAATAAATCGCCATGATTTTCCATCAATTTTCCAGTAGTTTGTGATCAAATTTAATTTGATTATAGAGCTGGCACTCAAAATGTTCTACTGTTCAAATTTTGTTTGACATCTTTTTGAAATAGGCAAGTAAGAAATAAGCTCACTAAAGCTGTATTTATTGATCAAAATTAAAAACAGCAATATTGTGAACTTATTATGATTTAAAATAACTGTTTTCTATTTGAATACATTGTAAAATGTAATTAATTTCTGTGATCAAAGCTGTATTTTCAGCATCATTACTCCAGTCTTCAGTGTCACATGATCTTCAGAAATCATAATATACTGATTTGCTGCTCAAGAATCATTTCTTATTATCAGTGTTGAAAATAGTTGTGCTGCTTCATATTTTTGTGGAAACCATGATACATTTTATTTTTCCGGATTCTTTGATGAACAGAAAGTTCAAAAGAACAGCATTTATTTGAAATATAAATATTTTGTAACATTCTAAAAATCGTTACTGTCACTTTTGATCAATTTAATGCATCCTTGCTGAATAAAAGTATTAATAAAAAAAATTATAATAATACTGACCCAAAACTTCTGAATGGAACAACATATCGTAACTTGAATGCTTTATATTTTAATAAATACTGTTGTGTAATCATTTAATGAATCATTTCTATGATATTTCCAGGTCTGCAGATGGCTAAAATAAACTTGTAATAGTTTTTTTTTTTATACTATTTTGATAAAAGTAGTACATCGGTGTGGAAAAGCAGCGTTTAAATAAAAGGAACATTGCAGCAATGGAAAACTATATGGTGCTACTTTTAAAAGTTACATTTGCCAACACTATTGTATACCACCACCACCACCAATCCTTCCTTCATTAAACCTACACATTTACCTCCTGCAGGATCCGGTTCATGTAGTCTCTGTCTGTCATACTGGCCAGCTCAAGGTGGATGGGCACCTCGTTCCTCACGTCTGAGATGGCAACCACCGCCTGCAGGAAGAACACAGAGCTTGAGAGCTAATATGTAAGAAGCAGCAGTAAAGTGTCCAACAAACCTCAACATATCTCCTTGTATACTCTGTCAGAACAGCATATACTACCTGTCAAAAGTTTCAGGACCAGTGTCGGGGGGGTAACACATTACAAGTAACGCGAGTTACGTAATAATATTACTTTTTTCAAGTAACTAGTAAAGTAACGCATTACTTTTTAATTTACTAGAAAATATCTTATAAATATATCAAATATAATTTATTGACTGACAGTGCGCCGCGTGAACATGATCTTACTGTAGATCTAATCTAGACTAAATATGAATGTGTATTAATTCATCCCACTCGCAAAAAACAGATTCAGTATTCATCAAAATGAATTAAAACAGTGAAATACAAACTCAGAATATGACACAAACCTGCAATAATTAAATATGTTAAACAACACAAATATATGTAATCTCATTTTATTAACCGATGTGTTTGCTGCTGACCTTTGATGATCAGTTCAATCATACTAATAATCAAAAATTACTTTACATTAACAATTGTGCTTGATTGCTTTTTAATTGCTGAAGAGTGTTGAATCTTCTCCTGTGTTCTTCTGTACAGATGTGATAACTTCTTATATTAAAAACAAACAATCAAGCCCTGCTCATATTTAAAAAGTAGCGCGAAAGTAACGCAAAAGTAACGTAACGCATTACTTTACATAAAAAGTAACGTAATTAGTTACTTTTTAGAGAGTAACGCAATATTGTAATGCATTACTTTTAAAAGTAACTTTCCCGACACTGGTCAGGACCATTCATGTTATTAACATGTAATTACACTGACTCAGATGAGCATTGAGCAACTCTGGATTAAAGCTTTTCTGGTCTCAGACCTCTTTCAGTCGTTCCTCCCAGAGATCCCGGCCCATTCCTTCCATCATATGCAGTCCGGACAGAACCACCAGATCCGGCTGGAACTCCTCCAGACTGGCCACGAACGTCTCCAGCGTGCTCATTTCACCGTTGGACACGTCATGGGACAGGATAAAGCGGTTAGCCTGAGGAGCTCTTGAGGAGCCCCACTGTTCACCTGTAGAGAGAAAATGCTCAGACACAAACCCAACGGTACCACTGTGACACGACTGGAGTCGTCTTACAATATTCGGTTTCAAATATGTCACAGAAATCAAAGGATATGTGAATGTGGTTTTGAACGGGTCTCACCTGACTTGTACTCCAGGATGAGGTGGTACTCATCCATCTCCTGCAGAGATTCTGGTGGGACCACAATCTGTTCATCCAGCATATCATGCAGCTTCGGCCCCACCGGACCACATAAGAGGACCTGAGAGAAAACAGCACTCTTTAGAAAACTACGATCAGGTATGAATGTGCTGCTTTTGCACTCTTAAAAATGATCAGTTATTGTATGAAGGTGTTTTAGGACACTTTGACATTTGAGTCACTTTCATCATTAAAGGAATGGCTCTCCAAAAAAATGAAAACTTGGCCATCTAGGATAGAGATGAACAGCTAAGGAAGTTCTACCAGCCACTGGAGCTGCTTGAAACATTTCTACTGTCCTGTGTTCATCTAGAACTGTTTGGTTTAGCTACCAAAATCATGCTGAGAGGATTATCGATGCCCCTCTGCCCAGCCTCCAAGAACTGTACACCTCCAGGAGTGAGGAAAAGAGCTAAGAAAGCCACTCTGGACCCTCACATCCAGCTCACTGTCTCTTTGAACTGTTGCCCTCTGGCCGGCGCTACAGATCACTGAACAGCAAAACAGCCAATCACAAGAACAGTGTTTACCCCCAGGCCATATCCCACCTGAACAACACATAACACACCTCAGTACTGTACATCTGTATATAACTCATCAAACCTTCATCTGTACATAGGACACATACCCAATCACAGGTCTGTCTATGGACATTTTTCTTTTCTGTATATTTGTATTCATAATTATTGTCTATTCTCTTCATTATTAGTGTTTTTTTATTACCTTAATTATATGTATGTGTGTACTTTCTGTACTGGAAGCTCCTAACACCAAGACAAATTCCTTGTGTGTGCAAACACACTTGGCAATAAAGCTCTTTCTGCACTGTTCATTCACTCCCCCCCCACCTACAATTCCTGCCGGACCGAGACTCAAACTCATAACCTTTGGATTACTAGTCCAACTCTCTAACCATTAGGCCATGACTTCGGTCACAGATACTTGTTCCCGAACAGATACTTACTACAAGTTCTGGGTTAGACGCCAGTTTCTGGCCAATAAGAGCAGCATTTCCACCCACATAAAGCTGCAAAAAACAAGAGAAAATTTTTATTCAAATTAAAATGCACAACATCGATCACAAATCTGTTTTGGAGCAAATGATTCTGTTATGTGACTAATGATATTTTTTAAAGACTTCTCCTCTGACAATTTCAGATTTTCTATCAAATGTATGATTGCAAGAACTTATAAAATTGCCAGATTTTCTATAACGTTAGAAGAAAAAAATAGTGTTACATTATTGCATATCATTTCCATGAAGATTTGCGTATATTATTATGCATATAATCTCGTGAAAATAGCCTGTCATAAGACTCATGGCCCAGCCACTGCGCCTTTTAATTACTGTTGATTATGCCAAATTAAATTTGACACAGAAACTCAATTCCCCTCCGGACCCTCTCGTGCATTCAAATTAAACTGTTGGATCTCAAGGGCCAGATCCATTTACAGCACATGCCAAAATTAAACTAGATATTATAGGATATATGCAGAATCAGTGCTGTGTGGATGGAGAGACTGGATTTCAGCACACTACAGCCTGAATCAGAGCAGTCGAACCTGTTGGACAGGTTTTAGTGTGCTGAGAGACCAGCTAATCTCTGTCCAATCACTTTCTATCCGTGCCCTGAGGGAAAACAATGTGGTACAGACCACAAAAAACACTCCTACTGTCATAAAAGGCTTAATCTCGTACCTGAGCGCCGGGATATTCTGCAGCCGCCCGTGCGATCCTTTGAAAAACCTCCTTATCTGAGAAGAAGCGCTCTGCAGCGGCGCCCTTCTCCATGTAGTGGATGAAGGCCTCTTTCAGGTCCTCTTTGCTGTGTAGCACCTCGTGGTCTCTGCCGGATCCGGGTTCGAGAGCGAGCGCCTGCAGCAGCCCCACCCCGGACACCACCACATCCACACAAGCGTTCACTCTGACAAAGGAAACAAAGGCATGATGGGAAGGGCTCTGGAACAAACAAACCTGCACGTGTTCAGACCTGCTGCGTGTGGGAGCTAATGTGGCCCGAAATGTGAACAAAACATTGATTAGATAAATGAATTAACGAATGCATCAAAAATTTATTGAATTAATGAAGAAACAAATCAATCAATGAATGAATAAACTAGCCACAATCTATTCCTAGAAACATGGTTTATTTGATCGTTTAACTGATTAAAGAGGAACAGAAAGAAAATCATTCAAATAAGATAAAAGTAACTTTGTTACAAATCGTAATGAATCAGCCACAATTTATCATTAAGTAAAACTAAAACTACTGAATATGAAATAAAGCAGAAAATAATATATAAATGTTAAAAACAGTAAATAATAGTAAACAAAAACTATTAATGTTGTTTTGACATGAAATTACTAAAACTGGAAAAAGAAAAAACTAAAAGGATATATCTACATTATATTATATATATATATATATATATTTGAATGAAAAAAGGAAAATAACAAAATTAAAATAAAATACCCAAAATAAAGTATACATAAATATCACATAATATTTGAAAATACAGTAGTATAATACTAATTTTATATATACAAATGTTTTACTTTTTATTTATATTTAATGTACAATCTAAGTAAGTGACCGGTTTAGATTTGACTGCAATACTGTTATATATAACTGTGCATGATACAAAAACATCTGAAATCTGTAAACAATTGAACAAAAGGACACAAACAACAGTTGAACTAAATGTTGCTGTCAAACGATTAATCACATTCCAAAATAAACGTTTTGTTTACATAATATATGTATGTGTACTGTGTATATTTATTATGTATATATAAATATAAACACATACATTTGTATATTTAAGACAAATATGTTATGGTTATATATATATATTTATACATAATATAAAATATAAGGATATAAATGTATAAACATAAATATTTTTGTATGTGTGTGTATTTATATATACACAGTACATTTACATATATTATGTTAACAAACTTGTATTTTGGATGCGATTAATCGTTTGACAGCACCAGAATTAAAGAATGAATGGGGTACCAAAAAATAATGAACAAACAATTAAAAGAACGAACAATGAGTGCTCTGTTAGAGTAACTCACCCCACTGCCACTCTCGCCCAGCGTCGCGCCGGAGCTGTGATGAGGGTCTGCCAGGCGCGTGCGACCGCCTCCTCCAGCATCGGGGGGCGGGGCTCTGAGCCGCCACTCAGCTCCATCTGCGGCAGGGATTCGCTGACGTAGTTCAGCATGCGGGCCGGCAGCTGCGGGTCAGTGTGGTACAGATATCCCATCGCCAACGCCAACAGCGCCACCAGCACGGCGTTCCTCCACATGACCTCGACACACACACACGACCTGTGAACACGCACACTCTTTCATCATGGGTTCTGACTGGGGCCTTTATTTATTGCCTTTTTTTGGTAACGTACCATTTATCGTACAAGACCATGTAACATTGCATAAAAAAATTGACCATGGTGAACCCTTGTGTTTTACATGTATCATGGTAAACCCATGTTTTTGTGGACATGTATCATGATAAACATGTTTTTTGGAAATGTAACATGGTAATCCCATGTTTTTAAACACACATCATAGTAAAACCATGTTTTATGTATATGTATCAAGGTAAACCCATGTTTTTGTGGACATGTAACATGGTAAAACCATGTTTAATGTACATGTATCATGGTAAAACCATGCATTTGTGGACATGTATCATGATAAACATGTTTTTTGGAAATGTAACATGGTAATCCCATGTTTTTAAACACACATCATAGTAAAACCATGTTTTATGTACATGTATCATAGTAAAACCATGTTTTTTGGACATGTAACATCCTAAAACCATGTATTTGTGGACATGTATCATGGTAAAACCATGTTTTTGTGGACATGTATCAAGGTAAAACCATGTTTTATGTACATGTATCATAGTAAAACCATGTTTTTTGGACATGTATCATGGTAAAACCATGTTTTATGTACATGTATCATAGTAAAACCATGTTTTTTGGACATGTAACATCCTAAAACCATGTATTTGTGGACATGTATCATAGTAAAACCATGTTTTTTGGACATGTAACATCCTAAAACCATGTATTTGTGGACATGTATCATGGTAAAACCATGTATTTGTGGACATGTAACATGGTAATCCCATGTTTTTAAACACACATCATAGTAAAACCATGTTTTATGTATATGTATCAAGGTAAACCCATGTTTTTGTGGACATGTAACATGGTAAAACCACGTTTTTTTCAACATGTAACATGGTAAAACCACGTTTTTTTCAACATGTAACATGGTAATATGTTTTTGGACATGTACCATGGTAATTCCATGTTTTTCTACTCCTAACATGGACATGTATCATGGTAAGACTACATTTCTGGATATGTATAATCATGGTATAACAAAGCTTTTTGCAAAAATTGCATTTTGTGGACAATCTGTGGTACTATCGTGTTTTCATGACAGTGGACATGTACCATAGTAATACCATGTTGTTTTGGGCACTGTGTGAACATGTCACAGGAAGTAGACTTTATATTTACAACTGAAATCAATGCTTATCTATTTATAACACTAGAGTAAGCAGTGCATGATCACAGAGCTCTCTCCATACATATAATCTCTGTTTGACAGGTTCATTAGACTAAAAGCTGATAATTATGCAACTTAAAGGGCTTTAAATCAACACAACAAAAATAAAATCACACATCTGACCGTGATCTCCTAATGCAAAATGGTATTGTGGCTGAAATGACATTTCTGATTAGTAAGTACATGTTGGAGTGAAATCAATGAGCTAACATGAGCTAGCAACATAGCCAATAAACCATCAGTTTACACAGCAATAAACACGACAATCGCTTTATCTTTAAGATAATGTAATCGAAACACTCTTCGACGATGCGAACAGACGGGCAGATCACTAACCTGACGGATGATAATCGCACACGACACGAAAGAGAGTGTGTATGTGGTGAAGTTGAGTTGTGTCACCCTTCTTGGTTAAAGTCTCTCTGTTAGTGACTAGCCGCTCCACTCTGTCCTGTATAGTAACTATTCTAATCAAATATCATTGGGCTCGGAGATAAAATTACATATAAATTAAACAAAGAGCTCATTTATGTTACAAAATAATTTAACTGAACTCCCAAATGCGTGGTATTGTCAGTGTTTAACGCTTTAAACAGTGTTTGTTAGCTTTAGGAAATCTGGCTAACTGCAGCTAAAGCGAACCAAAGTAACCAATCAGAGGCTCCGCCGAGCATCAGTGACGTAACCGGAACATCACGTTGAGTGGAAGTACTGACGCAAGGTGAATATACCTTTCCCGGCGCCACGTTAGAGCTCAGCAAGTTTTTATATATATATATATATATATATATATATTAGGATACTCCTTAAGCAACTACATATATATATATATAGTATAAAATAAATAATTATATATATATATATATATTTTTTTTTTTAACTCATTTAGCAGACGCTTTTATCCAAAGCGACTTACAAATGAGGACATTATAGAAGCAATCAAAACCAACAAAAGAGCAACAACATGCAAGTGCTATTACAAGTCCTGATTAGCCGAATGCATAGGAAGTTTTTTTTTTTTTTTTTTTTTAAGAAAACGAGTATGTAAAATATAGAAAAGATAAACGTAGTGTTAGTTTTACAAGAGAAGCTAGCAGTTAGAGAATAAATATGCATTTGATAGAGGGTCAAATGTGTGTGTTTTTTTAAATGTGTCTGTCTGTGCGCGCGCGCGCGCGCTGTGTGTGTGTGTGTGTGTGTGTGTGTGTGTGTGTGTGTGTGTGTGTGGCAGAACCTGATTCTACCAAATGCGACATGTTTCTGGGTCAACATCTTTGTTGACCCTGGAACAACATTGTTATTAACCAATTATATTTGAAGAACAAGTTTATAATTTTTGTAAAGTGTAGGCTTACAATCAGTGTTTAGTGCTTGTACAGCAGTGTCATTCATCAATCATTTCCTATGATTTTAGGGATTACTCATGGTTAAGTTTAGGTTTAGGTGTAGGGAAATGGTCAATATTACATTTTTGAATTAAAATGTTGTTCCAGGTCCAGGTTAGACACATCTAACTCAGCAAAATCAGGACGTGCGTGTGTGTGTGTGTGTGTGAGCTAACTCCTGAAGTCCCGAACTGAACCAATTGATTAGAAAAAGCTCTGAATTGATTAATGAACGCGCCTGAAGCCCCAATTGACTCAAACGCTCTGAAGCCACAATTATTCCTGAGCTCTGAAGCCCGAACTGAACCAATTGAACATGAAACGCGCTCTGAAGCCCGAACTGAACCAATTGAACTCGACAAATCAACTGAATCAATGAATCAACTATGAATGCGCTGAAGTCCCGAACTGAACCAAATGACTGAATATGAAATGCAGAAGTCGAACTGATAAAATGACTTAAAACAGTAAATCTGAAGTCCCGAACTGAACCAATTGACTCATGACGCGCTCTAAGCAACTGAATCAAATGACTAAACGCGCTCTGAAGTTTGAACTGAAGCAATTGACTCGCTCCTGAAGCCGAACTTAACCAATTGACTCGCTAAATGAAAGTATATAACTGAACCAAATGAATCGCGAAACGTCTGACAATTGTTTAAGCGCTTTGAAGTCGAACTGAACCAATTGACTCGCGAAACGCGCTTTGAAGTAACTGAACCAAATGAATCGCGAAACGCGCTCTGAAACCCCAATTGAACAAACGCGCTCTGAAGCCCTAACTGAACCAATTGAGTGCTGTCAAACGCGATCTAAACACCCGAACTGAACCAATTGACTTTACATAAGCAGCTCTGAAGCCCCGAACTGAACCAATTTATTATGCGTGCTATAAACCCCCAATTGACTTTAAGGCAGCTTTGAAGTATATACTGTATATATTGACTCATAATACAAAATTTGAAGTATAAATGAAAACCATATTGATTTCATGAGTGTGTCTGATATATACATAATAAATTGACTCGCGGTACATTTACATATATTAAGTCGAACTGAACCAATTGACTTAAACGCGCTTTGAAGTCCCGAACTGAACCAATTGACTCAAACAAAAGTGCTCTGAAGCCCCGAATTGACTCGAAACGCGTAAGTCGAACTGAACCAATTGACTCGCCGGCGCTTTGAAGTCCCCGAACTGAACCAATTGACTCGCGAAGCGCTCAAAGCCCGAACTGAACCAAATAACTCGGGCTTTGAAGTCCCGAACTTAGCCAATTGACTCGCAAAACGCGCTCTGAAGTCCCCAACTGAACCAATTGACTCGCGGGTCTGAAGCAATTGATATCCCGCCGCGCAAGTCCCGAACTGAACCAATTGACTCAAACGCGCTCTTAAGCCACGAACTGAACCACGGCTTTCTGAAGTCCCGAACTGAACCAATTGACTTTTGAAACGCGCTTTGAAGTGGCCCCAATTGATGTAAACGCGCTTTGAAGTCCCGAACTGAGAACCCGCTGTTTTGAAGTCCCGAACTGAACCAATTGACGTGGAAACGCTCTGAAACCCGAACTGAACTGACTCGCTAAACGCTCTCTGAAGCCCGAACTGAACCAATTGATTGTGGACCGCTCTGAAGCCCCAATTGACTTTGTGACGCTCTGAAGTCGAACTGAACCAAATGATTCATAACGCGCTCTGAAGTCCCGAACTGAACCAATTGACCATGCCTGAAGCCCGAACTGAATCAAATGATCATGGTAAAACGCGCCTGAAGTCGAACTGAAGCAATTGATCATCGAAACGCGCTCTGAAGCCCGAACTGAACCAAATGAATCATGTAAGCTCTGAAGCCCCAATTGACTAAACGCGCTTTGAAGTCCCGAACTGAACCAATTGATGACGCTTTGAAGTCGAACTGAACCTGAATCGGTAAACCCATGTTTTTGACATGTCATGGTAAAACGCGCGCTCTGAAGCCCCTAACTGAACCAATTGACTCAACGCGGTAAAGCCCGAACTGAACCAATTGACTCGCAAAGCGCGCTCTGAAGCGAACTGAACCAATTGACTCGCTGGACGTGTATCATGAAGCCCCCAATTGACTGCGAAACGCGCTTTGAAGTCCCGAACTGAACAATTGATTGCAAAATGCGTCTGAAGCAATTGACTCGCGGCATGACACGCTAAGTCCCGAACTGAACCAATTGACTCGCAACGCGCTTTGAAGTCCCGAACTGAACCAATTGACTGAAAAATGCTCTGAAGCCCCGAATTGACTCGCGAAAGCAGCGCTTTGAAGTCCCGAACTGAACCAATTGAATCTCTGTTTGACGCGCTTTGAAGTCCCGAACTGAACCAATTGACTCAAACGCTCTTAAGCCCGAACTGAACCAATTGACTCAGTAAGTTAGCTCTAAAGCCCCGAACTGAACCAATTGACTCGCGAAACGCGCTCTGAAGCCGAACTGAACAAAAATAACTCGCGAACGCGCCGTGAAGTCCCGAAGTGCAACCAATTGACTCAAAATGCGCGCTCTGAAGTCCCCAACTGAACCAATTGACTCATGACGCGCTGAAAACTCAATTGACTCAATACGCGCTTTGAAGTCCCGAACTGAACCAATTGAATCGCGAAACACTCTTAAGCGAACTGAACCAATTGACTCGCAGATCTAAAGCCCCAAACTGAACCAATTGACTCGCGCTCTGAAGCCCGAACTGAACCAATTGATGAAACGCGCTATGAAGCCCCCAATTGACTGTCAACGCGCTTTGAAGTCGAACTGAACCAATTGACTCTGTGGCTGAAGCCCCAATTGACTCGTCCTGAAGTCCCGAACTGATTCTAATCAAACGCGCTTTGAAGTCCCGAACTGAACCAATTGACTCGAGCGCTCTGAAGCCCAGAACTGAACTAATTGACTCGCAAAAACGCTCTCTGAAGCCCGAACTGAACCAATTGATTCGCAACGCTCTGAAGCCCCAATTGTTTCGTGAAACGCTCTGAAGTCGAACTGAACCAAATGACTCGCAGCTCTGAAGCCCGAACTGAACCAATTGACTCGCTAAACGCTCTGAATCCCGAACTGAACCAAAACATCGCGAAGCGGAAGCGAACTGAACCAATTGACTATCGTGCTCTGAAGCCCCAATTGAGAGCTCAAACGCGCTTTATATATATATATATATATAATTGATACTCTAAGCCCCGAACTGAACCAATTGACTCGCATAAACGCGCTCTAAAAAGAACCAATTGACTAGCGACGAACTTTGATCCAATTGACTCACGAATGACACTTTGAAGCAATCAGAACCGAACTGAACCAATTGAGCAACCCGAACTGAACCAATTGACTTAGCCGAATGCATAAACTGACTGATTGGAAACGCGCTCTGAAGCCCGAACTGAACCAAATAACTCGTGTTAGTGAGAAGCTAGCCAATTGACTCGCATAAAACGCGCCTTTGAAGTCAACTGAACCAATTGAAATGTGTCGCTCTGAAACCAATTGACTCATGTGTGTGTGCCCCGAACTGAACCTGTGTGTGCGCTCTTAAGCCCGAACTGAACCAATTGTGTGGCAGAACGCGCTATGAAGCCAACTGAACCAATTTTCTCGCAAACGCATCTAAAGTCCAACTGAACCAATTGATTCCAATTATATTCTGAAGCCCCAATTTATAATGTAAAGCGGCTTACAATCGAAGTGCTGAACCAATTGACTTCATCAACGCTCTAAAGCCCGAACTGAACCAATTGACTTAGGTTTAGCTCTAAAGGAACTGAACCAATTGACTCGCATGAAGCCCGAACTGAACCAATTGACTAAACGCGCTATGAAGTCCCCAATTGACTCGCCTTTGAAGTCCCGTGAAAATTGACTCGCGAACTGAACCCAATTGACTCGCGAAACGCGCTTTGAAGTCCCGAACTGAACCAATTGACTCAAACGCGCTTTGAAGTCCCGAACTGAACCAATTGACTCATGCGCAGCCTGAAGTCCGAACTGAACTAATTGACTCGCGAAACGCCTCTGAAGCCCCGAACTGAACCAATTGATTCGCAACGCGCTCTGAAGCCCCAATTGACTGAAACGCGCCTGAAGTCCCGAACTGAACCAAATGACTCATGGCAGCTCTGAAGCCCGAACTGAACCAATTGACTGAAGCCCCTGAACTGATCTCGCTCTGAAGTCCAACTGAACCAATTGACTCGTGAAACGCGCCTGAAGTCCCCTAACTGAACCAATTGACTCGTGAAACTCTGAAGCCCCGAACTGAACCAAATGCCAAACGCGCTCTGAAGCCCGAACTGAATCAAATAACTCGCGAACGCGCTCTGAAGCCCGAACTGAACCAAATTGACTCAAACACGCTCTGAAGCCCGAACTGAACCAATTGACTCGCGGCGCTCTGAAGCCCGAACTGAACCAATTGACTTGCGAAACGCGCTCTGAAGCCCCGATTGACTCGCGAAACACACTCTGAAGCCCGAACTGAACCAATTGACTCGAAACGCTCTGAAGCCCAAACTTAACCAATTGATGACGCGCTTCTGAAGCCCGAACTGAACCAATTGACTCGCGGCGCTCTGAAGCCCGAACTGAACCAATTGACTCGCGCGCTGTTTGGCAGATGTGAGGTGTTTTGTGTGTAAAGTGATGAAGGAGTGTGTTTCTCTGCAGTCGGTGGCTGATCGTGAAGTTTTCCTTCCAAATGACGAGATCTGGCTGTATGACTTACATAGTGGACTGTGGAGAGAGTGTGTGTGTGTGTGTGTGTGTGTGTGTGTGTGTGTGTGTGTGTGTGTGTGTGTGTGTGTGTGTGAGAGAGAGAGTGTGTGTGTGTGTGTGTGTGAGAGAGAGTGAGAGAGAGAGAGTGTGTGTGTGTGTGTGTGTGTGTGTGTGTGAGAGAGAGAGTGAGAGAGAGAGAGAGAGTGTGTGTGTGTGTGTGTGTGAGTGTGTGTGTGAGAGAGTGAGAGTGTGTGTGTGTGTGTGTGTGTGTGTGTGTGTGTGTGTGTGTTTCATCTTGGCCTGGTCTACAACATTATATTTAGTGAGCCTAATCAAAGTTTGTGTAGCAATTAAACTTGCTGCATCCGAATGGAACTTTTGTCAATATGTAATTACAAGTAGAGCATGACGGTTTTTTTCCAACTTCCAAATGTAGATATTTTACTGTGAACCCCAGAGACACAAACTCGTTTACCTGATATGGATTTTGGAGGTGTGGATGGCAATGCAGCAGTTTATAAAATAAACAATAACAGAGTCAGCAAATATTAACACTATTACATCAGTTTATTTCAGAGCAGTGCACTGCAGTGCTGGATTCTGTTAATTAGCATTTCATTAAAAAAGCAGAGTGGCAGTACCATGGTCCCTTAGACATAGCACTATAGAAATGCCATATTTCCAGGTCATTTTACTATGGAAAGCAATTTTTGTACAGCAAAGGTGAAAATAGCATCAAGAGTGAGTTCTCATGTTGGTCAGCAGGTGGCGGTATTTTCCCTCTAGTGACTGAATTAAAGATCAGAGCAGTTTATTATGTTTAATTTGGCCTGGATTATTAGATTTACACAGCTAGAACTCTACATGTGATGGCCTCCTACAGTGATACTATCGTTTTAATAAATATATTTACCAATAAATCAACAAAATTATCGATAAAATCTTTAAATTTGAGTTTGTGTAAATCTACATAGATTTTGTAAATCTACATCTGAGTTTGTGTAAATCTACATATTTTTTTTATTAATTAATTAATTAATTTATATCGGTATTTTTTTGTTTATTTTAGAAGAATATATAACAAACAGAGGCAGAAACATAGGTTGCTGAGTTACTCATTTAAGTAATTAAATATAACGTTATATGTAACTTACACATCACAAAATATCATCCTATGACATATATGATATATCATATATTACAAGTGCATCATTTAAAACCATAGTGTTTTATTTTTAAATCAAGGTCAACTCAATATGTTTACGGACAATTTTGTGAGGTGAATTTGAACAGATTGAGCGCCAAGACTCTCCTACAAAATCTATTCAAAAATGATCCTTAGAAAATGGTGTAAGTCATAAACTGGTTGTTGGTTTAGACTACAGTTAGATTAAAACATTTTGTCAGTGGTTCTCTTTTGGGAATGAATTTGAGAGGCACTTATGAAGCGACACAGACGAGCAAAACGGCTTAACAGTAACGTTAGCTTCCCGCTCTCTGCAAATGGGGAAGGCAAGACATTGAGAATAACGCATGTAAACAAGGCTTTTAGCGTCTTGTTAAGATGGAATACTTGTGCATTTCTAAAGCAGTTATCTAAATCTGAGTAGTCAATGCTCTAGGCACAGGTAGGGGCCTACTAATGTTAGTACTTCAAGCTTCCCAGCAGCCTCCAGACGTCGTGGTTTCGGACAGACTTTGCATTTTGGTTGAAAATGAAATCGAGTTGACGTCAATATTTGACGTTGACTTAAATGTGCACTGTGTTATATTTAGGATGATCTATAGACTGAAATGCAATATAATATACATAACTACGTTTTCAGAGGAGTATAAAGACCTTACACTATGAACCGTTATGTTTTTGTTACCTTAATGAGCAATTTATGTCTACAATTGTATTTTATTTTTATTGCAAAAAATTGTAGAAATATACAAACACAGGGAACAAGACATGAATATATTCCTACAAAGAACAATCATAAATATATAGAGAAAAACAAATATTCTGGGTTTGCCTACATCAAATTATGGAATTATCTGTACAGAGAAGTGAAAAAGTGAAATTATACATTTAGAAAAGCTGTCATAGTGCATCAAAAATGTGGCCCTCTTTTGTTTTTTTTAAGTCTTAGAGTTGAGACAAGAGAGTCAAATTCAGAAAGGGGAAAAACAAAGGAGATTTAAGCCATTTTTGCTTATAAATGAAGAATTTTGCATTTAATATAAGAAAATTAACGACATATTCAACAGATAGTAGCTTTGGATTTTCATAATAAAAAATAACATCTTTGAGGACGAAGGTATGGGACACATTTGCAAGTATAGAAACATAGGTGCTTAAGTCAACCCATAATTTGTTGGTAACACCACAATCAAAAAACAAATGGGAAGCCGTTTCCTCAACAAAACCACAAAACGAGCAAGACTCATCAATATCAGAATATTTAGAAATAGACAAATTGACGGGATACATTTTATGAAGGATTTTATAATGCGTCTCTTTAACTTTGTTAGATATACAAAATGTACTTGGCAAAAACCAGGCCTTTCTCCAATTTATATTTGTTACAAAGGAACCCCAGTAGAATTTCCCTCTTGGAGTAATCTTTCTCTATGTCTGAAATATTTTGCGAATATGTTTATTTCTTCATACTCATGGAAGTCGTCACCATGTTTCTCCAGCAGCCCTTAATGGACAAACTGCTCTACAGAGCGCGTTTCGTCACTATGTTGTTCTTGCGAAAAAAACACTGACACAATGATGTACAACTAACAGTAATATTCACAATGACGTCGGTTTATTGAATAATTAGGTAAATATAATTCCTTAATTTACCTTTGTAAAGAAACCTCATTGCGGTCTCAGACGAAGGCATTTTAACCCTGTGTCGGCCACCGTAGCTTCTCTAAAGGGAGCGGGGGACTGAGCCGTTGGTTGCAATTCACAACCTCGACCGCTAGATGCCGCCAAAATCTACACACTGCACCTTTAACGTTGGAGTTTGGTTACCCAACCTAAAAACAATAAAATCTCAACGTCAGCTGATGTCATTATTGGACATTAATTTAACATTAGAAGTTGAATTTACATAGAATTTTGGTCACCCGATGTCGCAACCGAAATTTAACCAAATTTAGCGTCTTATAACTTTGTGTGCCTGCTGTGTTGTTTTCACCATGGAATAAAATATAAGTAATAGCAACTTTTTATCTCACAATAAAACCTGTTTTGTCGCAATTAATAAATAAATAAATTGCTCGCAATTCTGAGTTTTTTCCTCACAATTCCAAGTTTATATCTCACAATTCTGTTTTGGCCAAAACTGTTTTTCTTGCAATTCTGAGAAAAAGTAAAGATTGCAAGATATAAACTCAAAATTATGACTTTCTCACAATTATGGGTTTTATATTTGCAATTCTGACTTTTTTTCTTGCAATTCTGATTTTATATTTCACAATTCGAATTGTTTTCTCACAATAAAAAAAATCAGTAGTGATAATTACAAGAAATAAACTTAAAATTCAACATTACTCCCAATACTTTTTAATGTTTTTAAAGTTTAATCTCGCAATTCTGTTTTGGCCAAACTGTTTTTCTTACAATTCTGAGAAAAAGTCAGGAATGCAAGATTTAAACTCAGAATTATGACTTTCTTTCAATTACGAGTTTAAATCTTGCAATTCTTATTTTTTTTCTTGCAATTCTGGTTTTATATTTCACGAGTACGATTTTCTTTCTTGCAATTCTGAGTTTATATCTCACAGTTCAGACTTATTCTTGCAATTCGAAGAAAAAAGTCAGAATTGCAAGATATAAACTCAGAATTTGAACTGTCTCACAATTCCACTTTTTCTCACAATTCTGAGAATTTTTTTTATATATATATATACAATAATAAAAAAAATCTCTAGGTTGCTTTTTCTATGTATACTCGTTTTCTTTAAAATATATAAATAAAAACCTTCTAAGTTTACTGCGTTAGGCTAACCTAGAAGTAGCGCTTGCATGTTGTTGCTTTTTTGTTGGTTTTGATTACTTCTATTGTCCTCATTTGTATGTAGTTTTGGATAAAAAAAAGAGTCTGCTAAATGACTAAATGTAAATTGTATTATATGATATTATATTATATTATCTGAGCTGTCTGTAACGCAGAATTAGGTTAACATGTCATAAACGAGCGTGTACTTTAATTACGAGCATTCTATAAATGGACATTTCAGCACTTGACCAACGGATAGCGACTCCTAGCACTTAAAGCAGGGCTACGTGCGATTGTGTTAAGTGCAGTTTTGAGAAATGCACGTGAAACAATAAAAAACGTTCGTAAAATGACTCGTGGAAAACGCTCTTAAGTGCTAAGATCAATCGTTATCGGGAAACCCGCCCCATATTTGGAAGGAAAAAAATCCAAATATCCAAATTTATATCCTTTTTTATAAAATTATTTTCATCCCGTGGCAGAAACAAGCTTCAATAACATACAGAACCTTAAATTTAATATGAACTTCAACAGATTTGGAAGGAAAAAATATCCAAATTGTGAGATAGAAAGTTGCAATGACCTTTTTTATTTTTGTTTATTTATATATTTTTCCTGTGGCAGAAACAAGCTTCAGTAACATACAGAACCTTAATCTTAAAATGAACTTCAACCTTTAATAATCACATTTTATATTCTCACTGTCATCTACTGACTTATTTGAGTCTATTTTTACTCCCCTTGAGAAACTTCAATAGAAACATCACAGCAAGGTTTATACTTAGATGTTTAACAACTTAGAAACCCATTAAATCTAGGCAATCAAAGCCGAACACTTAAAACAGGGGACACCAGCATAGAGCACAAAGTGAGTGAACTTCACATTCCCAGAGCTTAGAAGATCTTGTATTTTGCTGCATAAGTGTTTTTCACCGTCTCGTCTTTGATCTTTATGATATGCCTGCTTTCCTGAAATATTCCTCTCTAATAGTTTCGTTTCAACATATTTTTCTCTCAGGGTTGGAGCTGTCGTAGGATGCCTTTGATACGGGTCTGAAAAATGCAGGGGAACGAGCAAGGATTTAACTAACGGCAGATTAAAGGTATATCAAAGAGACTGGACGAGGCCTGGCGAAAACCATTACCGGCAAATCTGCAGGAGGAAATGGACGGTTTAACCGATTTCATAGTGGAGTCATGTTAGAACAGAATCAGAGATAAAAACTCGCTCACTCTTTCACACACACAAACGATGCCATCTCAGCATGGCGGTGTTAATAATTCATCATCGGCCTGCAGTGTTTGCCCCTGATTACAAACACTGGACCTGCTCAAACGGCCATTAATCTGGCTATAACGATCACAGAGATGCTGTAAATGGCTGTTTGGTGGTGTCAAACAAATAAGTGGCTCATTAAAGGCTTGTTTCAGACAGAAATTAAAGTTCGTTCATGTTTTGCTTTCTGTCATGAAACTGTTACAAAGTTTCTGTTTACCATGTCAAGCTAAAATAATGTTAGAAAATAAAAAAATCTAACTTCTGTATTTCGCATTTACATTTATATACATTATTTATTTACTATTATGATTTTTTTGAGTTTTGAGTCTCTTCTGCTTACCCTTTTTGATCTAACATGCAGTAAAAACAGTAATATTGTGAAATAATTGTACATGTTAAAATAACTGTTTTTTGATGAATATATAGTAAAACATAATTTATTTCTGTGATGCAAAGCTGTATTTTCAGCATCATTACTCCAGTCTTCAGTGTCTCACGATCCTTCAGAAATCAGTCTAATATGATGATTTGCTGCTCAAGAAACATTTATGATTATTATTATTAATTTTGAAAACAAATGCTCTGCTTCACATTTTTGTGGAAAATATCATATATTTTTTATCAGGATTTTTGGTCTATCTTGAGATAAATTGTTTTATGGATAAATAAAAATGTATTTACTGTCACTTTTAAACAATTTAATCCATCTTTACTTAATAAAAGTATATATATATATATTTTTTTTAAATACTCCAAACTTTGTAATGGTAGTGTTTCAACAAAAATAATAAGCAGCACAGAAATAAATTACATTTTAAAATATATTCAAATATGAAACTGTTATATTACTGTTTTTACTGTATTTTTGTTCAAATAAATGCAGTGAGCATAAAATAAGTATTTAAGAAATATAAAACATCTTCATTATTCATACGTTTGACTGCTAGTGTGTTTATATCTACCATTATATATTCTTTACTATTTTTGCATCCATTTAAAAAAAAAAAAAATAACAGTTTCAGAATATTATTATAATTTGGAAAAGCAGTGTGAAAACATATCCTTTTGTGTCCCACAGAATAATAAAAAGAAAAATCATAAGGGTGTGGAACATCATAAAGGTGAGTACATGATGACAGATTATTAATTTGGAGGGAACTATTGCTGTAATCTCTCTCTGTGTGTGTGTATTATACAGCTCTCAATTATCCATACGTTGTCCGCTGTTCTTTTTGTCTAGTGAGAGAGTCTCTCTCTGGAATCATTAGTGACCCCGTCTCCTCGCTGATCTATGTGTTAATTATATATCTCAGCGTGCCGGAGACCTGGGCTTGTTGCAGCTCTAATGAAGACGAGAATATCAGCACCTTTATATGGAAGGTGTGTGAGAGAGAGAGGTAGTGATGAGACGATCTGACATGTGTGATACATTAAAATGCAACGTGTGACAAATTACAACTTCATGAGGAGGGAAGAAAGTGTGAAACATGCCAACAAGTCACTGTTCGATGTCAACTGTATGTGAATATCCAGGCTTTCTGGCATGTGTGCATTATAGTTTTACTTTTAAAACAAATGTGTTCCTGTGTGGCTCAGTGGTAGAGCATCAGCAGTGCAAAAGGTTGTGGGTTCGATTCCCAGGTGTTTCACAGTGTTCTTGTACGTGAATATCCAGGCTTTCTGGCATGTGTGCATTATAATTTATAATTTTATTTTTTAAATAATAATATATGTATATGTGTGTATTTGTATTTGTATTGTAGTTTAATGGTATATGTGCCCTGGACCACAAAACCAGTCATAAGGGTAAATTTTTTAAATTAACATTTCTACATCATCTGAAAGCTAAATATATAATCTTTCCATTGATGTATGGTTTGTTAGGATACGATCATATTTGGTTGAGATACAACTATTTGAAAATCTGGAATCTGAGGGTGCAAAAAATATATAAATATTGAGAAAATCACTTTTAAAGTTGTCCAAATGAAGTCGTTAGCAATGTATATTACTAATCAAAAAATACGTTTTGATATATTTATGGTAGGAAATGTACAAAATATATGCATGGATCATGATCTTTACTTAATATCCTAATGATTTTGGCCTAAAAGAAAAAAACAATAATTTTGACCCATACAATGTATTTTTGGCTATTACTACAAATATACCCGTGCTACTTATTATGACGGCTTTTGTAGTTATATAAATAAACTATAATAAAAATATAATAAAATAAATAAAATGTAAAATATAAAACACAATTAATGGACCTGTTGATGTAAAATGTATGTAAAGAACATAAAGTAGGATCAAATATCAGTTTTTAGAGATTTGTGGCAGTTTAAACAAAATAAATGATAAATATGTATATAGCAAACATACATATTTAAAATGTACAGTCTTTCTTGTCCGGGAAAAAATATTGATGACTCATCCTGCAATATGCAGATTTTTGTCCAATCAAATCTTCTCTAGAATGAAAATGTCCCTCCCCTAAAATGCAAGTGACAAATAATTGCAAGTAGCAAATCATGACTCATGGATATGCCTTAAATTGACTTTGAATAGGAAATATGTCAACTTTCCCCTGGTCTTTAAGGATAGTCCTGCATCATGTTTGAAACTGTGGCCTGTACAATAGCAGATTGGTTTGTTTAATGCAGTCGTGAGGCCCAGATTGCTTTCTGCTTGGCTCACACTCAAACAGAATGTACAATGAGGCGTCTCTGATTGCAGGTTGTTTGGTTTAATAAGTTAAACCCTTCGAGTCCTGACCTGGTGAGAGACAGATTAAAATCACATTCAGCCAGCTGTAAACGGAAGGTCTCGATAAGGTTATGCCTCATGTGGTATGCTTTGAAAGGTTATTATCTTCGAGAGAATTACAGGAGATGTCCTAAATACATCTATTGAGTCTCACATAGATGTTTTCTTAAAGGAACAGTTCATCCAGACAGGAAAATCCTGCAATTATGTATTTGCCCTGGTGCAGCTTCTCACACAAAGCTTTCGTATGATCCCAGAAGGCTTGTATAATAGTACACAAATTGTATGAACTACTTTTATGATACTTTAATGGTGTTTTTTTTTTTTGTACTTGACAGTCATGGTCACTATATGAACTGTCCTTGCATAGAAAACACTCTTTAAAGATTCTCTCTTTTTTCCACAGAAAAATAACAGCATACAAGTTTGGGATGTCATGGGTGAGTAAATGAGAGATTAATTTCCTGAACTAGCCTTAAAAAAAAATCACTATACTGTTCAGCGCATAAATGAAACCCAACGTTTTTGGCTTCTGTTGCTTAATTTTCATTTAATTTCTCCTTGATCTCAACAAATACCCATCGGTGATATGAGAGAAATATATGTGTGTGTGTAATTGAACATATTTTGTACTTCTTTATCCTACACAGCTGCCAGATGCTTCTAAAAGCTTTGGCAGTGAGATGTAGTCAAACTCTGCTTGGCTCCTGTGTTTGTGAATCTTTAATTCACCTTCACAGATTCACACATATCCTCACGTATATTGGTTCCTTGACTCGTTCCGTACAGGTGATTGCTTAAAGCAACTCTCAGAGAGAGAGAAATATCTCTTAAAGGTTACAGGTGCACAAGATTGCTTTTTTATCTTTTCAATTGACGGCTGTTTCTTTCTCCCATTCATCTGGGACTGGGGCGTCCCCCCAGGCGCTCTACTGAATCCAATACATTCACAAAATACATTTTCATATTCCATCACACTGGGCTGATCATGACATCCATTTCCATGCAGAGTGCTTTCACCTCTTCAAACCTCCTGACGCCCGTAGCCAGGATGTTGGGTTCGCTGATGGCAAACACTCGACAGCTCCAGCATTAGCTACAGTCTGACAGATTTGAAAATATCAGAAACAGACACGGAAGGAAAACATTCTTCATTTGAGGACAACAGGTAATATACAGAGCTGCATTAACAAAAACAGACAGAATCATTTCTAGAACGATCTTAAATACAGGCAGAAACATTCTAGAGTTACAGTAACATACAGCTGGAAAAATTCTAGAAGAATTCTAACAAATAGAGGCAGAAACATTCTAGAGAAACTGTAACAAATACAGCTGGAAAAATTCTAGAAGAATTCTAACAAATAGAGGCAAAACATTCTAGAGTTACAGTAACATACAGCTGGAAAAATTCTAGAAGAATTCTAACAAATAGAGGCAGAAACATTCTAGAGAAACTGTAACATACAGCTGGAAAAATTCTAGAAGAATTCTAACAAATAGAGGCAGAAACATTCTAGAGAAACTGTAACAAATACAGCTGGAAAAATTATAAATACAATTCTAACAAATAGAGGCAGAAACATTCTAGAGTTACAGTAACATACAGCTGGAAAAATTCTAGAAGAATTCTAACAAATAGAGGCAGAAACATTCTAGAGTTACAGTAACATACAGCTGGAAAAATTCTAGAAGAATTCTAACAAATAGAGGCAGAAACATTCTAGAGAAACTGTAACAAATACAGCTGAAAAAATTCTAGAAGAATTCTAACAAATAGAGGCAAAAACATTCTAGAGTTACAGTAACATACAGCTGGAAAAATTCTAGAAGAATTCTAACAAATAGAGGCAGAAACATTCTAGAGAAACTGTAACAAATACAGCTGGAAAAATTCTAGAAGAATTCTAACAAATAGAGGCAAAAACATTCTAGAGTTACAGTAACATACAGCTGGAAAAATTCTAGAAGAATTCTAACAAATAGAGGCAGAAACATTCTAGAGAAACTGTAACAAATACAGTTGCAGGTATTCTAGAACTATCTTGACATACAGACGGAAACATTTGAGAACAACATTACAAAGTACAGTTGGAAACATTCTAGAATAGCTGTAATAAAAACAGCGAGACAAAATCTTGAGTTATTGTAACACATACAGGTGCAAACATTCTAGAGCTGCAGTAACAAATACAGATGGAAACCTTTGAGAACAGCAACGGTAAATTCATTTGGAAACATACTAGAATAACTGCACAAAATACAGCCAGAATAATTCTGGAACGACCACAACAAATACAGATAAACTCTTTAGAGCTACAGTAACAAATACAGGCTTCTGGTCATTCTAGAATTACTGTATTCTACATTTTTTCTGAGGTCATTATAGAATTAATGTACTGTACATTTTTTCTGAGGTCATTATAGACAGTTTTAGAGAAAAATAGTGTCAAAAATATAAATACATATAAAAAATGTAATTAAAAAAATATGTGATATGTAGTTGAATTATTCTTGTATATTCAATGAAATTACATAATTAAAATATTTCCAAATTTTAGAAAGGGGTCTATCCGAGGGATTGGACATACAAATGTTTGAAAATCCCGTTATAGAACAGCAACAACCATAAAAATACAGCCTAAAATGGCTTCAAATGCTTACAAAAAAAATGCTGTCAGCAAAAAAACCTTTTAAAATGCCCAGGAATATTTCATACAGGAGGAAGTGTGAGGTATATATCAGTTATGAAGTATGACAGCACACAAATACGTTTCCTCCTTCCCTCTCTATACTGTCCATGTTTGGAAACTCACAGAGTGATTTATAGCAAACTCTGGATATAAACAAGGACTATCATGACAGTAAACTGGGCCAGAATCTCTGCTATTTATCAAGAGCATGTGTGGAGCTGAGCTACAGAGCCAAAGCTGACAGCGCACATATCACAATCTATTTGATGTTTAATTACTCTCAAAGCTGCTCTAGAATTGAGTGAAATGTCCACAACCTAACAACATAATTACATCATTATGACTCATTTGAAGGATAACTACATGGACTCATGAAAATGATTGGTCCACATTTGATTTTAACTTGTTTTCTATATCAGTCCTGGACAGATTTCAAATGGTAATGTATTTAAAGGAATATTCCACCCAAAAATTTGCATTCTCTCATATTCTTCTGTCATTCCCAGAATGCATCGACTTCTTTTGTGTGACTCAAAAGAGATCCTTTGAAAGAATCTACACTCAGCTTCATAGCTCATACTGACTATACCTGACAAGCCCTAGCAATAGAAAACATCATGAAACCTCCATAAAAGTCATACAAGTAGGTCAGTATAAACATTGTTGTATGTAAAAGATCTGCATGACAATTTTCGTAATTTTTTAGTGAACTATTCCTTTAAAAAAAGCACATTTTCTGAAGGTTGTTTAAGCATCCAATTCTAACTCATCTCTAAATCATTTACAGCATTTAAACATGAAAACATACTTATTGGATTATCTTTCATAACACATCTATTTCAGAATAAACCACCTTGACAACTGTACAACACACTCAACTAATTCCACACTACTTCAGATGTCAGTGACATGTTCATAATTTAGCATATGTAGAGTTAGTTGCTGTAGTGCTGCATCTTTAACAGCCAATACTTTATGATCAAACGCTGTTTAATCTGATCTCTCTGAATCTTCATCATGAATTAATCAATACTCTCCCTCCGTTTGTATCGTTTTAATTATGCAGGGGTATTCTTCACCCCCTCAGGCGCTCATGCTCCAAATTATACCCTCCCTGGGAACAAAACGCACAATCAAACAGAAGTCTAAAATAAACTCGTCTGCAGCTGCGGAGGGGACTTGTGTTTCATGAGTGTCTCGGTGTTACACAGTGTTGTAAGTTGCATTAGGATGATTTGTAGGTGTTCATACGTTAAAGTGTACACATATTTGAAATGGTGGACAGAATAGCATGCTAATTTGCAAAGTATGCATACCCGGATGTCTACTATATGTGCCAAAATGTGCTTCTCCTGTCAGGGTTCTGTCACTTCGGTCTAGTGTTATTCATGGTTTTGTGACAGAGCCCTGATACTCCTGTCATGTCCGCGTTTTCATGTGAGCGCGCGGCTTCGAGTGTGCTCGAGTCGCGCGCTCTCTCGTCTGCGTACCTTGTTTCATGTTGGAGCGTGGTGTTTGGATCCCGGCACTCATGTCTTGAGTTTCGGTCACGTGACGGGGTTCGGACACTCGCGCTCCGTTTTCTGTCATTGTGTGAGTGCGCGGTCTCGAGTTCACTCACTGCGCACTCTTGTCCACGTGTGTTTTGTTGTTGCACGCAGTTCGTGTTTCTATCGGCTGCGTGCATTCGTGTTATATCTTGTGCTGTGTGGCACGCAGCTTGTATATTCATTGGCTGCGTGCTTTCATGTTGTCATGTCTTGTGTGAACACGTGGCTTATGAGTTTTCTCATTAGCTGCGTGTTCATGTCTTGTTTTGCACATGGCTGGTGATTTGTTTGCTGGCCATGTGCTTGTGTTTTTGTTTTATGTGAGCACGTGGCTTCTGTCCTAGTTTTCTGTGTGCCACGTGCTCTCATGTCAATTTGTCTTGACCCCACCCATCTTGTTACCTGGTTATAGATTAATTTTCCCCAGCTGCTTTCCCTCATTACCCTCATCATTTGCTCCCTTTATAATCTCCTTGTGTTTGCAGGTACGTGTGGGTTCGTTACCTTATGTTAGATGTCGTCTGTGTCCTGCCTTGTCCTGCCTTGTCCTGCCTTGTCCTGCCTTGTCCTGCCTTGTCCTGCCTTGTCCTGCCTTGTCCTGCCTTGTCCTGCCTTGTCCTGCCTTGTCCTGCCTTGTCCTGCCTTGTCCTGCCTTGTCCTGCCTTGTCTGCTAGCCAGCCAGTCTGTTTTTCCCCTACGGGGTAGTTTTTGTTCATTTGTTTTGTTTATTATTATTAATAAATCCCTTTAACCTCCTGCATTTGGGTCCTCGTCCTCTTCCATCACCGATACCTGACATATCCCCAATGAAATGCGTTTAATCTGACCTTTCATTTTCAGCTCGATCAATGGACTGATAGTTATATTAATGATGACTTTGATTTTTTATAATTATTTGATCAGACTGCTACATTTAAGAAATGTTTTCATCAGTTTTAAAAATCTAATTATATTAGATTTTTATTCCATTTATTATTTATTCCATAAATATAATCCATATATTATATATAGTCACATGCACTTCCTTTCTAAGTATTCTATTCTAAAGTTACAAGTCAAAGGGTTTACAAAAACTGTCTGATATCATATGCATCAGTGTTTATTCAGAATAATAATGTATGTTTGCTAGATCCACACTTTGCATACAAATACCTATGAATAATAATGTGATCGGGTTGGTTATAGGCAGCATACTGTGATTGTTTTTGCATATGCCTTATGTATAAAATGGCCATTATAATTATTTTGAAATGACAATAGATTGAAAACACCGTATTTGCAGTTTTTGAATTGTATTTGAATATATATACATGAGATAAGCTTGCAGATGCGCATACTCGTACTGTGTGACGACTATCAACCTTACACACTTTCTACTCATGGAAAATGAAAATACATTTAAAACTCAGTTTTTGAATTCAGCAGCAGGTCACACGTCTCACCATCAGCACCTTTCAACCTTTCTCAGTTCTTTCAAGAGCCGATTAAAGCCCGTTTGGCCCAAATGTCATATTCTCTCCCCTTTTATTGTCCAATTGACACGTCAGAAACGTTTTGACCTGCGCAGGGCAAATGTACCCTCGCTGAGTCGTTCTGCAGACATAATGGACCTCAGACTGACTGGCACGGGTCATGAAAAGTAATGAAAATGTCTACTGGCCTGCTATTAGGACCTTTTCAGAGAATCTCAGTGAATAAGGAGCGAGCTCGCCAAATGATGAGTGCATTTACTGGCTTTAACTCTTTAAATGCCTTTCTGAATAGGCTCCATTAGATTCATATTCAATGAAGGTTAATGGTTAATTGTGGCTATTAAAGGTTTTACTGTCTGTAGAGCATCTAATTGTCTTTTTGATGTGACTAACTGCTTTTCGCCAACATGCTATTTGGCTGTTAGATCAAGGTCTTCATGTAAAGAGGATGTTAAGACATGCAGTGCAGAAACGTGCATGATAAAATCTAACAGAAGAAAATGCATTGATTTTTTTAACAAAATGCCGATGCTGTTTTCTTTGAATGTGCAAGAATAAGCTTCTATGCTGTAGAGAAGGATAACAAAATGCTGAAAATGGCACGCTTAATCAACGTTTATGATTATGATAATAAATTAAACAATATGATAACACATTTCAGTTTGCAAAATCAAGCAGCATGAGAGAAAAATAACTGGAATGATTGACACTGAACTCCTCAAAACACTGGTGTATTAAAGTTACAATGGCTGCTTATGCTTTTATGTAAAAAATAAAGCAGACAACTTTTAGAACTCAAAACGTACTCCTCAGTCCAAAAAGAGCGTTCATTCTAAGTAGTGTTTGACCGATATTGATATTTTATAACCGATACCGATTATTTGTACATTTATGTACCCGATAACCGATATGCAGAACCGATATTTATTTACTGTTATAAAGTACAGAGTGAAGTCCATTCTTCACTTTGGTTTTTCCTCCTTTCAGTCATCTTAACAACAACAAACATTTAACATTTTTATGTAAAATTTAATCTTCAAATTACAACAATAAAAACATTTTATTTATAAAAAGCATCATCAGCAACACTGATATTAACAATAAGCAAAAGAATGTCTAATGTTTATAAAGGACATAAGTCATATCAACTTCATGTTAAACTACAGTTTTAGGTTTAAACGCTGTTTAATAGACTAAAGAGTGAAGAATAATTCACTGAATAATATTCTCTGTAATATTGAAATAAGCTATAACTAACAAAACATCGTGTTTTATTACATTTCTTAACTGTTTTATCAGAATTATTAAAATGTTTTTGTCTAAATTATGAAAACTGCTGACAGCGGTTTATCTATTTACACAGAACTATACTCAAACTGCGATCGCTTGCGGAGATAATAAATAATTAATTTCTATAGAGATGTTTATTTAGATGTTTATTGGTGAAATAATGGTTCTATAGTAAATATTAATATAGTTTAGTGTGTTTCAAACGAGTGAATCTTGTATAAAGTTACGTGCGGTGATGCTGGAGCTTCTCCTGAGTGAACAGTGTGTGTGTGTGTGTGTGTGTGTGTGTTTACTGCTCCAGGTGTGTGTGTGTGTGTGTGTGTGTGTGTGTGTGTGTGTGTGTGTGTGTGTACTGCTCAGGTGTGTGTGTGTGTGTGTGTGTCCACTGCTCAGGTGTGTGTGTGTGTGTGTGTGTGTCCACTGCTCCAGGTGTGTGTGTCTGTGTGTGTTCACGACTGTGTTTGTGTGTGCACTACTGTGTTTGTGTGTGTGCACTACTGTGTGTGTGTGTGCACTACTGTGTGTGTGTCTGCACTACTGTGTGTGTGCACTTGGATGGGTCAAATCCAGAGAACACATTTCACTGCTAGTTATACCCTGTATAATTGTGTATGTGACAAATAATAAATAAAAAATGTTTAACCGATTATGGTAAAAATGTTTAAATACCGGGAAAAATATCGGTAAACCGATATATCGGTCGATCTCTAATTCTAAGCTGCAAACACGTCTCATTCTGAATTTATAGTGTTGACGTCACGATCATGAAACCACCCAACAACGCCTGTTCAGAAAAGTGGTCCCATTTAAGATTTATTCCCCATCAAATTCAGTGTTTTGAACTGTCAGCTCAAGTGTTACTGTCATTAAAGCAAAGCGAGACCAAAACAGTCAAATAAATGAGTCAAAATGTTCCACTCAAATTATGTTCAGAATATAGTTTATAATGAAAATTCCTATTTATTTATTGTTAAATTAGACAATAATAAAAAAGTAAGCATTTCACTAGTGGTCTCAGACATTTGGGCCACACTGAACAAAACACAAAAAGGTTCAAAGAGAGGTGAAATGGTTCAAAGAGAGGTGAAATGGTTCAAAGAGAGGTGAACTGGTCATGAAAAATTTAAATACGACTGTTTTTGGTGCCAAAAACCTCAACTTACATTACGGGTGGACTTCAGGGAAAAAAATGGAATGATAAAAAATGTATGTTATGACCCCTTTAATGCCTTTTATGTCCAACTATGCCAAAAGTTTTACATCCAGAGCCTCATGTCATGTCTGCCATCTTGTTTATAATCAAATAACTTGCCCGAGGTAAGCTATGAAAGTAACAAAGTGATCCTCAAACCTCTTCATGGGCAAGAATGCTCCATCACTTTTAGTCTGGAGCACATCTGTCTGTCTCAGATCTAACAGCTGCGTGTAGTTTCTGTCGGCAGCACTGAGAGGATCAATAGCGCAGGCGGGATGGAAGCTGAAAGAGATTAGACCCATAAAGGACTGATGGCAGAAACATTAAGGGAAATTTGTGCTTGCCTGGTGAAGACACACACCTTTAATCTTCCCAGTGAGAACAGAGGAGTGAGTCAGCACTAAGATGTTAGACAAGATCTCTTCTCCTCTGAGGAGTATTAAGTTCTGTAAAACAAGACCTGTCAGAGCCAAAGGTGTGAGTGATGAGATGCTTTCGTCTTTCCACAAAAAAAATCAGGTCAGGAGATGTTAGAAACATGAACAAACCCCGAAGTATTAAACTTTGGCGAATATCTCATCTGGTTGAGGAGAGGTGTGCTGCAACTGATCAGATTTCACTTTGCTTAAGTCAATCTTGGAAGAGACAACATTAGCATACATGCTAATTAAATAGATCAGAACCATAAACGTCACTTGTTCTTGTATGTTCTGTTGACAGTTAGCAGTGTTGGGGGGTAACGCATTACAAGTAACGCGAGTTACGTAATAATACTTTTTCAAGTAACTAGTAAAGTAACGCATTACTTTTTCATTTACAAGAAAATATCTGAGTTACTTTTTTCCATTTATTGATGACAGTGTGCTGTGTGAACATGATCTTACTGTAGATCTAATCTAGACTAAATATGAATGTGTATTAATTCATCCCACTCACAAAAAACAGATTCAGTATTCATCAAAATGAATTAAAACAGTGAAATACAAACTCAGAATATGATGCAAACCTGCAATAATTAAATATGTTAAACAACACAAATATATCTAATCTCATTTTATTAACCGATGTGTTTACTGCTGACCTTTGATGATCAGTTCAACCATACTAATAACCAAAAATTACTTTAGATAAACTAACAATTGTGCTTGATTGTTGTTTATTGCTGAATAGTGTTGAACTTCTTCTGTGTTCTTCTGTACAGACGTGATTTACTCGTCCTTCAGTCTGAGGTTTATTCATTACACTTTTTGGTGTGAAAGGCTTTTATATTTGCTATAAATATAACTTATTATATTAAAAACAAACAATCAAGCCCTGCTCATATTTAAAAAGTAACGCGAAAGTAACGCAAAAGTAATGTAACGCATTACTTTACATAAAAAGTAACTAAGTAACGTAATTAGTTACTTTTTTAGGGGGTAACGCTATATTGTAATGCATTACTTTTAAAAGTATATACACCAAGATATACACAGTGTTGTTGTTATTAAGTCAAACTAAAACTAATAAAAACTGTTTTGGCTAATTGAAGCTAAATGTAAATATTAGATGGTTAATTTAAATAAAATTTAAATATTAGATGAAAAACTTCAACTTGAAAACCCCCAAAAAACAACTATACGTTTAAGTGCTAAAAGTAGTAACAATAAAATTGCAAAAATAAAAAATAGAATCTTAACCAAAACTAAAGTGACAAACTATAACAAAATTATTAAAAATACTAAAGCTTGAATTAAAATGAAAATTGAAAATACATTAAAAAACAAAATATTAATAAATTGTAGTACATAAAATACCAAAATAACACTCTTTAATACCTATTATAATTGATAAAATATTAAAAACAGAATTCATTATTTAATGTTAAATGTAAACAGATAAACTTGGAAACTGACTGATTATAAAATTAATAACAATATTTGTTATCATATTTGTTTGTTAAAAAAACAACAACAACCTTTATTCAGTCTAATTTTATGTTTAGTAGAGAAGGTTAAAATCACGGTTGAAACCGTTTCCTGTTCATTTATCTCACAGGAAAATAAGGCCAAGTCAAGCACATTGCATTCTGGGATACATGATTCCACACAGTGTGCACTGCACTAAGTATTTCATGCATTTTTAAAATGTGCACCCCCTGCCAAGTTTACATACTGCATCTTACATAAATTAGCATGAGTAGTATATAGTATACCATTCTGAACACAACCAAAGAAAAAAAGCAAAACATGAGAATGTGTTTCCAGCTTGAGGGCAAACACATTTACAATCTCTTGCAGGAACGACTGTAAGGGTAATTGTAGTTTCTAGCCAGCAGCAAGGGTTAGCGTAAGGACACAATCTACCCACCACCGCCTCAAATTTACCACAATCCCACTAACAGGCAACCAGAGCAGCAAGACCCCGCTGAGCTCAAGCGGTCCGCTCATTAACACCCCACCAGGGGTCTGTGAGGGGCAATTCCTCAAACTACCCCTCTGCTCTCGCAGCGCTTGATTAACAGCCACACAGTGACCTGTAAAACACAAGCACCGTCGGCCTGAACGCAGAGCCCTTCGTGTACTTACTATACTCCATTGTGCTGTTAATGAAGAAAAACATTATGGGGATGATATATTCGTTATGAAAGGAATAGAATAGTTTGATCATAAAAGAAACTTGTATTTTTTACTCATCCCGTGTCCTTCTGCACCAGTGTGCTTTTATTAAAATCTGATTTTACTAGGTGGCTGTATAGTTGTTCATTGTGAGTGTTCCTGCATAACTGTTGAAAATCTGAACACAAATGTGATCTGCTGAAAGTAAAAATAAGATGGTTTTACATTTTTGTGGATTAAAGGAGATTGCTGCAGCTAAAAATTCACATTGTGCAGGGGGAACGTGTGTGTACAGATTTTGGCGCAGTATATAATGCATAACATTCTCAAAGTAACATGAACAATTATATTTGTAGTTCATTTTAGCTTAATACACTCTAAAAAAACTGGGTTAAATACAACCCAGTGCTGGGTAAATACTGGACAGAACACATGCTGGGTTGTTTTCAACCATCAGTTGGATTAAATGTTTAACCCAACCTTTCTGGCAGTAACCCAACCGCTGAGTCTAAACAGCCCAATCGTTGGGTTCGTCCATATTTTACCCAGCGCTAGGTTGTATTTAACCCAGCATGTTTTAGAGTGTAGGACTTTACTGTAACTTGTTTTTGGAAAAACTAATGCACTAGGCTTTTTTATATGGAGTTTAAAAAGCAGGGGCAGGGCTCTATTCAGCAACAGAAAAGGTTCTGCTATGAACCAAAAAACTTTAACCTGGTGCTGTTTAATGCTGTTTCTTTGTACAATTTCCTGTTGGTGCTGCTAAAGTCATTTGATGCAGTGCAACAGTCTAGCACATGTGAATTTGAACTTGCTAATTTGCAGCTATTATGTCAACAGCTAAAGAGGCAATTATGATGTTTGAGTCCAATTAGTGTGCGTCATGACTCGTGATCTCTGTGTCCCACAAATTGACAGGTTTACCAAGTTAAGCACATTACAACACGACAGTAAAATGTGTTTATTTTCAACATTAGCATATTTATTTGTAACACGACCACTGAAAAGAGAACCAAATCGGATTTCAAGTGTATAGTTTTGACCAAGCTAAACCTCTTTTAACTCTGTTTATCAGTGCTGAACACAGTCGCTCAGACAGAATTCGTGGGTAATCCGGGCATCTCTGAAGGCCAATTAAAAGGAATCTTCTTAAGAGCGTGCCAGAGCGCCGCAGTGGTCTTTAATGCCAGTCTGCTCGTGTCTAGTAAGTGTGCTGGCATTTTAAATGCCCGTCGTTTCACAAACAACCCTCATCAGCTTTGTGCCCCCCCGCCGCGTCTTAAGGACAGAGACTCTTGTGCGGCGTGCCGAGACACGCACAAACACAAACGCTGAAATATACATGCTGCGAAATTACACAGTCTGCTCTCCCCAGATCCTTCCCTCTCGCTTTGTTTGTTTATTTCTCTTTTTTCCTTTTCATTAAGGTTTAAACTACAAAAAAAACACACTTACTGAAATCAATAATTCTTGATCCTGCCTTCAAGCTCTCCTTGGAAGTTTCTACTTGTGATTTTGGACATCGTAATTATGATGTGATTTTTAAAATGTGCTTAAGTGATTGTGGTTGGAAATGGTCAAATCATTAAAAGGTTCTAGCAAGATTTTAGAAAGGCTGCGTTGCGTTAAGCTGCTAGTGCTGCAGAGATTGTGTATTTTTCACCTCTTTCTCTTGACTAAACCCACTGGCTTTTGGATTATTGCAGAAATTAAGCTCTGTGCCCAACAAAAGTTCATGAATCTTAAGGGTTTTGTTCTTCATAATAATCTTTACACATGATTTCAACTAATTCTAAATATAATCGGCAGAATATAAATTAACTACACCATGGTCACATAACTTCAGCGTCACCTTCAGGTTCTCAATTCCAGTCCTCGCGCCCCCCCGCTCTGCATATTTTGCATGTCTCTCTTTGTTAACACCTGATTCAGATAATCAGCTTGTTAGAAGTGCGCTCCGTGCATGAACTGTGTTCCGATTGACATGCTCCCTACACAGGGTCCATTGCTCCCTACACAGGGTCCATTGCTCCCCACACAGTGTCCATTGCTCCCTACACAGGGTCCATTGCTCCCTACACAGGGTCCATTGCTCCCTACACAGGGTCCATTGCTCCCTACACAGGGTCCATTGCTCCCTACACAGGGTCCATTGCTCCCTACACAGTGTCCATTGCTCCCTACACAGGGTCCATTGCTCCCTACACAGAGTCCATTGCTCCCTACACAGTGTCCATTGCTCCCTACACAGGGTCCATTGCTCCCTACACAGTGTCCATTGCTCCCTACACAAGGTCCATTGCTCCTTACACAGGGTCCATTGCTCCTACACAGTGTCCATTGCTCCCTACACAGGGTCCATTGCTCCCTACACAGTGTCCATTGCTCCCCTACACAGGGTCCATTGCTCCCTACACAGTGTCCATTGCTCCCTACACAGGGTCCATTGCTCCCTACACAGTGTCCATTGCTCCCTACACAGGGTACATTTCTCCCTACACAGGGTCCATTGCTCCCTACACAGGGTCCATTGCTCCCTACACAGGGTCCATTGCTCCCTACACAGTGTCCATTGCTCCCTACACAGGGTCCATTGCTCCCTACACAGTGTCCATTGCTCCCTACACAGGGTCCATTGCTCTCTACTCCCTGAGCAGGGAAATCCGCTGAAGTTTACTTTATTTCTGAACATTCATTCATGGATTTGCGCTGCGCAACGTCTTCACGCACGGACGAGTGTGACATCATATACCTCTGTAAATATATACCATTTTATTTCACGTCTTGCACACTTCAATGCACTTTGAATGGAATATATACGTTCGCTTCGAACTGGAATCATGGAGGAATATCCTGTGATGTCCACTTCGCAGGGCACTTACGTTCCAATAGAACAAACATCTGAAGCGATAAGAGTAACATACGAAATATGCAGAGCGGGGGGGCGAGGACTGGAATTGAGAACCGCTGCTTTAAGGCAAGTTTTGTTACTCGGCGGCCATCTTTGAAACGCTGTGCAATATGTAGATGAGTTTGTTTCTTCATCAGAACAGATTTCGTGAATTGTAGCATTACATTACTTGCTCCAGTGAATCCTCTGCAGTGAATGGGTGCCGTCAGAATGAGAGTCCAAACGACTGATAAAAAATATCACAATAATCCACAAGTAATCCAAAACTGAGGCGTTTTAACTTGAAAACCTCAGTAGTCCCATTTGGCCATTTATTAGCAACTTTTTCATGACAGACATTTAATTGTTTGATAAATTTTTGCTAGGGGAAATGTATTAGTCAGTGGATATTAGTAGGGACATGTCATAGCATCTCTACTTAATTCTGCTCCTTTAAAATCATAACAAGCGATGTTCTATCGGATCAGATTCCCGCCTAAAGTATTGCAGTCACAGATAAAAAAATATCAAGCGTGAAAACAAAATTTAAAAACGCAAGTAAAAATATATTGCACAAGATTTAAAAATGAAAGCCAAATTTTCAGAATAGCAAACAATAAGCGTAAATCAAAAAATTAACAATGCATTTTTAAAAATAATAAGCATGAATCAAAACTTTAAACACATTTAAAATCATATTGCATAAATTTGAAATATTAATACAAAATTATCTGACTTGCGCACAAAATCAAATTTTCCTTGTTTATATTTATGTGAATTATCTCAGATATTTTCTGCTAATATTTTGATGTTTTGTATGCTTATGCTGTTTTTCCCTTCGCTCTTGTTTCCACATTCTGCGCTTGCTTTCTCAAATGTTGCAGTTAGAGTTTAGAGCCAGATTTTTTAAAGGCTGCGTTACTAAAAGCTAAGCTATTTGGCTATTGGTTGACGATCGTCTGCATGGCCTTTTATAACAGCCGAAAAGGAAAATCGCTTTGAAGAAAGATTACAAAGACAAACGTTTATATTTGCAATAGCAGTTTCAATAAATCGTGCAAAATGAGATTGGGTATGTGTATTAAGAGAGTAAATAGAGCCATTCTGAGTCCATGTTGGCTTTAAATGTATTTCATAGGCATGCTGCTATGCCAAAAACAAATGGCCTACTTTACGACTGAATGTCAGCATTTCCAGAAAGAGAAGCGTGAACAATCCTTCAGCCCTGTAAGGGGGAGTTCAGAGCGCTTGGAGAAGTGCAGGAGCGCAGCGTGAACCCAGCTCATCCCCGACTTCACAGCGTCTTGTTGTGGCTGATAGGAGGGTAGCGAGCGAGCCTTTTTTATGTGAAAGCAGGGCTGCATCCCTGGTTGTGGAGGATTGTGAGCTTTCTGTGCTTGTCCCCCTCTGAAGTTGCTGTTTTTGTGTGAAGAATTAGGCCTGTTTTTTCTTACCCGCTGCGTCCTCTGTGGCTTGAGAGAGCGGGATGTTACTGTCTTTTAAGTTGGTTTGACCTCAATACAACAACTTCCTGTCTTTGAAATCATTTCTGCGTTACAGCCGTCAAACCAACTTGAAAAAGACGAACATTCTTAGTGCAACCAGTAGAAATGCAGAACATGTCAGCCAGATATATGTTTTGGTGTCACTAAGACATTACTCACTGGTTTAATATAACTCATGTAGCTGATTTATTTATTTGCTTTAATGTTTTTGTTTCACACAGGGACATGCAGGAACCAATGGCATTCATCACTTGGCATATTTGAAGCGATTACAAGTTTGAGGTCAGTAAGATTTTTATTTAATTTTTTTAAAGAAATTAATACTTTAGTCAGAAAGGATGTATTAATTTGATTAAAAATGAAAGAAAAAACATTGTTAGAAAATATTAATATTTGTAATAAATGCAGATTTTTTTTAAAAACGTATTATTCATCAAATAATTCTGAAATCATGATTTCCACAAAAATATGAAGCAGCACGACTGTTTTCATCATTGATAATAATCAGAAATGATTATTGAGCAGTGAATCAGTATATTATTATGATTTCTGAAGATCATGTGACACTGAAGACTGGAGCAATGATGCTGAAAATATAGCTTTGATCACAAAAATAAATTACATTTTAAAATATATTCAAATAGAAAACAACTTTTTTAAATGTGAAAAATATTTCACAATATTACTGTTTTAGTGTATTTGTCTGTGAAATCCAGGCTCAAATTCTAATTATGAGATAACAAGCATTACTTTTTATTAATTTCACTGTGCATGATTTTAATCTTTGACATGGTCACCACACATTTAAACCTTTTCAGAATGAGAACATTTGGGAAACAATCCAATCACTTTGGGTGACAACTGTCCTACATGCAGCGAGGTGATCGTCCTCTGGGTCAATTTGATTGACAGCCCCCGTGTCCCGCCTCTGTTTCTCTGCCCCCTCGGCTGAGTTTTCCAGGGACATGACCGGAGGGCGGAGGCGTGCTGTCTGCACCGTGCCAAATTCACACTCTGTATAATTAACGACAGGAGACAGCAGACATTGCAAATTTAATCAGCTCCTTCACGTTATTTAATTTAGTCTCTAACTTAATACAGAAAAGACAGACGCCCCCTCCCTGCACCTCTCATTACATGTTTAATGACTGATTGAAGCTGAGTGTCGAATATAAAAATGCTTAGTGAGAAAATACAGATAAACAGTGATCTTTAGGTCGGTTCTATGAACTGGACACATATGTGTGAGAGATCGTGACTCAAACAGCATGATCTGTCTCCAAGTAATAGGTTTTGCCGGTCTTACCCTGATCACATTAAATCTGGTGATGTTTTCTTAACCGTGCAGTAATCCTAGATAATCCCAGGAGTTTGGCCAGAGTGGGATTTATTCCTGTGAGAGGAGAGAGAGAGAGAGAGAGAGAGAGAGAGAGAGAGAGAAAGAGAGAGAGAAGAGAGAGAGAGAGAGAGAGAGAGAGAGAGAGAGAGAGAGAGAGAGAGAGCAGAGAGAGAGAGAGAGAGAGAGAGAGAGAGAGAGAGAGAGAGAGAGAGAGAAAGAGAGAGAGAGAGAGAGAGAGAGAGAGAGAGAGGAGAGAGAGAGAGAGAGGGAGAGAGAGGGAGGAGAGAGAGAGAGAGAGAGGAGGAGAGAGAGAGAGCGAGAGAGAGAGAGAGAGAGAGAGAGGAGAGAGAGAGAGAGAGAGAGAGAGAGAGAGAGAGAGGGAGAGAGAGAGAGGAGAGAGAGAGAGAGAGAGAGAGAGAGAGAGAGAGAGAGAGAGAGAGAGAGAGAGAGAGAGAGAGAGAGGGAGAGAGAGAGAGAGAGAGAGACATATACTTACTTCAGTCATTCATTTTGCACTAAATGCTTATACGTTTTAAATATTTGTATTATTCCTATTACTATAATTTTTTCTTCTGTTAATGCACTATTTGTGAGCAGCCCAGCTGCAATTGCTTTGGCAATACAAATGTATAGTTTTTTGTCATGCCAATTAAGCACACTTAAATTGAAATTGAAAGAGAGAGAGGGCAGAAGGACGAAGAAGAACAAGGGTTTGAAATGGCATTCTCATAGTTTTAGAGTTTGTATTCAGATATGCAAAACTAAACATGCATGGAATACTGTATATGCCCACAAAGTAATGCACTAACTACTAAAAGTTAAGACATTTTCATCGGATGAAAAATAAAAAGTGATAGCGTTAGTAAGCATAGTGCTTACTACATTAATAAATATTATGCAGTACATACTGTGCGGTGCAGCAATACATTAGTATTCATCACAAATATTGCCTTCATCTTCCAGTGCCACTTTGGTTCACTTAATGTGAACATCATCCTGTACAGAGTCTGTCGTCAAATGACATCTCATCCTGCTTTCAGCTCTGACAGCAAATAAACTCATTCTCAATGTCAGCTCTCCATCTGTCAGATACCTGGAGCCATTTATACACTGCAGTGGCAAGCTGTTTCTTCTTCCTAGTCTGCAAATTGAAGGCTGTTCAGTGTCATTTTAAGGGCTTTGAAGAGACTCAAGCATTCCTCAGAATCAACGGTGACATACTTATACCTTTCTCCGTCAGTCTCAGGAAGGTTGGCACAAGTTCCCTATCGATACTCCACTCGTACTGCGTCTTGTAAAGACGCATATGGGAAAATGCCTTTTTTCTCCTGAACTGAAGTCTTATTTAATCACGCAGTGAAACTGCACGACTATTGGTTCGTGCAGGTGTAGAAAACGAACCAATGGGTCGGCAGCGGAGCTGCACGAACCTATGGCGACGATACGCGCCAATATTCCCGCCGAAACGGGCGGGGCATCTGGCTATATAAGCGGTCGTTTTTCCGCCATAGGATCCTAGGTTTTTTCTCCTTCAGCGACGACTTTGTCTACGCTGATCCAGAGAACCTACTGCGCTTGACACGCCTCGCAGTAGGACCCAGCGACCTCGATCTGCTCGGCTGATCCGCCTTCAACGCGCCCCAGCATCGCAGCAGTTCCGGTCCCGTTCGCTGCCGCTATCCGGCGATCACGTAAGTTTTTCTAAAAGAGCAAATCGGCGTTCTAATGCCGCGCCGTTACTGCGGCTCGTGCAGGGGAGACCTGCACGCCGATGACGGTCACAGCGAGTGTGTTTCCTGCCTGGGGAAAGCCCATGCGGATGCCGCGCTCGCTGGTTCTGATTGCTCTCACTGCGAGAGCATCAGTCTCGCCTCTCTGCGCACGCGCATCGCTTTCTTTTCAGAGAGCGATCCCGCCCCTCGCGCCCTCCCGTTTTCTTCCTCTCAGGGACCTGTGAGGAAAAAACAGCGGGGCAGAGGTTTTCAGCGCCTGGTTGAAAGCGAGCTCACGCCGGCTCAGATCCCGCGTGCCTCGTTTTCACCACACAGAGAGCTTTCTCCCGTCCTTTTTATCCAACCTGACCAGCGTCCCTCCGCAAGCGTGAGTGATCTGGTCTCGTTTGGGGGAAGTGACGATGAGCTGGCCGATGACAGCATGTCACTGGTAGCTTCAGATGCTGAGGAGCTGTGTGGCTCAGTGACTGACCCGCCCCTCAGGTTTGCCCGCCCAGCGCCTGCCAAAGCCGGGATTGTCCGAATCCTTCCGTGTCCTTCCAAAGCGGTTGAAGAGCTGGGTTTGGAGTGGTTCCACCAGAGGAGCCCTCTCGCAGCCGCCTGGATGAGTGGTTTCTGCCGGGCGCCCGCCAGGCCCCTCAACAACGACCATCGCCGTTCTTCCCTGAAGTACATGACGAGCTCACGAGATCTTGGCGCCTCCTTACTCTGCCCGCCCGTATTTCCGCTTCATCATCTGCCCTCACTACGGTTGATGGCGCTGAAGAAAAGGGATATGAGAGGATGCCTCAACTGGATGAGTCAGTGGCTGCACATCTCTGCCCACCCACTGCCATCGGCTGGAAGGCGAAAGCCAGTCACCCGTCCAAGCCATGCAGGACCACTTCAGCGCCGCTGGACGCCTCCCACGCTTCAGCTGGACAGGCGGCTTCGCGCCCACTCTATGGCGGTTTTACAGGTCTATCAGGCCAAGCTCCTCTCTGCCATAGACGAGTCTGAGCCTGATCCTGCGACTCTCAGGGAGCTGAGAAGCGCAACAGACCTAGCTTTGCGAGCCACCAAGACTACCGCCCAAGCCATAGGAAGGTCTATGGCCAGCCTGGTAGTGCTCGAGCGCCACCTGTGGCTCACGCTGACGGAGATCAAGGATGCGGACAGGGTCTCCTTCCTTGATGCTCCAATTTCCCCCAGCGGCCTCTTTGGACCTGCGGTGAAAGGATTCGCTGAGCGCTTCACAGAAGCACAGAAGGCGCCACAGGCTATGCGACACTTCCTGCCCAAGCGCCCAGCCCAGCAGCTGCTCAGAGTCGCCCAGGACTGCGCCGACCAGCAGTCTGCGAAACCTGCACCTGCCGCCACGCCTCAGCCTGCTAGAACTCAGCAGCCGCGAGGGCGCTCACGCCAGCCAGACGCCACCCCTCCGACACGCCAGGGCCCCGACTCAAGATAGCGTTGGACCCTGTGCGCCCGCGCCCTCCTGATCTGCAGGACAGGAAGAGGAGAGGGTCGAGTCCCGCCACGGCCGGACCGCCCACCAAAAGGCCTCTCATGGAAACCTCTTGGCACCCCGCTTTTCCGGTGCAGAGGGAATTGTGTCTGTTGCTACAGGGTCCGCATAAGCGACCATGCAACTGTCCGCTGTGATAGCGGAAAATAAAACACAAACATTCTCAAAAGAGAGCAATTTTCTTCTTCCGTCCCTCACGAGTGCCCTGCCTCCGTGCAGCCGGCCACTCGAGTTTATCCAACCCTTGCCACGCGGGCCGAGGCCTGGCAGGCCATCCCCGGAGTGTCAGAGTGGGTTATGGGGGATAATAAAACGAGGTTATTCACTCCACCGCCGAAGACCCCGGCGCTTCAGCGGCGTGGTCTCCACCTCGGTGCAGGGCGAGAACGCCGCTTCTGCGCTCAGAGGTGATGACGCTGCTGGAAAAAGGAGCCATAGAAATGGTTTCTCCAGCTTTGAGCGAGTCAGGCTTTTACAGCCGCATTTCGCCCCAAAAGGATGGCGGCCTCCGCCCATCCTCGATCTCAGACGCCTGAATCACGCCCTCATGAGACGGCCGCTCAGGATGATCACACTGAAGCAGATCCTCTCGCAGATTTGCACAGAGGACTGGTTCTGTTCTCTGGACCTGAAAGATGCATACTTTCACATCCAGATAGCCCCCATCACAGACGATTCTTGAGATTCGCCGAGGGAGTGGCTTACCAGTACACGGTCCTACCCTTTGGGCTGTCTCTGGCCCCCGTACTTTTACGAAGTGCATGGACGGCTCTTTCCCTCTGAGACAGATGGGAATGCATTCTCAACTACTCGACGACTGGCTCATTCTGGCCCAGTCAGAGGTGGAACTACTTTCACACAGAACCCTCATCCTCAGCCACTTAGAGCGCCTGGGGCTCAGGGTCAATTTCACCAAAAGCGCACTGTCTCCCAGCCAACGAATATCGTTCCTGGGTACAGTTCTGGACTCAGCTCACATGAGAGCGGTGATAGCGCCAGAACGCGCTCTGGCCATTCAGAAACTCGCGCCACCTTCAAGAGCGACACCGCTCGCCCACTCAAAGTGCCAGAGAATGCTGGGCCTTATGGCGCAGCATCGCCAGTGTTACAGCTGGGCCTGCTCCGCATGCGCCCCCTTCAACGCTGGTTGAAACCACGGGTTCCACACAACGCATGGCGTCACGGACGCTTGCATATCAGGGTGAATCAGGCCTGTGTAACAGCCCTGACCCCCTGGAAGAACCCACGGTGGATGGAGAAGGGCGTGGCCATGGGGTTGGTCCACACCAGGAAAGTTGTCACGACAGACGCCCAACACAGGTTGGGGGCGCTGTGCGGCAAACCGACCTTCGGCCATTGGTCGAAGACGGAGAGCGGCTTCCACATCAACTGCTTGGAAATGCTAGCAGTTTGTCGAGCCTGCCAGTTTTTCCTGCCGGACCTAATAGGACGCCATGTGCTGATTCGCTCAGACAACATGTCCGTGGTGTCCTATATAAATCACCAGGAGGTGTCTCCTCAAGCGCCTCTTTATTCTGGCAGAGCGCCTTCTGGAATGGGCTCAGCTCAACCTGCGCCGCTGAGGGCAGCACACCTGCCGGGCAGACTGAACCAAGGAGCAGATATGTTATCTCGGAGCAATGTCCCTCAGAGGAGTGGATGCTCCATCCGCAGGTGGTTCAGAAGATCTGGAAGACCTTTGGCAAGGCAGAAGTAGACCTTTTCGCCTCCAAAGACAACTCTCACTGCCCAACTTATTATTCAAGGACAGGGATGCGTTGGCCCACGATTGGCCCAACCTCCTCCTTTATGCATTCCCCGATCGCCCTGCTTCCACAGGTCGTCAGGCGATCAGGGAACAGGGTCACAAGGTGCTATTGGTGGCCCCCTTGTGGAGGAACCAACCTTGGTTGTCAGAGCTGACTCAGCTACTGACAGCAGCCCCCTGGCCCGTGCCCCTGAGACGGATCTCCTCTCTCAGGCGAACGGAACAATATGGCACCTCGACCCGAGCTGTGGGCTCTCTACATTTGGCCGCTCAATGGGAGCCTACTGGCTTCCCAGAGCGAGTGTTAAACACCATTTCTGAGGCTAGAGCCCCGTCTACGAGACGCCTCTATGCCCTTAAGTGGTCTGTTTTCTCCACTTGGTGCCTCAACCGTGGTGAAAACCCCTCTACCTCTGAGTTAGCGGTGGTTCTGTCCTTTCTGCAGGAACTGCTAGATAAAGGACGTTCTCACTCTACACTCAAGGTGTTCGTAGCAGCTATAGCGGCCTTTCATGCCCCTATAGCGGGCCAGTCGGTAGGCAGAGACAACTCAGTTGTCCGTTTCTGAAGGGAGCCAGGAGGTTGAATCCACCTCGGCCCCTTACTGTCCCTACATGGGATCTGCCCACTGTACTGAGGGCCTTGAAAGGCCCTCCTTTGAGCCGCTACAGTCACGGACCTCCGGTCACTTTCGCTGAAAACTGCTCTGCTACTAGCACTAGCGTCGGTTAAGCGAGTTGGAGACCTGCAGGCGCCTCTACTAGCCCTGCCTGCCTGGAATTGGGCCTAACGACTCCAAGGTCGTCCTGAAACCAAGGCATGGTTATGTACCTAAGGTACTTTCAACCCTGCTCAGAGCTCAGGTCATCACGCCTCCGCCTTCCTCCGCCTGAGGAGGACCGGAGTTATCTTTGTTATGCCCTGTCAGAGCTCTGAGAATCTACTGAGCGTTCCGCCCGCCTTTTAGGCATACGGAACAGCTCTTGTTAGCTTCGTAACCGCACCAAAGGACATCCGGTCACGAAGCAGAGACTCTTCTAAGTGGATAGTGGATGCTGTCATGCTGGCATACTCTTCTTTGGGCCTGCAATGCCCCATTGAGTACGAGCCCATTCGACTAGAGGCATCGCCTCGTCATGGGCATGGTCTAGCGGTGTATCCATTACAGAGATTTGTACGGCGGCTGGCTGGGCCACTCCGTCCACATTTGCTAGGTTTTATAACCTGACATACCGGCCTTACAGGCCAGAGTCCTCTCTGCTTAGATGAGCTTGTACACATACGCTGTGGGAACAATCCTGTCAGAGATTTCTTGACCGCAATGCGCTCAGGCTCTCACTGGCACCCTGCATACCCGGTTAACTGAGTATACAGAAGTGGAACGATTATCCAGGCCGAGCACGACCTCTATGAGTTTAGCTCGCTTTAGCCTGAAGTATACTACTTACTTCCCTATGGGCATTTATGTTTATGGAAGTATATACAGTCGCTCATCTACCCTAGCACGGCGTGATTAAATTCAGTTCCCATATGCGCTTTACAAGACGCAGTACGAGTGGAGTATCGAGAACGATCGGTTACTATCGTAACCTCGGTTCCCTGAGATACGGAACGAGTACTGCGTACTTTGCCGTGCCAGGTAGCTGCACGACTCAGTCGCCGCTTCAGTCGAAGTAAACCTGAGGATCCTATGGCTAAAACGACCGCTTATATAGCCAGATGCCCGCCGTTTCGGCGGGAATATTGGCGCGTATCGTCGCCATAGGTTCGTGCAGCTCCGCTGCCGACCCATTGGTTCGTTTTCACACCTGCACGAACCAATAGTCGTGCAGTTTCACTGCGTGATTAAATAAGACTTCAGTTCAGGAGAAAAAAGGCATTTTCCCATATGCGTCTTTACAAGACGCAGTACTCGTTCCGTATCTCAGGGAACCGAGGTTACGATAGTAACCGAGTACGTTTCTTCATTGACTTTATAGTTCATCTAAAAATAAAAATAAATGGCTAAAAATGTACTTATCCTCAGGCCATCCACGATGTAGATACGTCTGTTTCTTCTTCAGAACAGATTTGGAGAAATTAAGCATTAAATAACTTGCTCACCATTGGAGTCAATGGGTGCCGTCAGAATGAGAGTCTAAACAGCTGATAAAAACATCAGAATAATCCAGAAGTTATCTACACTCCAGTCCATCAATAAACATCTTGTGAAGCCAAAGTATGTGTGTTTATGAAACCACTCCTTCATTAAGACACTTTTAACTTCAAACGAGTCGTCAATACATAATAAAACTTCCTCCAGTGAAAATGTTGTCTTGTCTGAATAATGAGAGAAATATGCACAGATCAAGCAACACTTACAAGTGAAAACCGTCCGGCTAACAGGGGTAGACTTTTTCACTGGAGGAAGCGTTATTATGGATTATGGATTCGTCTTTTGGCCGACGGCACCCATTCACTGCAGAGGATCCATTGGTAAGCAAGTGATGTACTGCTAAATTTCTCCAAATCTGATGAAGAAACAAACTCGTCTACATCTTGAATGGCCTGAGAGTACATTTTCAGGTGCACTATTCCTGTCATTTTGTAGTTTATAGTTATAAATTGTGGTGCAAGAAATTGCTCTTCCTGTCATTCCAATTCACAACATCTTTTGCATCCAAGTACATTCCAGTTCACAATCATGATTGAAGGGATCCAACTCTTTTGCCCAAACTATTATAAACCCATCTCCACTTGAAGCAAAACCTTAAACCCTGTAAAAGTGAATTTAGTGAACCCAGTAAATGTTTATCCTGCCCCTCGGATCGCTTTCAGGAAGCAATAGTCTTTTTACAGTCATTATTCAACATTGCTAAATTAATTCTAATAATAAAAAACACCCTGCCGTATTCTGGCTCCGTTCTGAATGAAGACTCGTACTTCGAAAGAGTGCTGAATAATTGCATCGTCAGGGCTTGCTGGAGATGTACACCACACACGGCCCTCGAAAGATGAGAAAGAACAGCTTCAAAAACACAAAGAAGTTTGATAAATGAGCCACGGCCAGCTCAGCTTTGGTCAGTTTGTTGTACAGTACTCATTCAGATGAAACTTTATCTTCATTACGACTGACATCTTTTTTGCACTTCAAGCATATTCAGTGTGTGTGACTCCCTTTGTTCGTAGTGAGCATACACGTTCTTTATGAGGGGAAGACAAGCAAGTGCACGTGTCCTTGGGTTAAACGCTCAATTTCAAGACTCAAGGGCACTTGAGCTCTACAGTAATCACATGTATTACGTGACCTCTCTGCAGTATACCAAGGATGTGGTTTTGTATTGCACATTGACATATTTCAAACATTATATGTAATTATGCATAAATATAGAAAATTGATGGTGAAGTCAATTAGACAATCTCCAAATATGGTGGTCTGGAAATGTGTTGCTCGTTCACTCACTGACTATTCACTACATGATGAATGTCATATTTTACTATATGAGTAAGCAACAATGAGGACACATCTAAAGACATCACTGCACGCTTTGTTTTATTGCTGCCTGTCTAACATGAAAAACTGGTCATGGTTGATTACATTAGCTTGCCCTCAGGTGCTGTTCTGCATGTAAACCAATGGATGGCACTATAAGTAGCTAATCATACACACAGCATCTATTTCCACCAGCCTCTTACCAAGCACTTTTAGGTGTTTGCTTTGTTTGTTTTTTGTCCTTTTATCCGATCAAAATAGAGCTCTTTAGCCATGAAGTCAATTTGCAACCTAATTCTCCATGGGTTCCCGCTGGAATTTACACTGGTTTTGGATAGCAGTTTTTGATTTATGAGTCAAATCAGATCTGTGACAATACTTGAAGAGACTTTAACGTTTTGTTTTACATCATAAATAGCATACAATCATATTTCAAAATTAAGGATTAAAATAAGTATTGCAACTAAATTATCAAGTAGATAATAAACCTTAATTCTGTGGCAACAATTTATTTAACTACTCAATAACACAGTAGCTTCAGATATTATTCTTGTGTGTGTGTGTGTGTGTATATATATATATATATATATATGTGTGTGTGTGTGTATGTATGTATGTATGAAGAGATCATTTGCAAAAACAGATATCTCTGTTTTTAACTATTTTCAAAAATCATGTTTTTTTCATTATCCATTCCAGTCAAACTGCAGTTGGGTTATTTTGATTAGGTTAAAAAATAACTTAAAAACAGCCAACTAACACAATAAAAACATGAAACATTAAAAAATACATGATTTTTGACATAATAAATATTTTTTATATTGATAAAATATTATAACTTGAATTATATACTTGAAATTTCGTTACTCCCCAACACTGTATATATACCTACTAAGATGCGGTGGTTCAAAAGTAATGTGATTCCTAAGCAATCATCTCAACACACCGGGATCCAGATGTGCGCATGCGCATTACGCATCCCACAAGCCGTGATTTTTGACTCTCCCGGGCCAAAAAAAAAAATCCAGAATCCTGTGAGAATCCACGCCTGCTTTTTCACGGACGAATGCCCACTACAAGCCTCTCCAGCACCACTCGCCGTGTGCTTATGTTGGATATTCCACTGCGGTTCCGTTAAATCTGTTGAACGCGTCTTTCTCCGCGCACCACGCCGGTCGGTCTGAAGCGCGTCGGAACCCATTTGCAGCCGCTGCCCTTGTGGGTCGGCTGTGGATTGATGCCTCATTTAAAAGCCCTCTTCGGGGTTTTAAGTTCAAGAAAACACCCGGACCCTTCGCCTTCTTGTCTTTGACTCTTACAGGATAATTAAATGTTTATTTTTGGGCACCGGTGGGGCGCAAGATCTTGCCGGTTGCGGACGATGTTCAGCGTTTTTGTATAAAACACCCTGTCAGTAAAACTTTACCTCAGAAAACACAGTGGATAACTTGTGCGTTTCGCCGAGGTTATTTTGTGTATCTTTTACCTCAGAAAGTGATGGCGGAGCGGGGGGCACGGCTGCTCGTGTTTTTCGCAAGTCTCATCGTTCTCCGGTTAGGCGGTGCGGATAAAGGTAAGTTCCGTCTCTCTCGTTCGTTATTAACGTTACTTGCGGTGGATGCGTTAAAGAGCGCAGCGCGGCATCGCCAAATCCAATGATAACGTTAAGCATTGATGAATCTGTTTTACCAGCTCATTGTACCAACACTCATTTTTACCCTGATGTTTACCATTCTGCCCTGCACAGCCTGGTTACTGGGGTTATATTTTGTGCTTTAGTGGTTACATTTGGGTTGGTAGAAGCTGGAAGGTATAAATCCTGCAAAGGGTCATATATAATCTTGCTATTTAGTGCCCGATAACTAGGTGATCACCCCAGGTTGCTTTGACTATCATGTGCATTATAACCTTAATTACATATTATTCATTTAAAAAGAAGAAGCCATTACAGATTTGGAGGTTTTGGGGGTATAGGCATTGGGAAAGACGAGGACTTTTAGAAAGATTCTACTACCCTCATCCATTCATCCATCCATCCATCCGCTCCAGAACAAGGGGATGGGGAAACTCTTGACTGAACCTAAAAGAAGAGCTGAGGGTAATGATTGAGTAATGATTGATTGTTGATGGTAATGACAGGGTCAGGTTCAGACATTGGGGAATGATGAAAGGGGATTTTCTGGCTGACTCAAAGGAAGATCAGTTCCCTCAGCTGCTGCCACTGAGATTGCTGTGAGGTGAATTTGTAAAATGACACCTTAGTCATACCAAACAGGGCTTGACAGGAGAGATTTGTGCTGTTTTTGTTCATTATTTGGCTGCAATCGACATTTCCTTTAGCTGTGTTGAAAAAAGGAGATAATTACAAATATATCTTTCCTTTTGAATAAGAATCAGCTGTATTTATTGTTCCAAACATGGTTTCAGCGATGTTTGAGAATCAGTTGCTCTTTTAAAGCTAAATTGCTTATGTTGAATCTTTCTCTTTTCTGTGTTTTAAAGGATTCTAGATCGGACTTGAATGGTGCTTTGTACATGTGGTCAGTTTCGAGTTACTAATCATGGTGTCCCTCTGAAAATAAGTTTTTGTTTATTTGAAACACATTTCCCTGAGGTTTCAGACGTGCAGATTTAAAAGCCAAGCCACAAGTCCTCTCTCAAAGATAGTCTGCTCGTAAACGGACTATTCACAATGCTTTATAGAGTTTCGTAGATTTCTCGGTGGAAAAAAGTCGAACCGAATTAGCCTCTGCATTTGTGGCACATATCTAGTTTATTTCGATTGGGATTAAAAAGAGCTTTTGGGCCATTCTTACATGGATACATTCTTGCATTCAGAAATGGCTAGATGAAGTGGAAGAGAATACAGGAGTCTTGAGATGTGTAACTCCGTACAGTTTCTTAAGCCTGAAGATTTCTTTCAAAGACAGTCTACTTGTTGGATATTCAGTCTTTTACAAAATGCTTTACAGGGATTCGCAAAGTAGTTTTTCTGTTTAGGCTTGATGGAAAATCCTTGTGAAGGTTTGTCTAAAAGAATGAACCTTTCACTTGTTTGGTTTTGTTTTAGTTTAGATTTGGCACACAACGGTTTATTATAATCATCCCTTACGTTTTGTTTTGTTCACACTTCTGTTTCTCAGTAGCTAAATATACATGCCGTTAGTAATCTTATTGACAGCTCAGTTGAAACGATGCCTTGATATAAAAAGTATGCTTGATTCAAATAAAATTTCGTTTGAAAGATTTAGTGCGTTAAATAATTGCTATGCAAACCTTTGAATCAAACTACATTACGATTAACACTAAATGCTGCTCTTCATTGCATTGAAATACATGTGATGCACACACAGATTTCCATTTAGGACACATTTCAATGATTATGAAAATCTGCAACATTGATTTCTGTGTGCGTAATGTCAGTAAGTGATTTTTCAGTCTTCCAAAGTGCAACAACTCGGAGTACAACAGGCGTTGTAATGTTCTTGTGTTGAGTTCCAACACCAATGCATCATAGAAGTCTGTAAAAGGTTTATCAGATCTAAAACAGTTTGCCATCTCTCATGCCACTTTGAGAATGGCAGGGGCTGGTCACAATTGTCATGCTGTCTTGGCGTAATTGCTTTTGGCACAGCAGGTAAACGGCACAAATGGAGACATCTGTAGCTATCTCCATCTCTCATTAGCGGTTTGTGTGTGGTTGGGGCGAGGCGATGGGGGTCTGTGGTCTTGAAAGCAAGCTTAATCCTCATCGATGTCAGACTGAATGATTGAATGACATTTTAGCGCATCCAGTTGACCCCCTCCCGTTGCTGCTGCTAGTGGTTTATCAACAGCCCGATCTCATTCACAAGGCTCGGGGTAAATTTGTGAATCTCCGCACTCACTCTCATACTCTCTTGGTCTGGCGCTTCGCGAGAATGATGCACAAAGCCATTTTCTTGCTGCCTGCAGCTGGTTGAGAAGAAGAAACCAACACAAAGATAAACACATTCATCCCGTGTCTTATCTGTGCTCTTGTCTAAGTGAGACTGACAGTGGGCAACAGAGTGTTTGGTTTCTCCCCTTGGCTAATTATCATTTTGTTTTACCTCCTTGATCACCTATGGCTGATTGATGCTGTGTGTACTTGTAGTTGTGAAGTGTGTCAGTTTGTGTTTGGATGGAGAGATGCTCGACTGAACCTATTAAATGTGGAGCCTTGTAATTGTTAGATTTGAGTTAAGTGAGAGATAAACTGTCAGCTTGAAAAACATCTATATTAAAGTGTTTCAGGGTGATTATTGAGTTCCTTATTTTTAGGAGTTGTCCATAGATTTCTGACATTAAAACAGCTTGAACCACTTAATGTATTATATACAGGCTGTGTTAAAGCAATTTTCTAGAACATTTCTTTCTTCTGTGTGCTGTAAACTTTCTTCTCCACAGATTTTTGCAGTTAAAACAGCTTTAACTACTTAATGTATATCATACATACCAAGGTTGTGCAGCATTCAAACTAATTTCAACTAGAAAAGCAAGATTTATGCTGTTCAAGATTCAAGTTTGAAAAATGTTTAAGCCTGATGTTTGAAGATTGTTTGGACAAGTAAATGTAATTTAAGTGCCACATCTAGAAATGTAGTTAATACATTTCATCATTTTTTTAAACTAGTTTTTGTGGACTGTGCTGAAAGAACACTTCATTTCCCAGAATGTTTTGGACTTCCAGTGAGATGCAGCCAAATTGAAGTTTCACTTCATCAATTGAAATGGAGCTAATTCTTAATTTCCAATGTTTTTTGTCATTTTAGATAAGATAAATTTGAAGGGGGTTATGGTTAAATCTAATCTCTTTTAAAAATCTGGTTGTTCTAGAGGTATAAAAGTAAATTTAGCAAATGCTTTTTAGTCTGGAAAGCGTGTTGAAACCCAGCGGTTTGGTTTTGTGGAGCCACTGACTAGGACCCGCACCCTCAGCCTCTCACTGGGAAAGGTCACAGCCCTGAAAGACGGGGTCACTCTTGATTTCTCCTCCTGCTTTCTCGGTGAATAGAGAACTCTTGCTGGTTGTTATTGCTTCTCCAACACCTCTCTTGGCTTTTTTGGAGCTTGCTTGTAAGGAATGATTAGACTGAGGATGGTTGTGGTGAAGGCATCGTTTTAATGAGGTCAAGAGAGAGCTTGCTGAGAGGAGCCCAGCGTTTGACCCTTGCTGTTAGGGTTTTAGATACATGGCTTTTGTTTGGATTGAAGGTCTTGACAGCTGTGTGTGAGAACCTGAACAAGACATAAACCATCTCTAGTTGTATAGTTCAAATCATCATCCAAAAATCCAATATACTGCTCTTTATTGATGTTTCTGGTACATGACCTAGATGTTCAACTGTTTTTGTTCTACCTACTGCATTATCATGATTATTTGATCATTTGTCCTTAGAAACTCAGCATCTGTTCTATATCGAATAGCAATAACTCCTGTTCACCCCCTTCTGTAAGTGCTGTGGTTTTCCCATTGGGTTAAGCAGGAGGCTATGAATAATGGAAGAGAACCTTTGCTGTCTCTAAAACGGTGATTAATTGGTTTAATTTGATCATGGTATACCTTCTGGGCTGTGTACACCACCTGATTTGTCCTCTACATGCTAGTGAATCTCTTGTAGCCGTCGTGTGTATCATGTCTCAGCTAGCCCACTTTGACCTGCCTGTCTATGAAAGTCCACTTTAAAGAGATAGTTCACTCGAAAATGAAAATTCAGTCATCATTTACTTTCTCAAACTCAAAAGTGGGTATTTTGAATAGAGTTTTGGCCATTTAGTAAAAGTAAGTGGGGTCCAAAACAACATTATTTGCACTCCATTGACTGATTTTTTTTATAGAAAAAAAGCACTAAGACATTTTTGAATATCTAGGGCTGCACGATATATCGCATGTGCAATATTTAATGCGCATCTAATCAGTAAACCCGGTTCTGTAATCACACAGAGCCGTTGTTCACTGATAAGCTGTGCAAATCCAGGTTGATAATGAATGTGGTTTTGCACAGCTTGTATCTGTGTGGCTCTGTGTGGTAAATGCTGCTCCATGTGAAATCACGCATGTGATGGAAATTACCGCTGATTACAGAACCGGCTTTACTGACAAGATGCGCATTAAATATTGCATGCGACATCTCGTGCAGCCCTAGACATATCGTCTTTTATGTTCCTCTAACAGGTTTGGAAAGACATAGGGGTGAATACATAAGCACAGAACTTTAATTCTTTGGGTGAACTATCCCTTTAACATGATGCATAAAGTGGTTTAGAAGATTGAGATGCCTCCATATTTGAAGAAACGTAACCATTCTTTATTTTGCCGATTTAGTACTGACTTCCAGATAGAGCTGTCTTTTGAGCTGGCCTTTCGAAAGTAAAAGCAATGGGCTGGCATGGTAATTGATCTCTGATTGGTGGGTTTGCGGGTATGTAACCATGTAGAGAATTTTCCAGTTCTCCAGGCCACATGCTAGCTGCCTCCTGCTGATATCAGCTCACTTAGTCTCTGTAGGGAACACGAATTACAGCCTTTCTTCTGCAGAAACCTGCTGAAACGTAGTTAGCCATTTATAGGTCTGAACACTTTGGCCTGATTTAATGGATGGCCTCACTCTAACACAAAAACACATGTCATTAGATTAACCATTGAACATTTTCATTGCATTGAAATGTTCATTTCAAGTATTCCTGAAAATACTCCATATTGTGATACATCCATTGACTAAAGTGATTGAGAGCAAGCTAATGACATTCTTTGTAGTTTGTAGCCACCTTGCTTTGATTATTTCTTTCATACCTCAAGCGTAATCACAATCCCTGTCTGAGCCAATCTTCACGTTGTCTTACCTCGTACAAATGATGCATTTAAAAGGGCAGCCAAGCTTACGTTAATGTCCTTTTGTACTCCGCTTTACCGAAAGGCTATAAAGGGCATCCAGGCTCGAAGATGACTGGCGAATGATAAACCAGCCTTTCCTCCCCATTAGCTTTATGGAGGAGTTGCTCTATTTTCTACTTTAGACGGGCTTCGCTTGACCCTGATGTTGGTGATGTGGAGCAAAGTTTGAAACCCAAGTAGGTTACAAATTGTTGTGGAATTATTAAAAAGTTGGTAACTCTATGTGGGCTGTTTGCCCGAGGCTCTGGTTTGTTTGTTGGTGTTTGAACATCATTGGCCCATTTTTGGGAGAACTTTCTGCTTTTGTTCTTAGACCTAGTGTTCCTGCTCTTTCCTCTTTTGAGTTCAATTTTGTGAATATAAAGCAACTAACTAACTGTTGACATCCCTCTGATATGTAAAATACTTTTGGATGAAGTTGAATTCTTCTAAACTGGCATTTTCTGCTGTGAACCCAAAAGAGGTAAGTCATAAAATAGTGATAAAAATAGAGTTTGAACTCTCCATAACTAAATTAATATTGATCCAAATGTTGAACAAATTATTCAATTTAATAAATAATCATGCAAGTATTTGTAGTATTTTATGAATGACAGCAGCGCAGATTCCAGAGTGCCTGGTGATAGAAATTAATTTAATGATAGTGTTGTTTTCCTCATTGCATTGTCAGGAAGCCAATTAATTTCATCTTGAAGTAGCTGCAGATTGCAAATATTTTGCAGGGTTTATCTCGGAAGCAGGCGTCCACCGCTGTACATACACTCGCATCTGAAAGAAATTGCTGTTTTTGCTAATTAGACATGATTGAAGGCATGTCAGGAGTACATGGAGTATATACATGGAGTTATAATGGCAGGACACATCCATCAAACACGCAGCGACTCCGAGAACGCCTCCCAAGGGACGATGATTAACCCTTCCCCTGGATGAAATGCATAAATTGTGTTTTTCTTCCCCCACCGTTAGCGTGTAATGTCTGTCTGTGGCGTATATGAAGGCCAGGGTGATTTAATCATTGGCTGTATTCCGTCGGGTTCTTAGGGCATCGTCCTTGCTGTGCATACATCAATTACACACACAGACGCACATGCGCTTTAATAAGCCTGCGAGAGTGCTGTTGGCAGTAGCGGTGTCACTGAGACTGATGGTTGTGACAGCAGGCGGGTGATAATTAACCAAGATTCATTCCTGCTATTCACTACACACACACACACACACACACACTGTTTGGAGCTGAATAGTGGCAGGTTACAGTGTGTGTGTGTGTGCTTCTTTAAGGGGCACAAATGGTGCACTAAACAAACCAGGGTCTTCGGTTCAAGTGTTCCCTCAGGGCAGAGCAGGTGACTGAGCATTAGCCAGTGGATAGTTTGTCCCATTCTGAATATGGTGTAATTCAATCTTGGAGAAGTGGACTTCACAACTCTTCTTGTTAAGACTAGCTATGCCCTTGATCATCCGGTGGCTATTCATATATGAAATAAACTGTAATGAAGCCTTTTAAACAGCATTCACACAAATTTGAAGAGAAATGTTGAGTGCGGCTGGATTTTTAACTTGTATTAATTGGTGTAAAGTGGGTTTTAAATCGGTATGTGTCAGATATGAATGTGGCTTTCATCCCGAAACATTTAGTTTTGAAGATGAGAACTGAGATGTTGAAGGTCAAGATCACCCCTCCAACGTATCTTCATCTCTCCCAATAGTGATATTTCTAATGTGTTATTATTGCTTTAATGTGTTTTCTATGAATTTGATCTAGTATTAAATTACTGCTTTATTGGCATCATTTAAAGCTAAATGATCTGCAACAGGAGCCTAAACAGTGTGTCCATTCTGACATTAAGTTTTAATGAGAAGATTTTGACAATAACATGAATGATGAGTTTAGTTATGTTCTGAGAGTCCAGTTATTGCTCTGTGTGTGTGTGTGTGTGTGTGTGTGTGTGTGTGTGTGTGTGTGTGTGTGTGTGTGTGTGTGTGTGTGTGTGTGTGTGTGTGTGTGTGTGTGTGTGTGTACAGAAAAGGGTTCAAAGAGTCTGTATTTTGGCCTGGATGAGAATAACGTAGACTAGATGCTATAAAATATGACGTGAAAAGACAGCGAGAGTTAGAAATACAGTGCATGCAATGGACCTCATCCATCAACTTGAGTTTGTGTAAATTATTCAGAAGTATTATTTGCTTAGAATGCTACGTTAAATGCAATACAATTTTTGCCTAAGAATGCTTTTAATTTACAATATTTACACCAACACAATGTTCAATGGCCAAATTTATGTGAAAATAGTTCATACAGCGTTTTTGATTACATTGTTTTAATTTCAATGCAGTGCTTTACATAAAAATGCTTTTACGCAAATAGTCACATTACAGTTAAAACATCACATCATGTAAGATTCTTTTGCAAACACCTAATGCACCTGATTCCGTTGTGTTCGTTAAACTATTCTTGCATCCCTCTCAGCATTATCCAATGACCGCCTTGTTTCAACAACACTGAAACAAACGCTCTGGTTGTTCAAAACACCCAGTGTGGGTACACCTTTAGAAAATAATCGCACAACCTAATCGATTTTCTATAATTAAATAGAATATTCTAAAATCGTGACCCATCCCTATTTGTAATTAGGAGCCTCTTAAGTCCCTGTCCACCGGTTCCTGGTTCTTTTCTAGTAGAAATAGAGACAGCACTGTTGTTTGCAGGTCTTTTCTCTTCCAAACCATTCATGCACACACAGTCAGACTTTATAAACTAGTGGTGCACTGATATACACTAGTCTAAAGTTGGGCTGTAAAGGGTTAGAGCAGTGGCGGCTGCTGATCTTTTAAAGAGGGGAAGCTCATTTTCGGCCTAAATCATGAAAATTGTCCATTTATTTATATGTAAATTCTGCCCCACGCCTTTCAAGAAATGCTCTGTAACCTGTCGCAACTCAATCTTCTGCCTTTTTTCTTCAACCAGTGACTTGACCAGTGTCCTCTCACCATGGTTGCAAGCTAGAGCTGAGCAAAGCATGTTATCCTGTCCCATTGTGTTACGGCTGCACTAGACGAGCACTATCCGCTATTCAGGAGAAGGGCTCCTTTCTACACCTGCTGTGCAGTTTAGCTAGCTGGCTAGTTCAGACTATATGAATTAATGAACAAACGATCTAATATATATATATATATGTTTAACTCACAGACATAACGCATTATGTTATAACTGAAACAATGAATGTGGTGTGAAATTGTGTGAAATATACATGAAAGGTTGCAGCAGTTTGTCTTCGACTACACATGCAAAATCCGCTGGCGGGGACTGAGTTGAAATGGAGACACAGATTTGATGTGTACGCCAGAAATACCCACACCAACCGTCTTTTGCATTTAAACGAACCGCCTCCTTAAAACGTCATTTATTTATAAAAAAAATGATAATGTCTAAAAGCTGATATGACAATGTGTATAGCAAACAAGCTAAAAACACAATAAATACGCTTTTTATAAGCTGTACTATCCAAAAACGAAAGGCAGGGACATATGTGTATTAAAGAGATGACAGACCCTCCAATCATCACGCAGACGCCGAGTCCGGGCCAGCCCACTCCTCCATTCATCCCATAATAAATGGCGATCCGTGGGTATTTGAGACAGCATTCTATCCAATGACCGCTCTTTGTTTCTAAAAGCACTGAAAAAACTCCTTTTAAAGCAGCCCCATTGAAGTCACTGCTACTTCATCATCAAGTAATGCACTAAAACCTGCTACGGGAATGAATGAGAAAAATCGAGTCAGCCAACCTTTAAGTAGTTGATTCTGAATGCGAAATTGATTTCTCGAGATGAACGTGTTTAACGCATTTTAGTCAATAAATGTTAACATAATAGTACATATATTTGATCCATTCATTTTTTGGATTAATTATAGGGGAAGCTGAGCTACCCTTGCAGTCTTAAAGAAATCGCGGCTGGGTTAGAGGTGACTTTTTTTAGAGGTGCAAGTGTTAATATCGGGCCCACGTTACATCTACCAACCCAGAAAACATGAAAATGAACAACCCAGTAAATTTGTTTTGGTTAGCCTTTCTCTGCAAGCTTGTAAAAAGCTTGCAACTTTTCTCTTATTGCAAGCACAACGGTGTACCAGTTCTAACACCATGGCAAAGGTTTGAGCAAAGCATGTTATCTGTTCTGTCTTTGGCTGCACTGACGAGCACATATCACTATTCAGAGTCCCAGCCTCGGAGGAGTCAAGATAGCAGTGGATTTATTTACTTATATTACACTGCTGCCACACAGATCTAATATAAACTTGCGATTTCATTCCCAGCTGTTTACCATCACAGACATAACGCATTTTTTATAACTCGTTTTTAACATAAACTTGTGTATTTGACAGTTTAAGTGCAATAAGACATGAAAGAGAACTTGGTTTAGTTCTCGCATGCCGTGTGAGTTTGCTTTGTGCACGTGATTTGGATGTGTACGCTCAGAAAACCCTCTATATCAGAAGTTTAAACGAACATGGTTTAAAACGCATTAATAGAGCAAGATAGACATGATAATCAAAACCAAACAGATGTTTTTTTAGCAGAGTATCTGAGAAACAAGCTGTAAAGGCACAGCACTATCCTGGAAAAGGGGGCGGAGAGCAGCAGCTCATTTGCATTTAAAGAGACATGCACGAAATGGTCTGTTTCTGCTTCCACTCAAAATGATATAATAAATGATCTGTGGGGTATTTTGAGACACATTCTGCAGATACCTGAGACTTATTGAAAAAAGGGGCATAATAGATCTTTTAAAAAAACGTCTTTGGCCATTTTGTATCACTGTTTTTCATCAACAGAGTAATTAAACCAGCACACTTGTTTTTGAAGAGTGTTGGAGCTTTCCAACAAAGTTTAATGCCTCTAGTTGTTTAATGCAAGTATCATTTCTTTTCCAACTTGGTATTAACATATTTGCTGTCAGGGTGTGCTGATCGTGACTGGCAGCACTAAATATGATTTATCACCCAAAACACAGATTTTACAGAAAATTAGCGGTACCTATTAAAAGAGCGGTGCATGATGGGCATGTTTTATTACTTTACTTGTTCTAAGACTTATTTCTGCGCATGTATAAAGATGTGCATAACTATAACCTTTGCACGTTTTCTCTTTACAGCTTAATTAAAAGAATAGCAAAGTCTGTATGACAACCATAGCAATAACGCATCATTGAATACCACTTTTCAGAAAACGTGTTCCCCTTTGTAAAACCCCAATCTGGATTAAATGTAGTTATTTAGTTATTGTTCTCCAGGAGGAATGGATCTTTGGTTTAGGGATAATTTGTTAATGACAATCACCTCCAACTCTTGTACCAAGTTTCTGCATGAGTTTAAGTTTATTATAACTCTAACTATTGAGATTATTTTAAGCAAACCCTACTTCTAGGTATCAACATTGCAAAGCAGTAGTGGCACTTAAAGGAATAGCATGCTTGGAATCCATTTTGTGTGCCATTCAAGATGTAGTGCCTTTTGATTAAGCCATTTATCAAACATATTTGGAGAATTGTAATTGCATCAGTTGCTCACCAATGGATCATCTGCAAAGGGCTCAGATTGCAAAACCGGAGAGACTGCAGCACAATTAAAAGAAACCTGCAGCGCAGAGCCTGTATCGAACAGATATTCACTACTGACCCAGTTTGTGTGTTTGGGACTCACGGCGCTTAGAACCCGCCGTTTTGACAATTAACTTTCCTCGAGCTTGATGGCGGTCAGGTAAGAGCACAGACACAGGACAAGCGAGAGAAAGTGTGGGTATTATTAACTTTGTTTTATTACACATCAAAATCGGGCTAAAGCGCTATTTGTTGTCTGTTTTGAGAGCCATTGTTGGTCTTTGCATATTTCTTGATCCAGACAGAGTGTGGAATTGCCACCAGACCAGCACACTTGTTCTTTGAAGGACTCATATTTTAGCCATTGAAGCATCTGTGTTTTTATGCTGATAGTCCGTGACACTGATGTTTCGTACTTGGTATTAACATGTCTGATCTCTGGTGGATCCAGAGATCTATTCGCAGCACTAAATATGATGTATACGGGGGGCCCAAAACACGAACCATGATTGAGCGAAGAAGTGGCCAGTGGCTAAAAGAGCCCAGGTTCATTGTGTGTGTCTAATAACATTGTATCCTGTAGATACTTTACTTGTGTTATCTCAGAGCAGGCTTCTGCGCATGTATGAAGGGCTTTATGATTTGCTTTGCAGCCCTTTCTCTCTGCTTACAGCTTTTATATATCAGACATGCTAATAAGTCCATTTCAGGATTGTCTCAGCATTTGCTAAATCAACCATAGCCACTTGGCCAATTCATTGAAATACTCACTTTAAAATCATCTTCCAAGGAATAAGAGGAAATATGGGAGAGAAAATAGTAGCTGTGAAATAAGACTACATATGGTACACACACACACACACGTACACACAGCATGCCTTCGAGTTTGTTTAGCTAATTTGTTTGGTAAGAGTTATTCTCACAAAGTACTCCAACCTCAATTTACCAAGTTTTCCACAGTTTTTAAATTAACTAAAATCAACAGAAAGTCAGAAGTCGTATGTACATGACCCTACTTCTAGGTATCAACATTACTGAAACACTTGACTTAGGGAATAATTCACCCAAATGTTAACATTTTTGGCCATATTTCAAGATTTTTGCTCTTGCTGTCACTCATTCAAATACCACATTCAAAGAAACACATGGTTGTGGAATGAAGTCTGTCGACTTATTGGCTTATCAGTTGCATCAATATATCAGAAATTATTATTATCATCATATTAGCAGAATATTGGATTTTTTATTGCCGTCAGAATGAGTCCAAACATCTGATAAATCACACTTGATTTAGATTTTCCATTACCAGTCCCATTAATACATAATTCTTGTGCTTTTAGTGCATTGTAATTTATTTATTGCAAAAATAAGAAGGCCGTTTTGAAAATACAATTGTTTATTTTACAAAACACACAAGTCCATAACCCATAATGATGCTTCCTCATTTGTGGAAAAAGTCCATCTCAAGTTGTACTCCCACCCACATATTTGTTGTCTGTTTTGGATGGTTTCCGTCAGGGTGTGTTGGTGCTACTGTCGTTACCGTGATCCATTCTGGAGATTTTAATAAGTCGCAATTTACAGATTTAACAGAAAATTGCGTGGTGCATGATGGGTATGTTTTATTTTATTGTTCTAAGACTTATTTGCACTAAGGATGATAACTATAACCATAAAATTCTACTAATCGTTTTAATTCTGAAAGAATAGCAAAGTCTGTATGACAACTATAGCAATAACGCATCATTGGAATCCTTTTCAGAATGTGTTCCCCTCATTAAAACCCCAATCTGGATGATAATGTAGTTATTTTAGTTATTGTTCTAGGAGGAATGGATCTTTAGGCTGGGATAAAATATTAATGACAATCACCTCCAACTCTTGTTGAAGTTTCTGCATGAGTTTAAGTTTATTATAACTCTAAACTATTGAATTATTTTGGCAGCCATAGTTTAAATGGTGAATTTGCAGTAGTGGCAGTGCAAAGGAAAGCATGCTGTATAAGTGTGTGCGCGTGTAATTTACTGTTTTCCTTGTTCTGCTTGGAATCAGTTATTTATTTCCTAATGCCTCAGCTGTGTTTTAATTAAGGATGTGTGCTCGCTGCGCTGTTGGAAATTAATTTACATTTGCCTGAAAATAAGAAGTAATCAAAGATTGCTCAGATCAAAACCGGAGAGACTGCAGCACAATTAAAAGAAACCTGCAGCGCAGAGCCTGTATCGAACAGATATTCACCACTGACCCAGTTTGGGCTCCGCTGGGACTCACGGCGCTTCTAGAACCCGTTTAACTTTCTCGAGCTAATGATGGCGGTCAGGTAGGGAGCACAGACACAGGACGGCGAGAGAAAGTGTGGGTATTATTAACTTTGTTTTATTAGACGACTCCCTACGGGCTAAAGCGCTTTGAGGTGTGAGTGTTAATTGGTGTTGTTTTAAAAGTCTTTGTTCTAACGAATAACAGCGTGTGGAATTGGCGACCAGCACACTTGTTCTTTGAAGAGTGTTGGAGCTTTATGGGAAGCATCTGTGTTTTTATGCTGATAGTCCGTACACTGATGTTTGCACTTGGTATTAACATGTCTGATCTCTGGTGGTTCGATCGTGACGGTAGCACTAAATATGATTTATACGGGGCCCAAAACACGAACCATACTCGCAGTTAGCGGTGGTCCTATTAAAAGAGCCCAGAGTGTGTGTCTTAACATTGTTCCTGTAGATACTTTACTTGGACCCTTATCTCAGATTGCAGGCTTCTGCGCATGTATAAAAATGTGCATATGATTTGCTTTGCAGCGTTTTCTCTCTCTTACAGCTTTTATATATCAGACATGCTAATAAGTCGCCATTTCAGGATTCTCAGCATTTGCTAATAACCATAGCCACTTGGCCAATTCATTGAAATACCACTTTTAAAATCATCTTCCACTTTGTAAGTGGAAAATATTATTAAATCATTTTAGTAAATATTGTTTTAAAAAGTTAGCGCCTTTCGTGTTTGTTTAGCTAATTTGTTTGGTAAGAGTACTCAAAGCTCATTTTACCAAGTTTTTCCATAGTTTTTAAATTAACTCCCCAAAATCAACAAAGAAAAGTCAGGGCTACCCTACTTTCTAGGTATCAACTATTGCAAACACTTGACTTAAAGGAATAATTCACCCAAATATTAACATTTTTGGCCATTCAAGATGTAGGCTAGATGAGTTTTTCATCATCAAAACTCATTTGGAGAAATTCACCCTCAGGCCATCCAAGATGTAGATGAATTTGTTTCTTCATCAGATTTGGAGAAATGTAGCATTACATCACTTGCTCAGCAATGGATGCTCTGCAGTGAATGGGTGCCATCAGAATGAGTCCAAACAGCTGATAAAAACATCACAATAATCCACAAGCAATCCACACCACTCCAGTCCAGCAATTCATGTCTTGTGAAGTGAAAAGCTGTGTGTTTGTAAGAAACAAATCCATAATTAAGACGTTTTGACAATAAATTGAAATTTCTGGCCAAAACACAAGTCCATAACCCATAATGATGCTTCCTCATGTGGAAAAGTCCATCTCAAGTTGTACTCCCACATCAAAATCCACCCACATATTTGTTGTCTGTTTTGGATGGTTTTCGCTTACAAACTGTGTTTGGTCAGTGCATATTTCTCTCCTGATCCAGACAAGACGACGTTTTCACTGGAGAAAGCAATGTTATGTATAGAGGACTCGTATTTTAGCTAGAAGCAAGGGTTTGAAGTAAAAAAAAATGTTGCGGCTTTTCACTTCACAAGATGTAAACTGATGGACTGGAGTGGTGTGGATTATTGTGATGTTTGGACTCATTCTGACGGCACCCATTCACTGCAGAGGATCTATTCGAGCCAATCAAGTGTATGGGGATTATTAGGAAGCCATGATTGACAAGGGCCAGTGGTGAAGCAGGTTCATTGTGAGGCCGAGCTCCGGTATCAAGTGTTTGTATTGTGTTTTGGGAGACCTGCTCTCTCTGAAGGGCTTTTGTCTGTCGGCCTCTTTCTGCTGCTGAGATGTTCGGTGTAAACCCACTACACCACCGCCTCCTTCTCCTTCTGAAGCCACTGAACACAAGCTCCTAAATCAATGAGAAAAGGGCAGCTCGACTGTGATGGGCCTCACTTTAAAAGACCCAAGGAATAAGAGGAGGAGGGGTGGAGAGAGCGAGCTGTGAGCTGACGCTGGAGACTACATATGGTGCACACACACACACACACACACACACACACACACACACACACACACACACACACACACACTCCAGAGGGGCTGCTGAACATCAGTCGTTGCAGTGCTATTCTCATGCGTCTCTCTTGAGAGAGAAAGAGACTGGAGACTACAGCTCTGGAATTACTTAAAAAGACCATAAAAGTATCTTAGAAGTCGTATGTACATGATTCTTGTGCTGTATCCCAAGTCTTCTGAAGATATATGATAGCTTTATGTGAAGAACAGATTGAAATTTAGGGCATATTTCAAAATGTTGCTCTTTGCTGTCCCTACACATTCAAATACAAGTACATTCAAAGAAAGTAAGTCATATGGTTGTGGAATGAAGTCTGTCGACTTATTGACTTATTAAGGATGCTCAATATATCAGAATTATTATTATCAGTCATATTAGCTTTTATGAATATGGATTTTTTATTAATGTTTATTATTTTTAATAAATATGAGATGCCTATTTGAAAATAGTTCTTGATTAGATTTTCAGTGTATTTAAATTTTTATTAATACATATTATTTTTGTGTTTTAGTGCATTTTAATTTATTTATTGCAAAAAAAACTATTTAGAATGATTGATTTTTATTTGTAATATATATTAAATATAATTTATTTGTAATTTTTATATACATTATTTATTTCAAATTGCACAATGCGTGTTCCTAAACTCTTTTGTGCATTCCTCCGTCTGTCTTGTTGTTGGTTCTGTTCTGTGGGAATTAAAGCTGTTTTCTTTTCCAGACTAGTAGCTACTTCTAGTGCGCTTGTGTTAGTGCAGCTGAGGATGGTGGACCACACACACACACACACACACATACCATCAGAGCAGGTGTTCTGTAAACATCCCTCTTTAAGAGCCGTTCACATCCTCCGCAGGAGTCGTTCAGCCCTCCCACACGCTCACTGATGGCTCGGAGATGATTTGGAAATGTTATTGCTCAGAGATTGCTCTTTTATAGCTCAGGAGACTCTGTAAAGCTGTATTGACTGCATATGTAATGTTGATTGCTATGTCTGTTTTTTTTCTCTCCACACTTTTGATGAAAATTGTGCTGACTTACAATTGAAGGGCATGGAACAATGCAATAAGCATTAGAATACAATGTTTTGTATTAGAAGTATATTATCCACACAACTATAGGAGAGAATGACTTACTTTGTAATTGACAATAATCTAGTAACTTGTACACAATATTGCAAGGAGACTGAAAGAAAGGTTGGCAAAGCAGCGTTTACTCTAAGGGTCTCAAATCATTTCTTTAAACCATCTGGAACACTGGCTTGGTTTACTTTCATTATATATAAAAACATATATAATATAATAATAATATTTAAATGGTTTTAGAGAGAGAGGGAAAAATGCATTTATTTAAATTTTTTTTTTTTTACTGTTTACTGTGATAAATGAGGTTTAAATAAATACATTTATAAAATATATATATTTGTATTATTAATAGTATTTATATTGTTGTTTTTTTGTTTTAAAGATGAGTTAGTTATCTGAAATGGCACATCCAGACCCACCCATAAAGCTTACGTTGTGTTTAGTTTCTTTGTAATGGTGCGTTCCATATGCTCACGCTGTGGTTTCGTTTGGATAGTCAAGTCACCCGACGAGAGAAACCCACCACCGCCCCTTTCCCAGCAGCAGCTCTCACTTGACTTGAGCCTGATTCTCGTTATCCACCTGCCTTTTCCTGCCAGGTGCAGTCGCTGGGAAAATAGAGCTCGCTTCGGAGTGGCATGAAGAAGCACTTGAGTGAACAGCAGCTCTGACAGAACAAGATGAAGCCGAACCCATATCTCTGGCTTGTATGGAGCGAGCGGCTCGTTCTGTTTCACTTGAGATGGACTGACCCTTATTTCAGAGCGCCGTGGCCGTGCCATGAGCGGAATTCGAATGAGCTTCTTGATGTCAGCGCTGTGGAACGTTCTGTCAGATTCCAAAGTAAACGGATCAAATATTTATCCCGTATAAAACGGATGGGTCCGGCTGTAAAATCCGATGGGATCAGCCACTTTGAAGCCATTTTAGTATTTATAAACAGCCTACAGCTAAGCTAAGGAACTGCCTGGAAGAAGATTTATAGTCATTATTATTAACTTTAATTTGAATTGTATTATTTTTACTTGTAATTGTATCAATACTTTTATTATTATTATAAGACACACTTTTACCTTCAAAATAGTTTTATTATTTGTATTAAATATTCTATTTGCATTTTTATTTTGGAAACATTTTCCCCTAAATATATTTTATTTATAATAATTATAATTGTATACATTTAATTATTCACTTACTTATACTTTTCTCCTCAAATTATTAAATAATAATTATATTAATAATTATTATATTTTAACTTTTTAGAGACATTTTTCTTAAAATATTTTTATTATTAATTTTATTTTTACGTTTTAGAGACATTTAAAAAATATTATTAGTAGTACTATGGATATTATTATTATTATTAGAGTCTTTATCATATTACTGCTGCTTTCTGTTAGTGAAACCTCTTGGGGCAACATTATAGAGATTTGTACCATGATTAAGGGATGTTGAGAAGCATAACGCAAATTAAAATAACTTTTAGTAGTTGTGCTTTGTTGAATGTTGTCTATTCCAAATTTCGGACTCATCACATTACACCCCGTTGTTTAACTATAGGATCCTCGAGATGTGCTGTAAAGATGCATGCAAAAAGGCAAGAAAACCCATTAGCCATAAGCTATAGAGTTGTATTTATTGTAGAAATGCGGTAGGTGTTTCCTTGGACATGATAGTATTTGTGAAGATGTAATTTTTTTCACATCACACATTGATACAGGCAGGTTGAATGAACGTCTCCATTTTAGCGGCGCAGCAGAAATACTTGCCGGCGTGTTTCTGGGTCTAATGTTTACTTTGATATGCGGTAAGCTATCTGGGGCCTTTGGCAGCACTGTTGCCCCTGGTTTATTTATTTGAGGATGAATTATACACACTGTCCTTGGTGGGAAAGCCCTCAACTTGATTCTGAATTTGGGTTGGGAGATATTGGGGGGAGTCTTGCTTATTCTACACTTGTCTTGAAGTCTCCTTTTGATTGTATGTGCATCTATTTGTTTATTGACATACAGGCAGACTATATATTGTATCAGTAAGTGAATGCCATTTATTCTCAAACCTTTTCTAAATCTGTAATAACTGTCTGTTAACTTCATCTCCAGAATCCTTAGACATGCTCTTTGTTGTTTTCTGATCTAAGACCAGTTGTGATGCTTTATTTACGATGGAGTCCAGTGGCGTTTGTGTGCTTGAAGTCGCCCCGCGTCAGCGCTTAATGAAGACCCCTGCCGCGTGCTGCCGTCGTTCTGTCAGCGCAGAGATTTTTATTGCCATCCAGAGTCCTTCTACGAGCAACTTTCTTCACGGATACCGCCACGCTCCCTCCTCGGCTGCTCTTTCAGCCTCGAGTCACCATGGTGATGCCAAAAGAGTTCGCTCAGAGCACCCATTAACTCTCCATTCAGTGCTAATTAATAACCCTGCCTCAGACTGGCCAGGAGAAATGGCTCTGCTGCGTCCAAAAAACAGGTCCTTCTCTACCTGTCATACAGTAAATGATTGTCCTTTCAATTCCTGGCCTGCCTTCCCTGCTAATATACTGTAGCTATCTAATTTATTATACTTGATTGAATTGGCCACCACTCTTTGTCAAGTTATTATGAGGTTTTAAGAAGTCACTTGTTCTGTTGTACGTGTTTTGAGTCAGACTCAGGTCACAGTCGGAGTTTGATTCGAGGGGATTTGATTCATTTTTTGTGAATCAGTTCATTTCAGTAATTTTAATTTTTTATTCAAATCAATTTGCATGAGACATTATATTAATGAAAATGTAACGTGTATATATATATCTATCTATCTTTCTTCGGCTTGCTCCCCTTTCTCTGGGGGTTGCCACAGCAGTGTGATCCGCACAACCGATTTGGCACATGTTTTTACGTCGGATGCCCTTCCTGCCTTAACCCAGCCCTGAGAGTGCATTAACTTTTGCAACCCCAGTGCTAGGACACACTCACTCACTCACTACGGCCAATTTCCTTTGGTCCAATTCACCTATACGGCATGTCTTTGGAAACCGGAGCACCCGGAGGAAACCCATGCAGACATGTAGATCATGCAAACTCCACACAGAAAGGCATCCTGGTTCAGCCGGGACTCGAACCAGGGACCTTCTTGCTGTGAGGAAACCGTGCTACCCACTGAGCCACCATGCCCATTTTCAATATATATATATATATATATATATATTTACATTTATGCATTTAGCAGACGCTTTTATCCAAAGCGACTTACAATTGCATTCAGGTTATACATTTTCATTAGTACATGTGTTCCCTGGGAATCGAACCCACAACCTTTTGTGCTGCTAAAGCAATGCTCTACCACTGAGCCACAGGAACACACTATAATAAATACTACACACGATATACACACTATAATACATTATAATAAATATACAATCATTTGACAGCACTAATATAAATATATACATCATACATACATTCATGCATACATTCACAAACATTTTTCACAAATAAATGCCATAACCCTCTTGAGCATGGAGTTCCCCAGAGCTTAACAGGTTGCCACTGGAGTCCTCTTCCACTCCCCCGTGATGACATCAAGGAGCTGGTGGATGTTAGAGACCTAGCGCTCCTCCATCTTCCGTTTGAGGATGCCCCACAGATGCTCAATAGGGTTTAGATCTGGAGACATGCTTGGCCAGTCGTTTGGACTCTATTCTCACCATTCACTGCAGAGCATCCATTGCTGAGCAGTCATGCTACATTTCTCAATCTGATGATCGTGGATGCCATTTGTTCTATAACATGACATTTTTGGGTGAACTATTCCTTTAATTCAAGCTTGATGTTTATCATAATATCACACAGCAATATCATATTTATTTTCACAAATGTTGTCCAGTTTGACTCAGTTTCTGATTTGGTGTTTGGGCTGTATCAACAATCTGTCTGAATTAACAAGTGAGTACACAGACTGTCTCCTGTCTGACCTCTGTCACCATGCCAGTTTGATGTTTCCTGGATCTAATGTCTGAAGGTGAGAGCAGCAGAAATCCTTTGTACTGTTAAAAGCAGCCGCGAGCATTGGCTCACACTGAGATGTGAATGCTCAGAGCAGAATGATGAAGCTGTGATGTGGTGGTTTAATCTTTAGTAGATTCTTTCGCTGTTGAATCAACATGCTGCAATTTCTTGCAGACTCGTTACTGATAGATTTATCAGTTCTATGTTTCTTGTCTTTTCCATGTATGCATCATTTATCTCTGTCTGTCTGTATGTATGTCTATCGTGTATTGTCATCTGTCTGTCACCTGTCTGTCTGTTATCTGTCTGTCTGTGTCTGTGTTTCAGCACATTTGGTCTCTGTATCTATTCTGCACCAATCTGTCTCTTTCTGTCTGTTGTCTCACTCTGTCTGTCTGACTCACTGTCTGTCTGTGGTCTCTGTCTAATGTCTGTCTCTCTCTCTGAGTCTGTCTGTCTCGGTCAGTCTGTCTCTGTTGTCTGCTCTCATCTCTGTCTGTTGTCTCTCTGTCCTCTGTGTCGTCTTCTCTGTGTTGCCTCTCTGCGTGTTACTTCTGACATCCTGTTTGTTCATGTGGTCTGTCTGATCTGTCTGCTGATTTGTCTATGAGCTGTCTCTGTCTCTGTTCATCTGTCTGTCTCTGTCTGTCTGAGCATCTCATTGTCTGTCTGTCTGTTCACTCTCTCTGTCTGCTCTGTCTCTCTGTCTCTCTCTGTCTGTCTCTCTGTATTCTGTCTGTCTGTCTCTGTCTGTCTTCTGTTTGTCTGTCTGTCTCTCTGTCTGTCTGTCTGTCTCTCTCTCTCTCTCTGTCTCTGTCTGTTGTTCTCTCTGTCTGTCTGTCTGTCTGTCGTCTGTCTGTCTGTCTGTCTGTCTGTCTGTCTGTCTGTCTGTCTTGTCTGTCTGTCTGTCTGTCTGTCTGTCTGTCTGTCTGTCTGTCTGTCTGTCTGTCTGTCTGTCTGTCTGTCTGTCTCTGTCTGTCTGTCTGTCTGTCTGTTATTCATTGTCTTTCTCTCTGTCTGTCTGTCTGTCTGTCTGTCTGTCTGTCTGTCTGTCTGTCTGTCTGTCTGTCTGTCTGTCTGTTAATCTATTATCTTCTTTCTCTCATTTGAAATCTATCTGTCTGTCTCTCTGTCTCTCTGTCTCTCTGTCTGTCTGTTATTCTATCGTTCTTTCTATCTCTCATTTTATGTATCTATCTGTCTATCTTGGCTCTATCTGCTTCATCAACTATCTATCTGTTATTCTATCGATTTTATTATTCTATGTATCTATCTTTCTGTCTGTCTCTGTCATTGCGGATGTGTTTCTATCCTCGAGAGAGAGAGAGAGAGAGAGAGAGAGAGAGAGAGAGAGAGAGAGATCATGAGAGAGAGAGAGAGAGAGAGAGAGAGAGAGAGAGAGAGAGACACAGAGAGGAGAGAGAGAGAGAGAGAGAGAGAGAGAGAGAGAGAGGAGAGAGAGAGAGAGAGAGAGAGAGAGAGAGAGAGAGAGAGAACCCAATTCAAAACAAAACCCATATAATACACACACACACAGTTATGTTAAAATACCCGTTTTGGAGTATTCTGAAACAGCAGTTTATGTCTAAGTTAACTTATACAGCTGAGAAAGAAACCTGATGTGTGCAGTATTTGGTCCGTGTGCATTTAGTCTTAAAGAGACAGCAGCCTATAATACCTGCTTCTGTCTGCTAATCATCTGTATTTGACTTATGCAGTAAGCATTATTGTATTGTTTTACACTTAATTTGTACATTTCTGCACCTGAATACTACTGTTACTGTCTTCATTTATAATTCTATGCTGTAGGCTGTTCATCTATGCGTGTAATTTGTGTAATTGTACTTGTTTTATTACTGACTTTAGTAGTTAAGCTAGTAGTTTCCACAACTTTTCTTTTCTGATCCCAAAAATGATCTGATCTGTGACTTCTGTATGTCTGTCTGATTGTCTGTGATCCATTGCACCACCACTGTCTATGCATCTGTCTGTCTACCGTTCTATTTGTTATTCTGTATATCTTTCTACTTGTTGTTCTATGGTTACTTCTATTGTTCTGTCGTTTTGTCTATTGTTTTATCATTCTATCGTGATAACGATTAAATTGTGATAAACAGGAAAATAACAATCAATTATGGACTCAAAGGCTGCATGAGAAATCACCGTGAAGCTGCTTTGACACGATCTGTGTTGTATAAAGCTCTGTAGAAATGAAAGCTACTTCACTGTTTAACTAAATGTTGTTCAGTCTATCTGTCGGCCTCCGTGGTATTTCAGATGCACTTCACAGACGTCATGGCAGGAGCTGGACTAAATTTAGCCCCAGAAGCACAGGTGTTAAATAGAGTTCATTTATAATCATCATGTACTCATTCTCATTATCGCTTGCTCCTTTGCCCTCTCTATCTCTCGCTCTGTTCTCTCTTTCTCTCAAACTGTGCTAGAGGTGACAGAAAGGTGTTTTAGAAGCCTGTCGTTATTTTTGCAAGTGACCCTTCAAGCTCCGCCCCTCTTGGTTACCGTTGCTGACTCGCACAAGGTTTACAGAACATTTTCTGAGATGAGCTTTTACTCTTTACTAAGATAAGTCTACGGGGGATCTGTTTTCTTGGGCAATTTCAATAAAATTACGCTTGAAACTATCCAGCCACACAAATCCTCCACAGACTGACATTAGCAAGACGCCTCTCTGAGAAAATGTCAGGACAGCAACTAAGATATCATTTTTAAGACGGGGTTTAGCAAAGGTCATTTGGGAGGCGGAGTGAGTTATTGCATTTGGATGAAAGAGTATGAAAGCAAACACTTTTTTTTAGGAATAACGAGCACCAATAAATCATTCCCAACAAGACCAGAAACTTGTGTAAAAGTAAACAGGACCGAGTTTTATTTCATGGCTTATTTTGCCCTCTTAACAGCATCTTTTATGTTGTTGAGGATGCCCTTTAGAAGATGATTTAACGGTGACATTTCCAGAGTATCTCTGGAGGAGGTCACCGGTGCATTTGACTCGCCCCCACAGTAGCTCTTTCCAAAAAGAAGTAAGGTTGTACAAATCTCCAAATAATCAGCTGGAGCAGCTCAAAGTCACTTTCAGACCAACAAAAACATGGTAATCTCATGACTATAAATCAGATTTTAGATTGGGCAGGGATTTCTCATTAATCGCTAAGCGTCCGTTGTGGTCACAGTTGAATGGAGGCAATGCCCCGATAACCCCATTTCTCTTTGGAGAGGTTGTCGCGGATCATTCTAGCATTGGCCCTAATAGATTAAATCTGCCCCCGGCCCAGGTGGGGGTCGTAGCCTCAGCAAATAAAGACCGTGCGACTGTTAATCTGAGCTCATTAGACTTGTTCGTAAACACAATCCTCTCTAGGGCTGGACAAGAACGATGGTAGGTCAAAGCCAAACTCTGAGATTCACCTGATTATAAGACCTCAGTCCATATGGCTTATATCAGAGAGCGATTATACGGCATGCTGGGACACTTGCTCGCATTTTTATCTTGGTTAAAGAGGCTATATGAGCACAGTCACTGAGAAGAAAAACGATCATCTGAACCTGCAAAGGCATCAGATTGGTTCCTCATTTTGCTTTTGCGGTGTGAGAAGTGGCATGTTGTGAATGCAAATGTGATGTCTGAATGCAAGGAAAGCATTAAACTGCATATGTTTGATGAGAATTAAACAGAGCATATGTTACAATGTAAGCGCCGACCTCTCGTGTTGAGTTTATCCAAGTACTGTTTTGTCTGAATTCATTTTATGTCGTGTAAACACACGTTGACTTTATTTTAAACTGCAAACTTTATCTCATCAGTTGAAAAACAATGGGGCTGTTACAAACCATAGTGAGGTTTCCTACATAGACTTTGTTTGTTTGGCATCATAGATGAGTTCCTGACCAAGGACGTAACCAAATATTCAACATTTTGGGTTTTAATTGTCAAAGCTTGAAAATCGTTATTGATTAACCACTATTCTGAATTTCTTCTACAAACGTGAAAAATGGAAGACGGCATTGCCTTGGAGGATAAAATAATCCCCAAAACGAATTGTGACTGGTTCAGTTTAAAATAAATAATTAAATAGAATAATTTTAAGATTGTGGAAAAAGTCCTGTGTTTTTCTTTACAAAATAAAATATGTATAATTTATATTATTATACATTCTAAAATATCTAGAATGTATTTATTTTTATTTTGCTCTGAGAAGTATTGATTTGTAAATAATTGTAATAGATTTAAAATTAATTTTGTTAGCCAATATTTATGCAAACTGTATTTTTGAGCTAAGTTGTTAGTTTACGCTGGCATACTAACACCAGTAATTACTCATTTAAAAATCAATTAAAAAAGCATGTCAACTGAATGTTTCGTATCAGTTAATCTTGAGGTTCAGTTTCAGCTAGAAGTTCTGTGATATATGTAGACCTGGGTTTGGAACAGAACCATTGAATTTCTTGACATGAAGATTCAAGGTTTTATTCGTCACATACTCAATTATACAGAATATAATCAGCAGTGAAATGTAATCAGGTCAGGTCCGCTCAATGGACAGTGCAAAATATTGTAACACAACACAAGAGAATATACATAAATATAGGTAAAAAAAATAAAGAAGAATAAGATGTGCAATAAAATAAAATGTGCAGGATAGTATACTGTAGACTTAATAATATAAACAGGAATGTGCAAGAGAAATGTGCAAACAAGTTGTACAGGGTATATACATAGCAGCAGTATGGATGATAGTGAATATTTAACAGTTTATTAAATTGAGTCTTGTTGATGTTATGAGACCGATTTTGAGTTTATGAGCCTGATGGTCTGAGGGAAGAAGCTCCTCCTCAGTCTCTCAGTTTTTGCCATCATGCTCCTGAAGCACTTGCCAGATGGCAGTTAAATGAAGAGACGGTTACCAGGGTAATTTGAGTTCTTGATGATTTTAGCAGCTCTGCTTTTGCAGCGTTTGAGGTAGATGCCCTGCAGAGAGGGGAGAGTAGACCCTGAGATGCGCTCAGCTAAACACGACTCTCTGCAGAGCTTTGCAGTCCTGATTGGAGCCGTTTCTTCTGATTGGATCTCAGTTTCTTCTGGCTATATAATCTTATTGTCAAGATGAATGTCAAACCTGTTCCCAGATCAGGTACACGACTCTTAGAAGTTGTATTCATCTAAACATTTATGCAGTTTCCCTCTGTTCTTAATCTCACCCTATAGTGCACTAAACACTAGAGGTCGACCGATTGATCGACATTTTAGGAATTTTTTTTAATTAATCTGCATTGGCCGATTGTGCTGCAAATGAAGCGGATTAATATACAGGCGTGTCTGCAAGCAACACGTAACGCTGCCTTGTGCGGCAAGCAGATTGCCCTTCTACTGGCACAGCGGATAACCCTGTGATGTCCCCCTCTGCCTGCTAACATTTTGAAGAGATAATCCATCATACTGTGTGACGTCCGTTCAATATTTCTCTCTATCATTCTGCTCAGTTACCGCTCATGCTCACCGGAAAAGCTAAGTCCGCTCAAATAACGCGATGACAAAAATGTCTATGTAAAGTTAGTATACTTGTTCCTGTTTGCAGTAGCGCTGCTGTGCTGTGACATGCTGTGGTACAGCTGATCTCCTTCACTGATCTGCTCCCCGCTGTGCTCTGCTCACATGCGCTGATAATACAGCTTATGAGACGCGCGTTTTCCTTTAGCACACACACACACTGAAGCACGCGTGACGTCTCAATGAGGACATAAACACACGAACAACATCTCCAGAACTGCTCTGAGTCACTTCATGAGCGTTTCACCGTTTCATTTGAGTAAAACTATCCTCATATCAGTATCATATACACACAGAAATCTAAAGATATTCACGGCAACCCGTCAAAATAAAAGTTTATTTTAATCAAATCAAATCACTTTTATTGTCACATCACCACAGCACATGTGCCGTTCATGAGTACTGCGAGAGCTATAAGAGAGCGGACGTCTCCTTATGCTTTCTCTCGCCGTACTTTGATGTCATACGATCGTAATAAATTACTCTCACATGTCATGTGACCGAGTGTACTCGCAGCCTCTGCGGTTGAAAAAACGTATTTTTCATATCGTGATATTATCGCAAATGCTAATAATCGCTCATCCCTACTGTACACTGCCTGTTTTTAATAGTATTAAACAACATGCATGTGATAAATGTTTCAGTTACTGTTATTCTACATTGTCACATGACCACATTTGCATGTTTAATTCAACAAGTGCCCTTATATTCATTTACCTGGAAAAAGGTGTCATGACCAGTGTTGTCATTAACTAATACTGTTAAAATTGTTCATTCATTAATTTGAAATATTGTCAAAATTAAATTTGAATATGATTGTTAAATTGAAAAATTCTGACTAGAATTATTGCCTTGGCAAATAACTGAAATAAATTACATTTAAGTATCAGAATGACTAAAATTAAAACTAAAATAAATATATTTTTAATAATAATAAACCTGACAAAAGCGCATAACAAAATTAATCAAACTTAAAAGTTAAAAAAAAAAATAAAAGCTAATTTAATATATTAATAAATGTGTAAGTTTATATTTTAAAAATAAAACTGCTCATGTCTTTTGGTAACTGTTTCCAAACAGGTTTCCTGAACAATGATATCTGTTTACTAGATTGGAAAGCGAATGTTGTGAATGCGAAAGAAAAGAAAACATTGATCTTACATGGTCAAGTGCATTGCATTGTGGTTGCAGGCTTCAGTATTCCATCTATTCAAAGCGTACACTGCAGAAAATTCACAACCATGTAGCATGAGTGCAGCAGTCATCATCCATCCAGAACATTCTCCAGGTGTTTGGTTCAGAGGAAATCTCTCTCACACACACACACACACACACACACACACGCTCACAGATGTCACAGACGGGCTGGTAAATATTCTGCTGGTGTTCTGTTCAGCTGTGAAGCACCTGATGGCAGCGTGCTCTCATCTCACACGCACACGCTCAGTGTTTTATTTCTACTGCTCGGGTCGATCTGTACTGCAGGTTCACTTGCTTCACGATGCCCCGCGACCCTCTGACGCCTCAGCTGGGATATGAGCTTGCACTACTGGTGTATGAAAACCTTGACTTCACCTGGTACCTAGAAACATCAAATGCAGTATAAAGAACCAGTGATGAATCAGAGACATTGCAGTAAATAGCTGGAGGATACTTCATTGAATAATGTATCCCACAATGCACTTAAAATGATTATTTTTGTAATCTTTAAAGGAATACTTCACCCAAAAATGAAAATGTGCTTACATTTTACTCCCCCCTCATCCAAGATGTAGAAGAGTTTTTGATTTGGAGAAATGTAGCATTGCATCACTTGCTCACCAATGGATGTGAATGGGTGCCGTCAGAATTAGAGACCAAACAGCTAATGAAAACATCACAATAATCCACAAGTAATCCACACCACTCCAGTCCATCAGTTAATCAAGCAAAATGCTGAATGTTAGTAAGAAACAAATTCAGGTGTTTTGACTTAAAATTAATATGAGTCCATAATCCATGATAACACTTCCTCCAGTGATAAGTCCATCTCCTGTTGTCGTCTCACATCAAAATCCACCCAAATGTTTAGAGCTGTTTTCGCTTGTAAACGGTGCTTGATCAGAGCATATTTATCTCCTGATTCAGACAAGACAACTTTTACACTGGAGAAAGCAATGTACTCGTATTTTAGCCAAAAGCAATGGTTTGAAGTTAAAACTCATAGCAATGTTTTTTTTTTCTTACAAACACATCACAAGATGTTAATTGATGGACTGGAGTGGTGTGGATTACTTGTGGATTATTGTTTTGTTTTTATCAGCTGTTTGGACTCTCATTCTGACGGCACCCATTCACATCCATTGGTGTGCAAGTGATGCAATACTAAATAATGCTATCAAATTATGCAAGTAAAATGGGTTGCAGATGGCAATTAATGGTGAGTTTGGTCCAAAAAATTATGTTTACACAAAATTGGATTCAAGACAAAATGAAACAATTAATATACATTGTATACTTCACAATATAGTGTTTAGAAGTGCATGTTTCTTCAATTGTTTTCTTCTTAAGTGACCTTTATAGAGCCGGTCTTTGACCGCATGCATCTGTATGAGCGAGATAAAGACTAAATATGCATTTTGAGGGAGAGTTGAGAAAAACTCTTAAAAACACCAAAACCAGAGGATGAAAACTGTCTGTCTACTTAGGGCTCTCAGAGAGATGGGTTTGATATCAGGCCTGTAATTACGCAGAGATGTGACTTGCCTTTCAAAGAGACAGAGGAGAATTGGTAGGAGGAGAAACTCAATGGAAAAAAGGTCTTTCTCTCCCCTCTTGTCTGGTTTGAATTATTTAGTCGTATTACAATGTGCGCAAAGTGAAATGATGTTAAACTCCGTGTCGAATGAAGCGCTGTTGAATTTAGTGGGTGTTGTTTTCCCTCCGCTTGAGCTGATGTCTTATTGGCCTCTAGATGGGATCGTGGAGGTCATTAAACCTCTGCGGTGTCCGTTCGGGTTCTGCTGACCTTAGCGGGCCGCTCGGCACGGGAGGAGTTAGAATCAGAGGTCATTGATTTACAGCGGCGCTCTGAATATCTTCTCTCGCTGCAGGGGAGGGACGGACACGGGTTTGTCCAATTCCTGCTTTTATTTCTGGATCACGCCGGCACCGGGCGATGCATGCTTTAGTATGTTGTACTGCGCAAATACTTCAAAATATTTACACTCTGTTCATCTCCATATTTCATTGAGATTTTGGTGGTTGGTTGAGGTGATTATATTTATAATGTTAAATGTAATCTTTATTTCTATTTTATTTTCAGGTTTTCCAAAGTTTATTTTTAATTGTTAATAGCTTTTTTCCCAAAATGTGTTTAATTTTTTTAGTGTTTTCCCATGTATTTATTTATTCATTTAAATATTTTCTTTTTTTTTGCTGCCAAAGTTAGAGTTGGCTAATAACTTAAATAGTGGCATTAAATATCAAATATTCTTCTAGTTTTGTCGGTATATAGTGGCATTTTCACATTTGTCATATACACAATATTCATTCATATAAACATATGTCATTATATGTGATTTAAACGCGATTCATTTCAGGAAAAACATTATATTTTTTGGACCGCACTAAATTTGTATAAATTTTTTACATATATCCAAAGTACTTTGCAGCATGACGAGTTGCCTGTGATGTTATGATCTGAAGTTATTTCAATATCTAGAAAATAAAATGAAAATTAATAAATTTTGATTTGTAGATGAAATATTTTCAAAGCCCAAACTTCGGCAGTGTTTGCTGTCAGATGAGCTGTTGCAATTACATTGAGTGTATGGGGTTTATTTAGCTGTGTTGATGTACAATGGGACCAGATTAGTTTAGCACTGTCTTGTTTCACTGTGTATGTTGAAAGCTGTAACCTGCAGACATTTAATCCCACCTTTGGCTTCTAAAGTTAACCGGTACCGGCAGGTTTAAGCAACCAATTCAGAGTCTGTTTATCCAGGTTACAACTTGGTGGAAATGTGAAAGCCGGGAAAAAGTCAAGAGCTCGAGTTCACAATTGTTTTTATAACATTTGAGCTCATTCAAATGCTCTTGTTAAACCTCACGTTAACTTACCAACACACAATACCACATAAACACACACGGTTATTTAATCGAGGTCGTCTCTCCTTCTGCTTTTATTAGCGTCAGCGAGGAAAGGTCAATGGTGTGCTTATTGTTTTATGAAGCTTTAGTCTGAAAGCCTGAGGCTGCGGTAACAACACTGTTTCTAGAGTTTAATGGACTGTTTGTGTGTGTTTTTGTGTTTTGATAGAAACTGAACCAGTGGATGTTGGTTTTGGGCGAGGAACCGCTGAGTAATGTAATCAGGCTCACAGTCTCCTATTATGGGCCGACAGCTTGTACTGTTTTTTTGAGAGTTTCCACAGGATTTGATATTGATGACAAGCCGGTTATGGGTTATTTATTGGTGTGCTGATTGATGCAGCTTCTGAGATACTGAATTTTCTCTTCTCAGAGTAATCAATGGCAGACGGTAAGGCCTCTGCATGAGTGTGTGTAAGCCGTTGGAGCTTTCTAATAGAGCTGTGGGTGTCTCTTCATTAATCAATGTCCAAACTGCACGCAGGATCTATCACATATAGACTAATGAAATCACTGCACGCTCTCTGCTGTTGTTCCTCGACTCGCCTTCTTTTAATTGGCATTTGGCTCATTTTCCTCAACGTTTAATCAGCTCTGAAAGAGAGCGTATCTCGAAGCGGCGCTCCATTGGTTTCTTCACGAGTCTGACTGCGTTCGGTGGCGGTGTGTGAATCTGGACGGCTGCCAGTGAGGTTTTTGGACGGCGTCTGAGTGTTGACGCAGACGTTCTGTCAGATACTTTCTCTTTGTTTCTCCGTCTGTCTCTTGTCCTGTCTGAAACGGCAGCCTCAGCAGTTGCGTTATATAAAGTCCACACATTTGGAAAGTAGGCTAGCGTGTATGTTTGTGATGTAACAATTAGCTGGTTCAATTTACGTCGGCCAAATCATTAGAAACTTTAAAGGGATAGTTCACCCCAAAATGAAACTTATGTCATTAATTACCCACCCTCATGTCCGTTCCAAACCCGTAAGACCTTCATTCATCTTTTGAACACAAATTAAGATATTTTTGATGAAATCCAAGAGCTTTTTTATTGACCCTGAATAAACAGTAATGCAAAGTGGTAACGACATCGGTAAAATAGTCCATGTGACATCAGTGGTTCAACTGTAATTTTTGAAGATACAAGAATACATTTGTGCAAAAGTCTTACGGGTTTGGTTTGGAATGACATGAGTGAGGGTAATTAATGACAGCGTTTTCATTTCTGTTTGAGCGATCCCTTTAAGAATCATTGAGAGGGTAATAGCTGCTTCCGCTATGATTGGGAAAGCTTGGACTGTTAGGTGTAGAGCAGAGCTTCCCAAACTTCAGAAGGGTAAGGTCCCCCAAAAACATAGCAAAAGCTCCATGACCCCAACCTATAGATTAATGATATAAAGATATATTTACATATATGTTTGCATATTCGATGTTTATTAAAGTGAATTGTCTCTGCACAAAATTATCAACATTTATTAACCAGTTTGTAAGAATTTTATGTGAACTATGGGAACTACCATAAAACGTAATATAAAATATTATTTTACTAACTTATTCATTTGAAGTTAAATTGTGCTTTGTTGGTATAATGTCTGATAGGATGTATCACAGGATGTAATCACATTTTAGAACAATTTCGAATATTTGTATTATTGAAATATTTCGATTTAGCCTAGCTACGGCCCCCCTGCAATACCGCTACGGCCCACCGGGGCCGCGGCCCACAGTTTGGGAAGCACTGGTGTAGAGCATTGCAGCCGTTGTATGTGTGCATTGGGGTCACTCTTCAACACCCTTTTGAACCATAAAATGACAAATAGGATGCCCTTGCCCCATTTTCACGGTGCTGGTACCCAATCTGCAACCGTTCTGGGTGTTTCCTCCAAAGAAAAGCCATTAAACTGATTAAACCTGAAAAACTGTAGCATCTGAGACCAAGGGGCAGAATCATTGGGGCATTTATTTATTTGTTTGTTTAATTTTGGTTGTAATTATTTGTTTTTAAATAAATTAAATAATAAAATGTATTTAAAAAATACATTAAAATAAATGTATAACATTTTAAACCTAAAAAACAATTTATTTAATTAATTTATTAATTTATGTATTTAGCAGACGCAAGGCAAAATCAGTTTACAAAACAAACTATAAAGCTGTTGCAGTGCACAGCTGCACCAACCAGGCTATTTCAGCCATCTGTTCTAAGGTTATTTTATTATAAATCGACATTTATATTGACATTAATTCATTTAGCAGAGATACGTCATGTGTGATTGATGGCTATAAACGGTTTATTCAAAAGCGAATTATAAAGTTACTTTGAAATGTCTTTTAGATGGCACAGTAAGCTCTCCTACAAAGACCCGATGTGCTGTGTTTGTCTGTGTGCAGCTTATGTAGGAACAGTCGGTTGCGTCATCAATCGCTCTCGAGTCTGGCTGGCTCTGAGAGCGTCTCTGGGGGCCGACCGTCGAGGGCCCCTCAGGAGGCCGTGAGGAGGTCCACGTCAGTGCTGTCAATTTGTATTCTCTGGGAGAGAAATAAGCCTGAGGCAACCTGTCGTCCCTGGTTTAGATGGGGCATTCCCAGCGGGACTCTCCTATTGGTCGATCTGAAGCGTCAGTCATCATTAGTGTTACCATGGCGACGCAATTCCCACCTCTCATACCTCACCAACTGCTTGCTATGTCCCCGAGCGAAACCTGCGCTATGGTGATATTGTCTTGCTATATGATTATTATGGAAACTTGTGATTGATCAGTGAAGGAGTTTTTAATGAACGATTCTTATACTTGAATATGAAATATTTGGCTCATACCTGGATTGGTAAAATAGTACCATGGTGAACTGCTACTGCTCTGGGCCCATATTCATAAAGTCTCTAAGAATTCTCTCAGAGAGATCCTAATTTAGCTCAAAAATTTCTAGCTAGGAGTCTTAGTTTAAAAGTGATTCAGGACCAATCTGAGAGCAACTCTGAGCGAGGAAAAGAAAAAAACTTTTATCTTAGTGAGGAGGCGGGGCTGACTCCGTTGCTAGCTATGACACAGTCTTTTGAAGACTGTGATTGGTTGGTTGTCCAAGAAGGAAGTAAGAGTAGGGTTTATTATAAGCCTTCACTTTGAAATTACAAGCGTAATTTTTCCTGTTTTACCGTTCTCTCTCTCTCTCTCTCTCGCACACACACACACACACACACACACACACACACACACACACACACACACACACATTATATTCTTTATTTTTTATTTACCATGCTGTCATAGTTAACGTATTTTATAGGAAATGAACAGCGACACAATAAGGTTCTGAAAGTGCTGTAACAGACCCAAATCATCGCTGCTGCATAGTTGCATTTTTCCAGTTGCCAAATATGTTAATGTAGTTAATGTAGTGATTACGTCCATTTCTGGTGCTATGGCATTTCTGCGCAGTGTCAGGGATGTTAACATGTCTTTAATAAGATCGCTCACAAACATGATCCCTGCACGATCTAATGTGCAGCGTCTTATTAACTCACTGTCATGCATTGTGTGCAACACTTTTCTTCTCCCTCTTCATGTTTCATCCATTTTCTCCGCTGCTAAAGAAACTCTTAAGCCTCTTAAAAGTCCTCGTCCGTACTCCTAACAATTTCGGACCTTAAGACCTCTTTTAAGGGTTAAGATGCTTTCTGAATTACTTTTTTCTTTAAATTTAAGAGGAAACACCCACATTTCTTGTCAAGATTTTTCATGAATACGGGCCCTGATGTTTATCCACATACTCTTGCTTGCAAACAACTTGCTAGTCCTTCAAATCTACAGAGAACGAAATCTGAACGTTAAAACCCACTTCATAAATACTCATTAAACGCTTTCGTCTCCGTATGAGGGTTTTGGTATTCTCAGCGCTCACTGAAACAAATCAAGGGATTAGATGCAAAGTTCTTCTCGCAGGAATAAAACCAATATTTGAGCAGAGGTAGGTGAGACTTCAAAGACTTTCTTGTGTGCCCACCCAAGGAGAAAAAGATAAAGAGAGAGAGAGAGAATAAAAGAGAAACGCTCGAGCAGCTTTACCCGCTAATACTTGCATGTTTCCCCTCAGGCGAGCCGTGCGCCCTCGACTCGTTTCAACAGGTCGAATTCTCCTACGCCAACGTAAATACTAGAAAACCTCGACGCAGATGTTTGGAACATTACAAGCGTGATTCCAACATGATTCTTGCATTGCTGCAAATAAACTTTGGTTCTCAAGGGGGCAAATATTTCCTTGAAATACCTGTGTTGTTAAACCTTATTTACTTACTTTACTTTACTTTTTAGTCATTTAGCGGATGCTTTTATCCAAAGCGACTTACAAATAAGAAAAATTAACTACAACTATAAGTTAAAACTCTATAAATACTATATATACACACATTTAAGAAAATGGAGAAATTAATTAAAATGCCAAATGCATACAACAACATTTCAAAACTAAACATTTAAATGAAAACAAAAAATAAAGCTAAAAACATTTCAAAATATTAAAACAACAAAAGGTATAAAAATGATTTCAACATGACACTAAGCCAAACACACTCATATATATATATGTTATTTCATTTCCATAGTAGGCTGAAGTAATGTTACTAAAATAACTCCAATTTATTGAAACTAAAACTAAAGAAAATACCTGTAAAGACATATTACATTCATACATAATTCATCTAAAATTAAAATAGATAACAAATCAAATGCCAGTACTTTATCAGTAATCCTAAAAAGAACACCGTTAAAAACACATGCTAACAAACAACAACTCACACATAGTCAGAATTGGTTATAAAACTAAAACAGAAGTGAAACACGCCGTAAGAAAGAAGAGAAATAAAAAGCGATACTTATATCCTTTGACAGTGTCTCTGTCCGGTGGAGTCGAAGGTCTTTACACTCTTCTTCCTTATATTGTGATTCAGATAGTAAAGTATACGGGATGCTTGATACATAAATATCAATACCTTATCTATCATTGACTGATATTAGATTTTTCTAAATGTAGCAATATATAATGAATAGTTGCACGATATGTAAACATGGCAATATTGCAATATGAAAAATACAGGAATGTTCACCCTATAAGTGAAATAGCTACATTTGTGTATCTGCATTAAATTATTAATGCAAATTCTATTGAATTAGAATTGCCATTCATGCATTAAAATCAAGTAATTTATTTATCAAAATGAATTAAAAGGTGAAATATAACTTTTTACGCTGATTCTTTTTAAACTTTTTACAAGAACCAATTCAAATCTCTTTCAGTAAGCATGACATGAACACAGTAAAAATATAAAAAACTCTTTCCACTTGTTGCTATTTGTCACGCTGCCACCAAATGACCAATTCAATTTAACTTTATAATTATAATGGTTTTTATTTTGATAATTATTAAATTAAATAAAATGTAAAATAAAATAATAACTTAAGCGAAACAAATTACTGTAAAAATACAAATACAAATATTTCTATCATATTTTTTTCCATTCTCAAGTGGTAAACCATCAAGCTTATATTTTGACGGATTGCCTGTAAATAGAAATATGCGCTGCTGGTTTCAGAATGAAGCCCTGTTGAAAAACTTGTTATATCATGAACTACATGTGTATAAATGCTGAGCTTTACTTTGAAACCTGTAGCGCATATTGATTTAAATTACAGCTACGTGATTTTAAAAGCCATATCACAATATGTATTTATTTATTTAGACAAAGTAATGTCTAATTTTAATATCAGTGTATTGTATCGGCCAGAATTGGTGCATCCCTACAAGGGTTGACTACCGTTCACATTTGAACCGGTACAGTACCGTATCGGTACCTGAAATTCGGTACTGGTACCCAACGGTACCTTTTTTCGGTACTTTACTCTCTGTGTAACAACAAAAACATTTATTTCAGTGAAAAAAAATTCTATTGATAGGGCCCTACAATTTTTTTTGCAGAAATTCTTGTTTTATTTTTCTGATAATCAAATTAAGGCATGAAAAATGTATTTCTTTTAATCAAATTAAAATGAATCTCTTTTATTTTTTGTCAAACAAACAGAGGTTTACTGTTAAAATTAATACATGGTAGAAAAATTTTGTGAATATTCCTTTAAAAAGGGTTTAATAATAATTGTATTTTTTCTACAAATAAGTGGTTGATTTGGTTGTAATTATTTGTATAATTTAATTATTTTATTTAAATTTGACAGTAAATGGAATATACAAAGATGTACATTATACTGTAAAAAGTAATACAAGAGTAATATATTTGTTACATGTAAAACCGCACTTTTACTTTGACAGGTTGCCGTGAAGTTTCTGGGTGTATGATAAGATGCTAGTTTTCTCAAATGAAACGGTAACGTTCTCATGAAGTGACTCTCACAGCCTGTAAGTTCATGTGTTCATGTCGTCATGTAGTGAAAATCACTGTGAGTTCACGTGTGCTTCAGTATTTGTGTAGTAAACAAAACCACGTCTTCACCATTCATACATATAGAGGCTAACGGAATATGCAGGATTCATATTTAAACCGTCTTTTGAGTTTTAATATCCACAAACACTAGTTCATATCGCGATTCCAATTAAGTGACTGACCATCTTTTATTCATCCCAAAATGTTCGCATTCCGTGCTATAAAGTAAATTCAGTTTTTATGAATGGACACTTCAGAAAATTTTGGTTTGCCCTGTGTTTTGTGTTTTAAAGAGCTGCAGGGGTGCAGGAGTCGCTCTCTCTCTCTCTCTCTCTCTCTCTCTCTCTCTCTCTCTCAGCTCTCTCTCTCTCTCTCAGTCTCTCTCTCTCTCTCTCTCTCTCTCTCTCTCTCAGTCTCTCTCTCTCTCTCTCTCTCTCTCTCAGTCTCTCTCTCTCTCTCTCTCTCTCTCTCTCTCTCTCTCTCTCTCTCTCTCTCTCTCTCTCTCTCTCTCTCTGTCTCTCTCTCTCTCTCTCTCTCTCTCTCTCTCTCTCTCTCTCTCTCTCTCTCTCTCTCTCTCTCTCTCTCTCTCTCTCTCTCTCTCTCTCTCTCTCTCTCTCTCTCTCTCTCTCCCTTCTCAGGCTCCAAAATTTGGTACTGAATGATTTAATGTGAATCGGTTCTCGGTAGTACCAACGCAATTCGGTCAGTACCCTTAAAAGTACCGAACTCGGTACCCAACCCTAACTAGATATGAACATCAACTTTACCAGCAAGATTCTCTTCAATTTTTTTCTCTGACTCTAGTTATGAAGGATAATACAGCAATTAGTCACGTATTCAAGTCTTTGAACTCTTATTCTTTGTTCAAAAGGTTAAGATATTGGTATTTAGTCACGGACACAAGATTGAGGTATTTTCTCCATCTTAAAAGTGTTTGAGAGATGCCGAGAAATCAAACGGCCCTCTGTAGCTTCTTTTACTCGTGAAAGTTCATTCTACCTTTGAATCAAGACTTTCACTGTTACAGAGAGAGACCGTCTCCCTGAGGACATCCCGAGAGATTAATTGATTCCAAAACTATTATTTATCATCATTACCCTCCATTTCCTGTTGCCATTGTCTCCAGATGAGTGTGGAATTACTGCTTCAGAGGACTGTTTTGCTGTGATTTTTGTATTCGCCTGTTCTGTAGGGAGCTAATGGCGTGTAGAATCAATTTCTGTTTGACCTCGGTCCCTCACTGAAGCTGAAGTTTTGGGGACTGCTCCCGCCGCTTTCATTTAGGGCACGGGATGTGTTTTGGATTTCGTTTCGGGTTGAAAAACAAAGTTTAAGGGGTGCGGAGAGATTAGAATCCAATTTATGGATTTAGACGGACTGCTTGTCTGCAGACTCGCGGTGGATGTATCCGTTTCAGACCGCAGGTTATGAAGTAAAGGTGAAGGAATCTGAAAGTGTTTTCCAAATCATCCAGCATGGCTAGATTACTATGCCTGGACCAGAAAGTTATACGTCGAGGTTAATTTTGTGCCGTTTTTCCTCTGCTAGAGGAGTCTGTTGGAAATAAACAGGAGGGAAAGTTGGTTGAATTTCAGCAAGCGTGGGGCAAATGCTTCGCATCAGATTTCACACTGTTGAGCCTTCACCATGTTTGGGTGTAACAGTGGGCCTTTATTATTGTAATTTGATTAATGGCAAAGTCTTTGTTGGATCCTCCTTCAATAGCGCCATTGTGTCAGTGGACCAGAAGTGACTTCCCCCTCCCGCTGGGTCTTGAAGACTGCTGAAACTGCTGCTCGTTGGAGGGGAAAATAATTTGACAGGCTCTCGGCCTCCTCTCCAACCCCTCTCAGGACTCCCATAATGCCCCCCGTGGGCCCAGCTGCTTGTTCTCACTCGTGTGAGTGATGAAAGAGTGGTGCGCAAGAATCAGCCCTCATTGTCTTGCCGTAATCATTTACCGTACTGCAAACGCTCCCCTAGAGCAGCGTCATCACCTTCATCAAGATGAGCTGCTGTAAATACAGGCTTGTAAACAGTTTGTTTGCAGTCGCAGCTTTTTTGGGCCCCCCCCCCCCATACAATTTTATGGTTTTACATGCACATGAGATGCCTTTTGATGGTATTCAAATAAACCCTTTAATGGTAGATACCGTAATGGTGTGCCTTTTAATAGAGTACTGTTCTAGTGACTAGTTATAGGTGGTTGTTGTTTGTCTCATTTCCAAGTCGCTTTGGATACAAGTTTCTGCTAAATGATTAAATGTAAATGTGAGGCCGATGCGATACGCATCTCGATGTAAAGCCTATGATACATTGAAGATACATATGAAGCAGCCAGCAAGGCAATGCGATACGATTCACCCGTTACGATTAGGGGTGTAAGGATTCATCGATATGGATCGATATATCAATACAATGTATGACGATACGATGCATCGATGCCACGCGTAAAATATCGATATCTGTAGTATAAAAAGGCACCTTTATTTTGGCACTGTCCACATTTTCACATAATGTCCATCTATGCATTACAGCCAACTCTCGGGATTGTTGGAGTAACAGTCCAGCGCTGTGTGAGAAGTTTTCCGCACACACATCAGAAGTGCACACACACACACACACACACACACACACATCTGAAGCGCACGCACACAGACAGACACGTCAACTCTGCGTGAATACTGAATTGAACTCTCTGCTTTTTTTGTGAATGGATGAATAAATTCAGACAAAACTACATCAAAATTTATGTTTTGGCTAATATCCTTGTAAACAGTCGTTAAGAAAAGCATGTGATATACTCCGGTATCGAATCCAATCGTAATCGTATCGTAATCTCTCGATATAAGCTATAATATAAATTATATCCTAATCTCGTTACCTTTTCTAGTCAAAAAAGACGCCAAGTGTTTTCTATCATTTATTTTCTTTAAATTCTACCCTGAGAACTTTGTTTTCAAATTATGTATAAGTAAATTATTTAAAATGTTTTATAAACATTATAAACATTGATAGCAAAATATGTGTAATATATACATTTAATTTATTATATTTAAATTAAGTATATACATTATTATTATCATTTATTTATTAATTTGTTATTTGTTTACTAAACCAACATTTCTTTGTAATTCTGTTCAGACAGCCTTGGGTGTTTTCTGTAACTGGGTTTAAGATTAACGGTGGCCATATCAGAAAATGATCACTTGTTCAATGCCTGAGGATTTTTTTTTTTTTAGGGCTTTCATACTTCTTGTTATGGTGCTTTCTGAAAATGAAATTATCTTTGGAGCCCAAGAATTACCCATAAGGTAACTGAATTAGCTGATTGGGTTGGTGGTTGCCACAATAATTTGGTTTAATGTATTTAACATGTATTATTCAGAATCTGACAGCCTTGCTTGGAAATAAATGGTGTCCATTTCAGACCAAAATTGAATGCCTGAGGTAGGAAAATAGGGTTTAATAGATTAATATGTGCCTGGTGTTTCAAAAATGTAGTAAATATAGTACGTTGAAATAGAACTGAAGACCACGAATTAGCATAAGGTAATTGAATTAGCTGATTGAGTTGGCAGTTGGCGAAACACTTGGGTTCAATCAATAGATTGTCCCAGATTCTGATTGTATTGGGTTCTCGGTGTTGCCACTAGGTGTGGAAATGGGTTGTGGTATATGTGCCCTCTGGGATCCTCATTCTCCATGTTTTATGAGGTAGAAATGGACTCCTGAGGGAGGAACCCCAGTCCACCCAGATGAGCCCCGCTTTTATTACCGTGAAGCGGCCCACCTGTCATCCCCATGGCTCTTATAGAGATAGATTACAATTGCTGAATCTATAATCTTGAGTCACAGCGTGAGGTAAAGTATCCTAACATGCTAATGCCTCACAGAAAGGGATTGTGGGGAAAACAACGCAATGTGACGGGCTGATGAGTGTGAAGAAGTGTGAGGAGAAGCTATTTATAACCTGTTGAGTGCTAATGAAAGATTCTGCACTTTGTTTTAGCTCCAACTTTGCTTTCAACATTAAAAACCTCCCTTTTGCCCTCAATGCGTCTGATGTTTGTTCACGGAGCAAATTCTGATTTATCTGAAGCGTTTGAAAGCGTCAGGTAGAAATAAAAAGAGCCATTGCCTTTGGAAGATGAAAAGACAAAAGGAAAAACACGGATGAAAGCACAAACTCTCTAATTCTGACGATTTCACGATTGCATGCAAAGAAGCAGATTAATCAAGGCTCTGCCATTTCACAAACATTTACCAGTTATGAAAGTTTGTGAACATCAGGTGCAGCGGTCGCATACATTCTGCCGAGTTTATGAATTTTGTATGGACAAGAAGATGATGACCGTGCAAATTATGGTCATTTTTTGTCAGTTAAGGCTCGTTAGCATTCTGTCTACTTTAAATCAGACATAAGATCTTAAATAAGATTGTATTTATTTGAATGAATTAATCATTTATTTGAGAGAGAGAGAGAGAGAGAGAGACCGACTGAGAGAGAGAGAGAGATTGAGAGAGAGAGAGAGAGAGAGAGGGGAGAAGAGAGAGAGAGAGAGAGAGATTGAGAGAGATTGAGAGAGAGAGAGAGAGAGGAGAAAGAGAGAGAGAGAGAGAGAGAGAGAGATTGAGAGAGAGAGAGAGAGAGAGAGAGAGAGAGAGAGAGAGAGAGAAAGAGAGAGAGAGAGAGAGAGAGAGAGAGAGAGAGATTGAGAGAGAGAGAGAGAGAGAGAGAGAGAGAGAGAGAGAGAGAGAGAGAGAGAGAGAGAGAGATTGAGAGAGAGAGAGAGAGAGAGAGAGAGAGAGATTGAGAGAGAGAGAGAGAGAGAGATTGAGAGAGAAACAGAGACTCACCAATCACGTGACTGCTGTCAGTGTGAACACTGCTCAAAGTTTTCAGTGAGTGTTTTCGTTTATGTAACCCAACGGCTGTCTACGTCGGTGATTAAACATGTTCCATTACAGTTTCATGCGCAGAGACCACTAAATGAGCCGTTTATGGATTTATCCTGAAAAACTGCTGCTTTCAACATACTGAGCCCCATTCAGCTAATTCTGAATGTTTTGCCTTACTACACTCATATTTGTCATTTGATTTTATTTAGGTTTACGCAGATATAATATTGATAACTTTTTTTCATTTTATAATTATAAATTAAACATTTATAATTAAATATGGACTTAAACAGCATGTTTTCTGTGGGAGAATGTGATTTTTTAATTATAATAATATTAGTAATAATAATAATAATTATAAATATTAATAATAATAATAATGTTGTTATTTTATTGTTATTATTAACAGCAGTAGTAGTAGTAGTAGTAGTATAAATATATATTGCTATTTTTCATATTTTTTTTTCTCAGAAATTGAAAATTTCTGAGAAAACAAATATGAAAATAGCAATATATATTTTATTTATTATTTTACAAAAATTGTAATTATTTCTAAACCAGCAGGGTTATTTTTCTTTATTTTATTTTAAAATACTGTGTGGTTTTAGAATAAATTAATAAATCAACATGAACAATTCATTTTGTAAGTCTTTTTGGTCCCAGAAGAGGTGCATGAATTACACATTTCATATTTTAGTTCTGCCAACTAAATGATGGCATGTCAGCATAATTTTGTCCACTGGTTTGTAATTGTAAGTAAGCTGTGCAGCTGCAGCGTTTAATGTTCTGCTGATGGCTACATGACCGTGAAGGGCCCTAGAGATGGCAAATCCCTGCTCGTATCGGCACCTCGAGCGTCATTGTTTCCTTTCACGCTCATCTCTGCACCACTCGTGTATTCCCATAATGCAACAGTTTGTCAAACCGAAGCTTGTCGTGGTCCGTTAGGGGGAGGAAGGAAATAGTATGTGACACTTTAACCGATTTCCTTGATTTTGTTTTTGTATCTCTGCCACTTTTCCTTCCCAGGCCACTTCTTGTTCTCTTCAGTCTTTGTATGTGTCAGTATCTCTCTCTTCCCCTCTCATTCACCAGTGTGCCATTTCCCTGGAGAGCCCTTGCCCCTTTATGAGAGGTCTCGCTGACTAAGGCGGTTTTGAAGTGGGTTTTCCTCACAGTGTGCAGACTAAGGCTAACAGCTTATACTTATCAACCCAGCGGCCTCATTTTCTGGCTGTCTCGGGGCTTCTGGGTCAAGGATGCATCACTGTTGCCCTCCAACAGCAATTCTGGACTCCATCCGAGTACTCACAGCCAGCACATGACAAGCATCCAAAGCCATAAACAGGGGCACGTTTGGCCACGTTAGTCCAAATGTTTCCCAGCTGGCTCCACTACAATTAGCGTGCAACTGTGGCTTTCCTATGCATTGCATGGTCATTTTTAGATTGAGAAATACAAGTACACAAGTTTGCATGTCAAGATTTTTCAGTTTGAATGGTTTTCTACTTTCCACAGTGACTGTGTTAAAGCTAGATGCATTGCTAGTTTTTCATATTTAGAGTCAATAAATGTTTCATGTGACATAATTAAAGTAGCTAATTTGTGAATGACATCAATGTAATTGAGCTTTTTGCATCTGTTTCTCAGGTAAAAACGTATTTTTAGGAGCAGATTAGCCTGCGTGACAAGCAAGCGGTGAACACATTAGCTTCCGTCTCAGATTATGTATTCTGTGCTTTGTGTTGAACATGAGAAGCTTGTCATTTTCTACGTAATTAAAGTATGAAGCAGCTTGCTATGTTATGGAAAGTCTTGCCGTAATTGTTTCTCGCACAACACCACTGGTGCAGATAATTAGCCATTAGTGCTGTCTGAACAATGCGGGTTGGTGGCTGAACACGGTTATGTTTTTTAATTATACGTCACAATAAACGTCAGGCAATTATGTCGGTTTATAACTTCTCCCAGAAGTATTTTGCTTAGCCGTTTCACAGCGGAAAGGTGAGGGACTCTAACCCATAAATGTTTCAGAATGAAAATCACTTAGCCAACAAAAGAACATGATGAACGCTGTAATCATGTGTTTTTGAGAGCATCATTTCAAGTTTTATGATGGCTTTTCTGTTGCATGCAACTGGTGTTGCTTCAAGACCAATATATAAGTTGGACATCTATGATTTCCATGATGAGGAGAATGTGGACGGAATCGTGGAATACAGTCATAAAAATGTAATTTACTGACGAAAGTAGGTTTGTAGTGTCTGTGAATATTAAGCCACCTCAATATGTGAGTACGTGAACACATGAACATAATCTCTACTTTCTCTAGTACTGCTCTGAGAGTTACTTCATGAGCACTTTACTGTTTCTTTTGAGAAAAACTATCATTATATCATATACAAACAGACACTCAAAGGTCTTCACAGCAACCCGTCAAAATAAAAGTTTGTTTAACTTGAAGAAACTGTGACAGAAATATATTAATGAATTTAATGATAGTAGTACTACTAATAATGATAATTATTTTTATTGAAACATTATTTTTAAGTAATATTTACTAGAAAAATAATTTACCAGAATTTATTTAGCTGAGAAATGTAAACACACAACACTGTATTTCTGAAAAAAGTTGATAAAATAATAATCAATCATTTTTTTAACTAAAATCAATTTACTTAGAGATGCTTTTGATTATTAAAATGGAATGAAACCATTAAAATGGAATCCAGAAAACAAAATAAAACTTAATTTGAGAAAAAAAATATATCTTTTAAAAATAAAAAAGATAAAATATTTTTTAATTTTAAGAAATTTCTATTTAATTCTGTAGGTTTCGTGATTTCAATTAATTAGACATGCCTTTTGATTAATACAATTTAATTTGACCATTAAAACTGAGTCAATTTTTTTTTAATGTAACAAAAAATGAATCCAGAAAAATTTAAACGAAAAAAATGGAATTTAGAAAAATAAAACAGAATTTGGGCTTTCATAAGGCCCTACCAAAAATGTAAATTCTGTCGTTTACTCTCTTTGTGTCGTTCAACGCCATTAGACTTTGAAACACAAATTAAGATGTTTTTAATAAAGCCTGAGTGGTTTCTGTCCCTCCGTAAGTTATAAAGTGATTGTATTTTATCACAAGTCTTGGATTAAACTGCTTGATTCATATGGATTCGCATTACGATCACTTTGACCTTAATGACCAAGTTTTGGGTTACCTAGACACTCAGCGGAGAGACCAAACCCTTTCAGGTTTTATTTAAAATATCTATTTGTATTTCAAAGGTTAATCAAAGTCTTGATGTTGAGTGAATGATGACGGAATCTTCATTTCGGGAGTACTGTCCCTTTAAATGCTAATGAATGCATCGGATAGTCTGTGAATCCTCTAACGCATCCTTCTCTCTGTCCTCAGGTTCTGGCATTCGAGGTTTTACCCCGTTCAGATTCTCGGTCGAACCCGTCGACACGCTGGCCGTGCGCGGCCTCCACGCTGTCCTGAACTGCTCGGCCGCTAGCGACGCTCCGGTGAGGGTGGAATGGAAGAAGGACGGGACGTTCCTGAACCTGGTGGCGGACGACCGGAAGCGGCAGCTAGCGGACGGCTCTTTGCTCATCAGTACGGTGGTCCACTCCAAACACAATAAGCCTGATGAGGGGGTGTACCAGTGCGTGGCCACCATCGACAATCTGGGCACCATCAGCAGCCGAACCGCACGACTCACAGTGGCAGGTATGAAAACAAAGCCTTTCATAAATTGTGTCTTAAGCCTGCTGTATCATATTTGATATGCAGAATTCTAAACTGGATCAACCAAAACTACATGCCTCATGTCATCTGGTTGACCGTTTTGGCTTTTTTGACAAGTAAAAGGCTTGACAAGTATAACTGTAAAAATTTTCACCTTCAGGTCGTGGTTCATATGTTGTTTTGCTGTGAAATAGGCTATATAAAGTAATCATAAGAATAACTTTTATATTGTTAGTAATATTCTAAGTTTTGCGTACTAGACTGAAGCTTTTGAGAAACGTTTATTAGTTTATTTTGGCCATATTAATATCAGCATCGGCACCAAATTGAATATTTTTGCTCAGTTTGGGCCTCTGAATAAAATTGGGGTGTTTTTCCTCCATATTATATCCACATTATTATACTATATATAAGCCATAAAAACGTGATGTGTCAAATATGATGCTCTACAAAAAAACTTCAAAACACAAATGCACACATCTCTTTTCTTCACATATTTTTTTTAACTTTTCCCTAAAAGTTCATTAATCTGTTCCATTTTTAATACGTGTGTGTGTGTGTGTGTGTGTGTGTGTGTCTGTGTCTGTGTCTGTGTCTGTGTGTGTGTAAGTGTGTGTGTGTCTGTGTCTGTGTCTGTGTCTGTGTCTGTCTGTGTCTGTGTCTGTGTCTGTGTGTCTGTGTGTCTGTGTGTCTGTGTGTCTGTGTCTGTGTCTGTGTCTGTGTGTGTGTCTGTGTGTCTGTGTCTGTGTGTCTGTGTGTCTGTGTGTCTGTGTCTGTGTCTGTGTCTGTGTCTGTGTGTCTGTGTCTGTGTGTCTGTGTGTCTGTGTGTCTGTGTCTGTGTCTGTCTGTCTGTGTCTGTGTGTCTGTGTGTCTGTGTGTCTGTGTGTCTGTGTCTGTGTCTGTGTGTCTGTGTGTCTGTGTGTCTGTGTCTGTCTGTGTCTGTGTCTGTGTGTCTGTGTGTCTGTGTGTCTGTGTGTCTGTGTCTGTGTCTGTGTCTTGTGTCTGTGTCTGTGTGTCTGTGTGTCTGTGTCTGTGTGTCTGTGTGTCTGTGTGTCTGTGTCTGTGTGTCTGTGTGTCTGTGTCTGTGTCTGTGTGTCTGTGTCTGTGTCTGTGTCTGTGTCTGTGTCTGTGTCTGTCTGTGTCTGTGTCTGTGTCTGTGTCTGTGTGTCTGTGTCTGTGTGTCTGTGTCTGTGTCTGTGTCTGTGTCTGTGTCTGTGTCTGTGTGTCTGTGTGTCTGTGTCTGTCTGTGTCTGTCTGTGTCTGTGTCTGTGTGTCTGTGTGTCTGTGTGTCTGTGTGTCTGTGTCTGTGTCTGTGTGTCTGTGTGTCTGTGTCTGTGTCTGTGTGTGTGTCTGTGTCTGTGTCTGTGTCTGTGTGTCTGTGTCTGTGTCTGTGTCTGTGTCTGTGTCTGTGTGTCTGTGTCTGTGTCTGTGTCTGTGTCTGTGTCTGTGTCTGTGTGTCTGTGTGTCTGTGTGTCTGTGTCTGTGTCTGTCTGTGTCTGTGTGTCTGTGTGTCTGTGTCTGTGTCTGTGTGTCTGTGTCTGTGTCTGTGTGTCTGTGTGTCTGTCTGTGTCTGTGTCTGTGTGTCTGTGTCTGTGTCTGTGTCTGTGTCTGTGTCTGTGTGTCTGTGTCTGTGTCTGTGTCTGTGTCTGTGTCTGTGTCTGTGTCTGTGTCTGTGTCTGTGTCTGTGTCTGTGTGTCTCTGTCTGTGTCTGTGTCTGTGTGTCTCTGTCTGTGTCTGTGTCTGTGTCTGTGTGTCTGTGTGTCTGTGTGTCTGTGTCTGTGTCTGTGTCTGTGTGTTAGGGATGTAAACTGCACATTTTAGAGTGGTCTTGTATTCTGGCCAGCCTAAGGCACACCTGTGCAATAATCGTGCTGTCTAAAAGCTTTATTTGAACATGTACATTAGATATTTGAGCATGCTATGAAACTGTTGTCAGTCAAGTTGTCATTTAAAATCCAAACATCATTGGTAATGTTATTGTTTTAGTGATTATGCAATTATGCAATTGTTTTAGATTATGCAATACATTGATTATGCAAACAAAAATAATTTTAGAATCAATTTATTTGCCGTTTGTTGATTTTTAAATATAAAAATTGAAGGGATTTATGTGCCTGTACTTTTTGAACATCTCCAGCATATTTTACCAATACTGTGATAATACTGATAACTGTGATAACTTTGGTCACCATAACCATAATACATTTTCATATCGTTACATCCCTAAAAAAACAATATATATATATATATAATGCTATTATTTTATATAATGCTATTACAGAATTAATCCATATTTTTATGTCCATAAGTTATTCTAAAGACCATCTGAAGCACACAAAAATGGTAAGATGTTTCTCGAGACTCCTGTTTCAGGCAGGTGCTGATCTGGGATCAGTTTTCCTCTGCAGAACCCGGGTCAGCACGCTGTAGTCGAGCTTCACACTATGCTATGAATCTAACAGCAGGATCAGTGTGTGTTTGAACAGCAGGGTTAGATATCAGCCAGGCCTTCACAGTTTACTCTGACTGGAGCCTCCGTTTCTTTTAAAGACGCCCAGCAGTTTTCTCACTACTTGCTAGATTTACTTCTTGAGTAAACACAGTTGTACTGAGAAATACCAATGGGAAGATCCAGAATGAATAGAATATGTTTGTGTAGCATCCCAGAAGATGTGTTTAGAGCTCAGAGGTTGCCGTTTTATAGCTCTGGAGATTTAAATGGTTCATTTAAGTATCAACTTCGCCTCGGCTGTTTCTCCTGAAGTTCCTTAGACGAAAATAAAAGGTCAACAGTTGTCATACAGTAAAGGCCCGTACACACCGGGACGAATATATTCGCCAGCGTTTTTCAACGCGTTTGTTGTGTTCACACCCAAGCGATTTTCGCTGACGATGAGCCGAGTGAACATGCAAATTCATTCCCTGACATTAGATGGCGCTTAATGTAAAACAGAAATACCCCGGTACACAAGGTGGCGCTGCGCAACTTTACGTTTCTGACACTCGCTTGTCACTCAGAAGAACAGAGCAAGTATTTACTCGCTTGTCAAAATCATACAAAGAAAACATGATATTTCAAGCACCAGAAGCTCCAGCGATGAATAAATGATTGTTCTGTTGAATGAGGATAGACGCCGACGCCGACAGTGTAGACGCTACTTGGCGTATATCTTCTTTGTCGTTACGTATGTGTGCTCGGCAAGACTGTTTTGTGTTTGAGCGCCCCCAAGTTGTGTTTTACTGTAACTTCAGCAGCTCCAGACACGTGAGCAAAAGCGCCAATCTCATTGGTCGGATAGTTTTTGACGCAAACCCCAAAAACGAAGCCGAGGCGTTTAAAAAAAAAAAATGATGTTTTTACGCGAGTGTTTTTCGTGTCGGTGTGCACACTCACATTGGCACCCTTTGTTTAGTCACGAGGCGTTAAATGTCGGCGAATATCGCGTGTGAAATTCGTCCCGGTGTGTACGGGCCTTAAGAGTGCAGGGATAGAGCTGTAAAATTGTGTATATAAGCTCAAATCTGTCAGTGTTTGAAGAATTCGATGAGAAATATTGCTTTTGATTACAGACTTTAGCATCTGAACAAATCTTTTCTGAACTGTTAGAGGAGACTCTTCAGTTTAAGCGGGAAAGCAGCAGGCTTTAGCAGCATTATTTAATCTCATGGCTGTCTGTGAGAAATAATTGAGGTGTTTGTGATTTATTTTTAGTAGGGTAAATGGTGTGTGCTCTTGCTCTTTTTGTACCGTGTGTGAATCTAATTTACAGGCTATAAACTTCATATGATTCTGCAGTTCTGTGCTTATTGATCTGTACTGTAGTGTAATGTATTGATCTGTACAGTTCTCTAGCAGTGGAATCTGCAGACCTTAAAAAGCTGCAAAACTCTGAAGAAATGTTACAGGATTACAGTATGTTATTGTGCGGAGTACAGCAGTATTGATTAATGGAGGCTTCTGATTGGTTCTGTGTTTACTGGGGCGTGGCCAAAGATGACATCATTAGTATAAGACCTGAGTATGAAAATAAAACAGAAAATATATGTGTTTATTCATGCAATATTCAATACGATTTCCAATGACACGGAAATTTTAGATATATAATTTATATATATATGGATCAATGATCAAATTTCTGTCCGATTGCATTTTTTCAGTTACAACTTGGTTTAAATGCATAAAAAAAGCCATATATAAGAAGTACCTCTCCCACATATGCCCCAACCTTAATCTTTCAGAAAACATTAGTTGAATTTTTCTGTTAATCAAAGTGTCAAAACATCATGTGGTGCGACCGTCCGACCATAGCTGTTGTTTTGTAAACATCGTTGAAATTAACCTAAATTAATTCAAATTAAATTTCTGCACTATTTGGCGTGTTTTGTTATCTTGTATAAAATTGCAAAACATTTGTATTTATATTTCCATCAAAATATTATGTACACAACCTTCTTAATGTTTGAACAACTACAAAAGATGATATTATTTTTGTTTAAAAATTTGCCTGTCGAAAATCCTTATACGTCAATATAAGAATATATTTATAATTAACTAATTAATTTAATAAATGTATTATATGTATGTATATATATATAATAGTATATCATCTCACTCATCTAACACACCCGGTTCATCTCGTCAGTTCATTAGAAGAGACTGAAATGGGTCCGAACTGAAGCGGGTCAGAAAAGGAAGAGAGTTGAGAGAAAATATGATGCGTGTCAGATCCAAAACAACCTAATAACCAGCTGCTGAGATGACTGTTCATCAAAGAAAAAAAGAGGAAATCAATAACTTTCATAGCTTCAAGTATTCATCTGTATTTAGTTTAGAATTTAGTGTTTGATAACTTTATTCAATTTCTGTATATTTCTACTGAGGGGCACAGGTGGCTAAATATGACATTTATTATAATGGATTTATATGAAGATTGTTTAAAATTCACTTATATTAGTTGATATATATATATATATATATATATATATATAAGAGAGAGAGAGGTGTTATTGCTGTATCATTGAGATACTATTATAGTTTTTAATTAACATTTTGAATCTGTTAATTCCATTTTTATTTTTAAATATGTCTATATATTCGTTTATTTTTCCCCTCTTTAGCTATTTTAGTACATCAAGTTAAACTAAACTAAAATGAGAGATGTAATGACGTTGTTTTATTTGAGTTCAAATAGCTAAACTAATTTTAGTGTTTTTATGACTTTCGTTTTTTTACATTTGTTTATATCCTTTTTCCTCAAATATATTTTTACATTTTCATGTTAATCCAAACCGGTCATTTTTTTCAAACTGCTTTTTCTTTACAATGTGACAAATGGCAAAACAAAAAATATTATTTACTTATAATCTCGCTCTGTATTTGTTTGAAGCAAGAGGGTTTCCATTTATCCTTTTACGTTGCTTGTACCGTTACAAGGTTTTTCTCTGAAATATGAGCCACTGAAAGAATCTTGACAGAAGCAGAGAGTTTGACTTCAGGTTTTTGGAGGGAAATGTTCTTCCTGGTCTTTTACCCATGTACAGCGTTGGACACGTGTGTAGTTCACACGTTTGATAGTTCCTCACCTTTCCTCCTGTCTCTCCGGCCTTCAGCGGAAATTCATCCCAAAACACAAGCTTTCTCTCTTTATTCTCAAACAAAACTCTGTCTCTCTTCATTCCTCCAGTCGTCAGGTGCTTTCTCTGTGAAATCTCGGAGATCTGGTCTCTGAAGCGGGAAGAAATAAAGGATGCTTCTCTGAGCTCGGGATGAGGAATGACGTGTTCAGGCTTTCAGAGCGAGAGAATTAGCATCAGTGCATTATACTACATTAAGACTCGGAAGAGCTTTTCTCTTTCCTTTTGTGTTTGGGTTTTAATGCCTGTCAGTTGTGTGTTTGTGCTGTAGCTGTGCGCAGCGAATGTGATCCCTGACAACAAGAACAAATGACTGGATTTGACCGTTTCTGAAGAAAACGAGAGTGCTGCCTGACTGTGTGAAACTTACTGCTGTTAATACTGTGCTCAGTGGTTGCTAGAGATAGTTTTAGGTGCTTTTTTGTACATTTTAATGTTGTTCCTATGGTGTTTAGGGTGTTTTTAAGCATATTGCCATGCAGTTGCAGGGTCATTTTTTTGATAGGGTGTTCTGACTATTTTAATTGCATCACTACGCAGTTACATAGTGTTTTGTGGGTGATTTCTATGAGGTTTCTTACAGTCTAACCAATAATCTGGTCTCAGGGTCTTTCTTCAGTGTGCACCGCTGGGACGGTTTCTGGAGAAAGATTTTACATGTTACCTCAAAAAGACACATGACTGAGGAATCATTAGTTATGCTTCAGGATTTAATATTCAGAATTAGTGATCTTAATAAACCACTATATTTGAGTGTGAGTTGTACTAATGATGCTTAACTTGATGAAGCCTTATTAACCTATCAGCTGAACCTACAAAGATACATTTGAATGATTTGAAGGGCTTTTAGAGGTGAGACATTATTGTACTTCTGTTTTTCATAGGAGGCAACACCGATGATGTAGCAGAGCACTAGAACACACACACACACACACACACACACACACACACAGACACAACACACACACACACACACACACACACACACACACACACACACACACACACACACACAGACAGACACACACACACACACACACACAGACACACACACACACAGACACACAGACACAGACACACACACACACACAGACACACACACACACACACACACACACACACACACACACACACACACACACACACACACAGACACACACACACACAGACACACAGACACACACACACACAGACACACAGACACAGAGACACACACACACACACACACACACACACAGACACACACAGACACACACACAGACACACAGACACACACACACAGACACACACACAGACACACACACACACAGACACACACACACACACACACACACACACACAAGCATGCGTTTAAGTGCGTGTCCGTTCAGATCTAGCTGGCGGTGCACGGTAAGGAGACTTGAGGAATCCCTGGGGTCGTTACACTGAAAGTTCAGGGCAGCCTGTACGAGGAACACACGCGGTATTTCAATTCAACGCTTTTCACAGTTCACAGGAGATCATTTAAAGCAAGAAGGCACTCGTTCTGACAGTTTGCTCACATTTATTTCATATGTTAATAGCTGTTTCATTCAGTCATTCATTGCGCCAGGAAAAGAGTGACAATCCAATGCCATCGGAGCGTCTCTCTTCTCTTCACACACACAAACGGTCTTTTCCTTTAAAGACAGAACAATGTCAGTCACTCCAGGTTCATGCTGCCAAAACAATCTATGAATATATACTAAACAGACGTATTTCTATGCAAAATTGAGCAAAGAGTTGGAGTTGAGCAGGTAAACTAGCTAAATTAACAACAAAATACTAATAATGAAGATTTTGATGACATTTATGAATTTAGTAGACACTTTTATCTAAAATGACTTATACTAATAATAATAATTAGAATATTATTAAATAAAAAAACTGATTATTAAAATTAAGTGTGTATATATATATATATATATATATATATAATATTTAATTTGAATGGATTTTAATATTTACATTTATATTTATTGCATAACATTTTATTATAATTATACTTTTAAATTGGTATTGTTATGTATATATAACAGTCATTATATATATATATATGTACATTTGTATGTGTGTGTGTGTGTGTGTGTGTGTGTGTGTGTGTGTGTGTGTGTGTATATATATATATAATATTTTTGGGTTAAAATGTGACCTGGATGGTTTTTCCACTCCACATCGTAAAGACTCTTGCACCATCTCTGCTGTGTTTATGGAATAGCAACTGTGAAATTAAACAAGACAGAAATGCATTATGGGAGCTGGCGGAGGCGCCCCGGGCCAGGCAGGAAAAGACTGAGCCGCTGATGATTTATGAAGTAAATTTTCTTTAAAGCCGGTTAGTCCAACTTACAGCTCCGTGCCCCGAAAACTTCCCTCCAAACTACAGAAGGGCTGTTTCCTAAACATAACCGCTCTGCTGCGCTCTCGTAAACATGATGGCTTCGCTGGGGGTGGAAAGTTGATTAATCAAATCCACAGGTGCTTGGCCTGGTGAACGACACATCTGTTGCATTATTTCTGCTGTTTTATGTGGAAGGAAGGCGTAGAGCGCAGAATATACAAATGATTGAGCTGAGACTATTTGTGACTGGCCGTTTAAACATGGATCAAGATTTATAGAAAATAAAGGAAAGGGTTTTCATTCCAAACCTGTTTGAAATACTTCTGCTGAACACAAAAGAAGCCGTTCTGAAGAATGCGGGTAAGCAAACGGTTGCTGGTAGCCATTGACTTCTATAGTAGAGGAAAAATACTATGGAAATCAATGGGTACCAGCAACTGTTTGACCCACATTCTTCAGAACATCATCTTTTGTGTTCAGCAGAAGAAAGAAACTCACACTGGTTTGGAATTAATTGAGAAATTATCAAATAAATAATTTATTTTTGGGTAAACTATCCCTTTAATTATACAATTGAGTGTCATTATAAAAATTTGACCTCACAATTCCAAAAAAAAAAAAAAGCCCACTTTTTGTGCAAAAGGGAATTACTGACACTAGGGCTGGACGATATGGACAACTTTATTATCACGTTATATTTCTTAATTTCAGTTGATACAATATAATTCTGATATCGATGTGAACAATATTTTAAAAAGCCTCCGAAAAACTACCAAAAATCAGATGTCTGTACCTACACACTTCTGAAAAATGAATTTCCCAACTCTTATGAATCCTCCTCTTATAAAATGTATATCATATTTTAGAAATAAAAATGGTACAAATAAATTAATATTCACATTTTATTTGTATTTATCCTTCATCCAAACAAGAAATGTGAAATTACCGTTAAATAAACACGAGACTCTCAGACTCGCCTTATTAATGTTAATATCTTTAACTTTAAACTATAACATATGCTGATTATTCTTATAGATTTAAACAAAAGTGCATCAGCCAGGATAAATGCTGTAGAAAACAAAAAAAGAGTGAGCAACAACAAAAACATGACTTATTGTAGGGTGACCAAACGTCCTGTTTTCACATCCTGTCCTGGCTATTTTTATAAAGTGATGAAAATGTCCTGGTTTGCATTATTTTTCATTGAGTTTCACAGAGTTCATTGGCCTGCAGGTGCACCAGAAGTGAACCAAATACTTCGAGAAGGCCAAAAGCATTGCATGCTACTCAGAATTACTGAAGATTTCACAGTTTGTCTTTGCTCTTCTTCTCACAATGCAAATGTTGAGAGGGCTTTCTCACTGACAAAGGAGAGGAACCAGCTCTCTGTTGAGTCATTGAAAGGGATTATATTTGTGCAAAGACACTTCTTGCAAAGTCTTCAATGCTTATTTGTTAAGCAACAAAAAAACTGCTGGGAAAGATCAGCTCTACAGAAAAATATAGATGGGCAAACAAGGAGGATGAGGAAGAAAAAACAGGATGAAGAGGAAGAAGAAAACTAAAGATATACATATTTTTTGTTAGTTCGTTTTTGTAAGTTTGTGAGCTATTTTTGTTCAATTTGGAGGTTTTTTAAGTTATTTATTATTTATTTTTCTAATACAGAAAAGACGTTATATATATCATTATTTCATTCATTATTTTTGAAACCTGTCATAACAAAACATGTTGAGTAACCTCTGAGAAGCCTTTCTGAATTTGTGTCTTTGGTTATAGATATTTTGTAATATAACAATTTTCTATCCATTCAGAGGAGGCATACTTTACATGTATTTAAATTAATAAGGCATCTTTGAGTAAACTTCGAGTATCATTTGAGTATCTCATTGCCAGGCCGAGTGTCCTGGTTTTCAGTAATCAAAATATGGTCACCTAACTTATTGAAAATGCTAATTGATCCTCTGCCAGCAGGAGGCGCTTCTGGATCGGCCGAAACAGCGCTTTCCCCGCTAACGGCTGAACACAAAGCAGCGCTGCGCTCATGAACGCTACTTCATCAGATATAATAATAATCCCATCAAAACGTTTCTCAAGCCTGTCAGTTCCCTTCAAAGATCCCTTCACTGGCGCTGGGTTTGGATTTTGAAACGTGCAGTGCTCATGTTTATTCAACGAAGTCATTGCCACAAATAAATCAATGTATGGGAAACACTTGTAATGTATATCAAAATATCGAAATGTATTTTAAAACCATATTAGCGTTATTGAAAAAATTGCAATGTATGTTGAATTATTGTCCAGTCCCTATTAACTATTGATTATTTTTCAGCTGAAATATAGTAGTCAACATTTGAAGCGGATCAAAAAGTCCATCAAAGTTGTCCTAAGACGAGAACGCATTTTGGTTTTGGGTTTTAGAACAACTTTGATGAAAGGATTTGATCCGCTTCAAATGTTGACTGCTGTATACATTATATACATTTAATTGAGAAGCAGCACTGCATAAGATATTAAGATTTGTTATCGTTTTGTCTTTTATATTAGTGATTTTCAATGTGTTGCTGGGGTGTTCGAAGTATGTTTTTTATTTTCATAAACAAGTAGCAGTATGGTTAGCGAACTAGGCTGTTCTGGATGGTTTTTGGTGTGTTTCTATGTCTGACAGAGCTTTGTTTTTGGGTTGCTAGGGTGCTTTGAGTTCGACAAGCCAAGAAACAATGAAGAAACATACGGTGATAATCTTTGTCAGGGCATAAGAAATGTTTTCTCTTACTACATCGTGTGTCTATCATTCACACACACACACACACACACACACACACACATATTTATCCTCCTCCCATAAAGTTCCTCTCTCTCTCCTTTCATTAAGTTCTACAGCTTCACATCAAAGTCTTGCAACCGCTCAGTAAGTCACGTCTGACTGCGCTCAACGTTTTACTGGGAATTCAATCAAACCTAGCATTTCTCGTTTATGAGATTTACGAGTGGACTCAAATTAGTCGTGAACGATCCAGGCTCCTCCACATCTTTCTGATGTGTATTTTTGGATGGTTTCTCTTCTGTAAAAGCAAGCATCAGTTTGAGTGTATCTGCGTGTGGGTTTGTTTTCATGTGTGTCAAGCGCACCTCTATTATTCCTCAAACAGCGTCTCTGCGCTCACGGACCGTTTGTAGTCCTCAGGTTCTCCAGCGACCGTCTCAGAAGCATCAAGATTAGGGTTGGATACCGAAACCCGGTACCTATGTAACCGGTATGTACTAGAACCGAATCAAAACGTAGATTTTGGTGCCTCATTACGTTGTCCTACCTGAGCAATCGGTTGAAATATTTCTCCTTTGTTTCTCCGAAACGGACGTAAGAAGCATCATCACCGGCAACACACATTTAAAATAATTTCCCGACTGAGAAGATGCACGTGAACTCAATTCGGAAAGCTCTAATAATACATGTCCAACAAATCTTTATAGGAACGCGAGTGTGCTGTTTTCACATTCAGACTTGAGGAAATGAGAGCATCCGAGGAGCGCGTGAATGCAGTAATTACACTTGCTCTGACGACCTTCCATTAACTAGCTAAGCTACTACTACTCCATGGGCTACTAATACATCGATTAGCAATGGATTATAAATATACTTAATCATTATGAAAATAGCAGAGATGGCTTGAATAACACAGATAAACTATACATGGTCGTAGTCGAGTGTTTATTGTATTTATTTGATCATTCACAACGTTTATATCTTCTGTTTACTTATCCATATCCCTGGAGCATCATGAGTTCGGTACTTCTGTGACTGGATCTGTGGGTTTTCTGCACGAGGGCGCCCTCTGGTGTCCAGTATGAATGAATAACACATCACCCTCCGGTTTCACAGACCAGGCTTGAACCTAGTCCTAGACTAAAATGTAACTCTTAGCTGTTTTAACTGAAATAAACTTGCACTGACTGATCCTAAAATATATCAGCGCCTTTGTTTTGTCTCAAGATGCACCCCAGTAATGTTTTTTTCGAAGCATGTTTATAAAAATTACTTAAATGTCCTAATTGAACTATGGCCTTACTCCTGGCTTCGTCTAAGCCCTGTCTGTGAAACCGGGCCCATGTGTTTAGAGCTAATGGCCAATCCAATTATTGATTGGTAATTTCATATTTTTATAAGTATCGGTTCAGGCACCGGTACCATTTTAAAAGTATCGATTTAGCACCGGTATCGGAAAAAAAAATACGATACACAACCCTAATCAAGATGTTCTGATCCTCCTATAGTCAAGTCATAGATGACATTTAATTGAATGTGAAAAGTCCATATTGTGGGATATATTGTGTTTTGTAACCGATTTTCCCATTTATTTTCTTGAATATACAGAAAATAAGGTTTGGAATTACATTGAACGGGCTTGTATCAAACTAAATATGCTCGTAAACTCCAATGAGGTGTTTTTCCTTCTTTCCCTGACCTTTGAACTCTCCCGAGCGATTTAAAACGGTGTACCTGCTTTTGTTTTCACCTCCCACACAGGTACGAGAAGATCGAGGTCATAAATGAACACGACTAATGTCATAAGTTTGTGAGGGACATCGATCGTATCCTGATTGGTGGGATTTGGCGGGTCCCTGATGCGTGATTGGTGCAGAAGCGTTGTTCATGGAGGTGTTTTCAGCTCAATAAACCTCTACTCCTTTAAAGCTGGTTAAATGAGTTTGTCCTGATTGTTTATGGAGAACTATCGGTCCGGCTGCTGGAATTCCCATGTGTGTGTGTGTGTGTTGAGCTCACAGCGATGTGCTCTAGAGGAGGGAGGCAAATTGAGTCAGGAAAACTCTGACGTCTCCAGGTAATAGTGTGCTGGAGAGTTTGATGGTTTAGATGCTCTCTAGTCTTCGATGAGCCGCTCACAGATCACAACTCTTATTCTATAGCAGCCAAAATCTTGAATTTGCTGCTTGTGCACAACCAACAGTCAATGATAATCTCCAACTTTTATTTATTTGATGTATTATTTGTATTATTATTTTATTTATTTTATTTTATTAATGTGCATTTACTATTAAATTATGATTTATTTTATTCAGAGCTTGTTTTTTTTATTTAAAATGTTCATATTTTTATTTTATTTTGTATTTATTTAATCTTATTTGAATTTAACATTTTATCAATTTTATTTTAGTTATTTTAAACAGCTTGGTATTTATTTTATTTTTATTTCATAGTCTTTATTTAATTTTGTTATTTTTATTTAATGAATTGTATTTATTTTTTAAACATTTCCACAAGTTTCTTTTATCATTTATTTCATTTTATTTAATAATGATTTTAGTTTATTTATTTGAGTTATTATCTATTTGTTATTTTTGTATTTTGCATTTGATAATTTAAAAAATGTATACATTTTTATTATTATTATTATTATTATTTATTTTTAATTTTAACAGCTTGGTTTTATTTCATCTGTTTTTTAGAATCTTTTTCATTCATTTTAATTTATTTTAAATATAGTTTTTTTTTCATGTTATTTCATTTTATTGTAGAATCTTCTGTTTTCTTTAATTTGTGATCCTGGAGCACAAAAGCAGTCTTAAGTCGCTGGGGTATATTTGTAGCAATAGCCAACAATACATATTGTATGGGTCAAAATTATAGATTTTTCTTTTATGGCAAAAATCATTAGGATATTAAGTAAAGATGAAGATATTTGATCAATTTCCTATCATACATATATTAAAAACTAGTTTTTGATTAGTAATATGCATTGCTAAGGACTTCATTTGGACAAATTTAGACAATATTTTATGAAAATATAAATATTTGGACAATATTTAGATTTTTCTGCTGCCTCAGATTCCAGATTTTCAAATAGTTGTATCTTGACCAAATATTGTCCAAACCATTCATCAATGGAAAGCTTATGCATTCAGCTTTCAGATGATGTTTAAATCTCAATAAAAAAAAATGACCCTTATGACTGGTTTTGTGGTTCAGGGTAATTTTGTAATAATATTTTTTATATAGTCTTCATTTTTTGTATTTGGTCACAAGGATAAATTCAGACTCCCCAATCCTGATACTCAGCCTCACCAGTCAGATTCATTTCATCAATCATTTGTAAGCGGAATGACTGATCCGGAAACAGGAATACATTAACTTCCGGTTGAAGCAGACACACTTGACCTTTATCATTTGTAAATGATCTCGTCTCACCCCACGACACGTCTATCAGAGGCGAGCACGAGCTCCTGCTCCGATCTCATGTGCTCATCTCTACAGCGATCTGAGTGACCTGTGTGCAGTCGTCTGGAGATGATCGCTGACCTTTTGTAAGATCTGGCCTGTCAGCGGTCTCCATCATGGAGTTTAATGATGACTGGATGATCTCTCCATCTCGTGTTCTCCGTCGTCCTTGACTTCCTGCTGTGTCTCCACTTTAATGAGTTCACCTTCAGACCTGCAAGTGTTATGCATCTTGTCGGTCTGGTTCTGGCCCGTCCTATTTAATTTGCTGTGTTATTGAAGCTATGAAGATGCTGAAAGCTGTGCTGTTTTATATTTATATAACTTTATTTTAGAGAGTGTGTGTGTGTGTGTGTGTGTGTGTGTGTGTGTGTGTGTGTGTGTGTGTGTGTGTGTGTGTGTGTGTGTGTGTGTGTGTGTGTGTGTGTGTGTGTGTGTGTGTGTGTGTGTGTGTATATACATAAGTTTAAAATAATTTTATTTTATAATCTTTCATTTGCTTTTATTTTGTATTTTTATAATTTTTTATGATTTTAATTTTTTTATTAACAATGCATTTATTCTGGTTTTTTATTGTTTAAATGTTTTATTTTGTACAAGTTTCTGTCATAATTAAAATGATTTTATTTTTGATATATTTTATATATATGATATATTTTTTTATAGTTAATTTAAGGTTTTATTTATTATTTAATGCTGCTGTCCCTTTAAGACTTTTTTAATGACACTTTTTTGCTTGCTGCCTTTTACCGCTAGTATTACTGAATTATGGTCTGCCTGGACTGGACAGGGAGTTTTACCGTTCAGAGTATGTCTAGCTAGTACATCAAACTGAAAGGTGAAAGAAAGTTCATTATAAAATGAAATGACCCTTTTGACGTCTAGTCTTTCTGCATTCATTAAGGTGCTGTGCTTTTTACCGAAAGCTTTTCTAGACCTGAACTCAACCTGAGTGCCTACAGCTTCACCGTATACTTCATCTGGTTTCAGCTAATGCATCGGGACCTTTTAAAACAAACACCACTCTGCTTTCTGCATTAACAGCATTTACTGCTTTCCCCATTAACACTGGAAGTGAATTAATGCTGTGGCCGGCTCTGGGACTCCATTAACGCCTTCAGTAAACATAGCATATATGTCATTACTCTGCAGTCATTATGCAATCACTAAAATATTAAGGATTAACACAGTCACGTTATGCGGAGATCGTCGGCTTATTTGTGAAACTTTGCAGCTCACGGTTCATTTGCCTTCAGAAGTTATTTACAGAAGGCCGTGGGTAATTTCACATGCATATATTTACATATTTGAACATTTCTGTCCTATTTTAGAGGAACGGATTGCAGTAAGGCAGAATTGTTTTGTGCTCTGGTTTTAAGGTCTGTGTGTGTCCTTAAACACAGAGCATCGTGAGAGTTTTAAAGCCGAGCGCTGATGGCGTGCCGTAGTTCTTTTCACTCCTGGATAATAAGCCTGAATGTTAAAAGCAGAAAGAGAGCAACGTGAGAGAAGATGCTTTGAAACTGAACCATGCCTGGCTACTTATCATTTAAAGTAGGGGAACTATAATCATTCTCCTCTTCTGAAAGATTAAATAAAAAGTGTAGTACGCTATATATTTTTAATCAGAGGTCCATTTTTCTGGGTCACAAACAATTATGAATGAGTTATGAATGAATCAGTTCTCTGATTCAAGAGCATTTTGATTCTTTAATTGATTCAGTGAACAATTCAGTGACTTGTTCACAAAGAGTGACATGTTTAGTTTCTGAATAAATCGTTGTTTTTGAGCAAATTGGCTGAGTGAATAATTCAATGACTCCTTCTCAAACATGTTCAGTTCCTGAATAAATCAGTGTTTTTGAGCAATTGGCTGAGTGAATAATTCAATGACTCCTTCACAAACACGTTCAGTTCCTGAATGAATCAGTGTTTTTGAGTGAATTGGCTGAGTGAATAATTCAAGGACTCCTTCACAAACACGTTCAGTTCCTGAATGAATCAGTGTTTTTGAGTGAATTGGCTGAGTGAATAATTCAATGACTCCTTCACAAACACGTTCAGTTCCTGAATGAATCAGTGTTTTTGAGTGAATTGGCTGAGTGAATAATTCAATGACTCCTTCACAAACACGTTCAGTTCCTGAATGAATCAGTGTTTTTGAGTGAATTGGCTGAGTGAATAATTCAATGACTCCTTCACAAACACGTTCAGTTCCTGAATGAATCAGTGTTTTGAGTGAATTGGCTGAGTGAATATTTCAATGACTCCTTCACAAACACGTTCAGTTCCTGAATGAATCAGTGTTTTGAGTGAATTGGCTGAGTGAATAATTCAATGCCTCCTTCACAAACACGTTCAGTTCCTGAATGAATCCGTGTTTTTGAGTGAATTGGCTGAGTGAATAATTCAATGACTCCTTCTCAAACATGTTCAGTTCCTGAATGAATCAGTGTTTTTGAGTGAATTGGCTGAGTGAATAATTCAAGGACTCCTTCTCAAACACGTTCAGTTCCTGATTCTGAATGAATCAGTGTTTTTGAGCGAATTGGCTGAGTGAATAATTCAAGGACTCCTTCACAAACACGTTCAGTTCCTGAATGAATCAGTGTTTTTGAGTGAATTGGCTGAGTGAATAATTCAATGACTCCTTCACAAACATGTTCAGTTCCTGAATGAATCAGTGTTTTTGAGTGAATTGGCTGAGTGAATAATTCAATGACTCCTTCTCAAACACGTTCAGTTCCTGAATGAATCAGTGTTTTTGAGTGAATTGGCTGAGTGAATAATTCAATGACTCCTTCTCAAACACGTTCAGTTCCTGAATGAATCAGTGTTTTTGAGTGAATTGGCTGAGTGAATAATTCAATGACTCCTTCTCAAACATGTTCAGTTCCTGAATGAATCAGTGTTTTTGAGCGAATTGGCTGAGTGAATAATTCAATGACTCCTTCACAAACACGTTCAGTTCCTGATCCTGAATGAATCAGTGTTTTTGAGTGAATTGGCTGAGTGAATATTTCAATGACTCCTTCACAAACACGTTCAGTTCCTGATCCTGAATGAATCAGTGTTTTTGAGCGAATTGGCTGAGTGAATAATTCAATGACTCCTTCACAAACATGTTCAGTTCCTGAATGAATCAGTGTTTTTGAGTGAATTGGCTGAGTGAATAATTCAATGACTCCTTCTCAAACACGTTCAGTTCCTGATCCTGAATGAATCAGTGTTTTTGAGTGAATTGGCTGAGTGAATAATTCAATGACTCCTTCACAAACACGTTCAGTTCCTGAATGAATCAGTGTTTTTGAGCGAATTGGCTGAGTGAATAATTCAATGACTCCTTCACAAACATGTTCAGTTCCTGATTCTGAATGAATCAGTGTTTATGATTTAGTGTTATCGCTGTATAAATGATGTTATTGTTGTGTAAATCAATGACTCACTTGTAAAGACAAATGACAAACTGGTGTAATCATTTAACTACTGCAGAATTAGTCAAAAAATAAAAATGATTATACTTTTTTGTATTTAATTTTTTTTATAGAAATAAATCATATATGAGCATTATCACACCAATATATATATATATTTATATAACACATTTTTATATTAAATGTGGTATATATTTGTCCATTTGCCATGATGTAGAATGACTTTGAATATGTGAATCCTATTTTGAAGAAAGCTGAGCTACTGTCATCAGTGTTTACTTAGTTACCTCCAAATACAAAGAAACCAACATATTCGAGACGTTCTCTTCAGTCCCAGAGATGTAAATGAAAGCACACTGTGTGTTTGCATTGAAATGCATCAAATGTTGAATCATCTTCGCACACATGTGCTCCAGATGTTGCCATAGTGACAGCTGTGGCAGTGGCACAATCATTTATATTCCAGTGTTTCCTCCACCAACGATGGCAGCTCCTCTTTGTTTCAGTGTTGAGGGCTCTCACTTCCTCTCCTGTGATTGATTTTACATTAGTGAAGCACACGTATCGATTTGAGCTGCTCGTTTGTCAGAGCGTTTCTGTCCTCGGACTCATTACGCTCCTGCTGTCTGTCTCTAATGCTTTTCACACCTTTCAGTGTGGTTTTAGCTTTAGGGCTTGAAAATATTTCTATTACTGTTATTGTTTCACGTCTCTCGTGTGAAGTTTAGCATCTGACTGCATTGCTAAGTCTCAAATTTACTCTTAATTTAAGATCAGAAATTCAAGAGAGCTTGAATGAAGGAAAACCTGTGACACTTACTCACCTTCATTTGTGGAGGTGTTTTACTGAATTCAGAGCTGCTATTTTCAACACAGCGCGTGCATATAATGACCAGGAGCTGACTATATAGTTCCTGCGCAATATTACAAGACGCCTGAAGGCATTCATTGAATGTGTTACTTTCCGGTTCTTTTTAACGGTTTGTGAAATTTACTCGTGAAGATTGTTTCTGCACCAAATTTTTGTTCAGTGTGTAGAGCTGTGTTTACATTGCAGCTGAAATTTACTATAGTATATATTGATTTACATGATATTGTTGTATGACTTCAGAAAAATATAATATAATGAAATATAATACTTCTGGCATATGAACTACTTTTATGCTGCTATTTTGTCCATTGAAGCTTCACAGCACTGGGTCACTTTAAAAGTCAATTTTAATAATAAAAATAAATAAATCAGTGTAAAATTATATTTATAGCAAATATAAATAAACATTTAATATATTATCTAAAAATCATAACATTTTGGTCACCTTACAGATAATTTCAAAACATCTCCTTTCGTGTTGCTCAGAAGAAAGTAAGCATGAAAGTCCATTTTAATTAAATCATTTTTTACCTTATAAATTAAAATGTAGTCTATTTATAGTTAATTACAGTCAAATTTTTTAAAAAAATAAGACTTTGTTCATTTCAATTAAGTCAATGGAAGTAGTATTTTACTTAATGAGAAATTCATGCAAAATGATATATTTATATTAATTAAGTATGATTAATTTATTAAATTAAATGCATATTTTATATATTATCTAAAAATAAGAAATAACATTTTGGTCACTTCACAGATTCTTCATCTGTTTTTATGTTGCCTGGAAGAAAGTACGTTGTGTTAACACCAGTGTTGGGGAAAGTTACTTTTAAAAGTAATGCATTACAATATTGCGTTACTCCCTAAAAAAGTAACTAATTACGTTACTTAGTTACTTTTTATGTAAAGTAATGCGTTACATTACTTTTGTGTTACTTTTCGTTACTTTTTAAATATGAGCAGGGCTTGATTGTTTGTTTTTAATATAATAAGTTATATTTATAGCAAATGTAAAAGCCTTTCACACCAAAAAGTGTAATGAATAAACCTCAGACTGAAGGACGAGTAAATCACATCTGTACAGAAGAACACAGGAGAAGAAGTTCAACACTCTTCAGCAATAAAAAACAACAATCAAGCACAATTGTTAGTTTATCTAAAGTAATTTTTGCTTATTATTATTGTTGAACTGGATCAAAGGTCAGCAGAAAACACATCGGTTAATAAAATGAGATTAGATATATTTGTGTTGTTTAACATATTTAATTATTCCAGGTTTGGGTCATATTCTGAGTTTGCATTTCACTGTTTTAATTCATTTTGATGAATACTGAATCTGTTTTTTGCGAGTGGGATGAATTAATACACATTTATTTTAGTCTAGATTAGATCTACAGTAAGATCATGTTCACACGGTGCACTGTCATCAATAAATGGAAAAAAGTAACTGAAAAACTGTAAATGAAAAAGTAATGTGTTACTTTACTAGTTACTTGAAAAAAGTAATATTATTGCGTAACTCGTGTTACTTGTAATGCGTTACCCCCCGACACTGTTTAACACTGATATTTGCTCAACCATCAGAAAATGACATTTTCATTTTTCTTAGTTTCTATAAAAATATCACCCCGTTTCACATGCAAATCTGGAGATGGGTCTTAATCAAAAGACAAGCGTCTTGGCCGTCCGTCGCACTGAAAGCTGTTTGTGTGGCGGCTCTGAGCCGCGTCGTGCATCTGAAAGGGACTCTGTGTGGTCTTTGGAGTGTCCTGTTAGCGCCTGCTCTGTTTACACTCCCCCCGTGAGCGCGTGTGAGGTCTCGTGTTGCTCTTGGAGCGCTCGGACACGCGGGGGAAGTGCGAGGGAACCGGAGGAGCAAATGTTTGTGGAGGGCAGATGAAATCCACGGATGAATGAAGGAGCTTTTTCTGTCTGTTTGCTCGGCGGGGGAATGTGAGGAGGGGACTGAGATACAGACGAGGTCTCAATCCTCACCTGCCCTTTGGAAAGAGGCTTTCTGGACACTTTTTGAGAGTGATATCTAATGTGACAACATCTTAGTATATCTCTCGTGTGCATGTGTCAGCTCTGGGAATCTGGTGACATGGAGAGAGCTGAGGAGGTGTTCACTTTCACTCTTAACTATATTTCCATGTAGAAACATCTATGAGTCTTTTCATAACACAAACGATTCAAGGGGGAAATGGTTTCTTGAGACGTCATATAGAAGCTAATTTCCATACATGACAACTGTGACTCTTTTGACTCCTTTGTTTGTTATATATTTATTCCAGGGTGGATTTTAATCTTAATCAGTAGCGTGTTTATCCACCATGCAAAGCACACAGTTCTGTGGCCTCGATTTCTACGTGATCGTGATTTCTCCCGAGGAGGAAGGAACACATTTTCTCACGATTTATCCTGCGATCACAATTTCACAACCCATCACCCCCCAAGGAACGCAATCACGAGACCCCCTCCTGGAGATTTGCTTAGGGACCCCCATAACGTAAACACGCCCCTGATCTCAATCCTTATTAATCAGGTCCGATTTACTCTTAAATTATTACATTTTTTTAATTAGTCTAATTGTCCATATTTTAATAAATGTACGTTTTATTTTAGTCTATAAAAATAACTTTTTAGTTGATAAGTTGTTTATTTGAAATAAAAATGTTATATATTATCTAAAAAAAATGATATAACATTGTAATGTTAATAAAAACAACATTGATTATACGTTGTGACAATGATTTAGATTGAATTATTCAAAAGAATCTTATTTTTTCTAATCGTATTTTCTAGATTTTTTTGTTCTGAATAAAAAAAAAAAAATTAGTATGTAGTTAGTTACCCACTGTTATTTTCTCCTCATATTTTCATCAGCAGTTTATTTATCATCACAATGGCATTTTTGTCATTATTAATAAAAATAAATAAAAAGCTCTGCTTTATAAAACTTTTCTGTCAATAATTTTGTTGATGAAATGTACACTGGTTGCGGCAAAAATAGTAATGAAAGTTTTTAAAATGTTTGGTATATCTCAGGTGTAGATATACAGGTGACCTCATCTCATCTGCACTGAAGTTGATAAATGGCTCGATCACTAGCGGAGCTGCTCTGAGCACTGTGATGTGTTGTAAAGCTCATAGCACTTAGAACGTCCAGGGAGTCCTTAAATACAGAAACTGTTCATTCATAACTCTGAGTGAAAGAACAGAACAGAATCACTCGTTCCAGTGAGAGAAATATGAGCTGGCCTCAGAGCTGGTGAGTGAATGTCTGTTGCGCGTGTGTGTGTGTGTGTGTGGGTGTGTGCGCGTGTGTGTGTGTGTGTGTGTGTGTGTGTGTGTGCGTGTGTGTGTGTGTGTGTGTGTGTGTGCGCGTGTGTGTGCGTGTGTGTGTGTGTGTGTGTGTGTGTGCGTGCGTGCGCGTGTGTGTGCGTGTGTGTGTGTGTGTGTGGATGGATTTGTATGCCTTCAGGCTGTTGACGGCTCCAAGCTGTGTTTAATGATTCCCCTCCGGTGTCTCTTCGTCACATCAGGGATGGATGCAGTGAGATCGGAGGCATGTGGACGGATCACACGCGATATTATTTACTGGAGCTGCATGCTTGCACAAACACACACACTTGTGTTTGCTTTCTGTGTGGGCTGCAGGCAGATACACTGGCATCTTCACTCCCCCAGTGTGTGTGTGTTTTGTGTCTGTGGTGTGCTGGGATTTTCATGTACTCCTTCTCAAAATACCAGCAGGCTGACAAAAGCAGCTGTTTGATGTTCTGTCGCTCAGCTTCACAACTCAGAGCCACAGATTCTGTGTTCAATGAATGAATGCAGTAGAGGAACATGGATACAAAACTAGCCAACACAATGATGTGTTGTGTTGCTATGTGGTTGCAAAGGTGACCTGAAAGATGTTTTGCACAATGCTGAAATTTAATAGGTTTGAACAACTGCCAACTTGTTTTTAGTAGTGCTAGTTTAAGTAAATTAAGCAGTGTTAGAGTTTGTGTGTGTGTGCATATGAATGAATGCATGTGTGTATTGGTAGAGTTTGTCAGTGTGTGTTTATGATGGTTTTATCAGTGCTGATGCAGTTTTAGTGTTTGTCTAGTCTGAATGTATTGTTTGCATATGTGAACTGTATTAGTTTTCTCTGACAGGGTCAGTAAAGTGTTTACACACAGTGTCTCCGTCTGCCAACAGCACATTGTTCTGTCCTTATTTGCCCAGCTTGAGTCCTGATGCAGTCGCACATCTTCACTGAAGGAGAACCGTTTGAGTGTCATGTCTTCAGGCTTGTTATGTCGGCGCTCTGGGATTTTGTGTGTGTGTGTGTGTGTGTGTGTGTGTGTGTGTGAGAATCGGATCATAGGCTCGGGCTAATTTACAGGCCTGTCTGCAGACCTCTCTCTCTCTCTCTCTCTCACACTCACACTCACTCACTCACTCACTCACTCACTCACTCACTCACACACACACACACACACACACACACACACACACACACACACACACACACACACACACACACATCACTCTAGTGCTTCTAGACCACAACAAGTCCTACATCAGCCAGGACACATGAATAGCCCAGGAGAGCATTAGGATGTCAGAGACGCTCTGGGCTCTCATACGTTCAGCTGTTAGAGCGAGTGTAGTCTGTACGGTGAATTATAAAGCTCTTCCACAAACTTCAGGGACATCTTTGAACCTCTGCAGACTCGATAGCGGGAGATTAAAGATAAGAGAGAAATAACAATCTTCTTGGTGTGTTGGTGTTTGTGTGTAAAGATTCTCAGTGCTGTTTATTTGTGCTTCATCTTTTGATGAAGTTTCAAAGCAATTAATGGCACAAAGAGATAGATTTTTCCTTTTATATGAAATATGAAACATTTAGCGCACTCTTGTGCTAAATGTGTGTTTAGAAAATGACCTACATAATATTTTTGAGTGTTTTTTTTTTTGTATTTAATATTATGTTAAGATTTGATCGTAGTTTACCTTTTTTTTATATTCAGTCATGAATATTAAAGCAGTGCTTTCAGTGTTAACCTCATCTAATAAGCTTAAATCACTCAACAATCAAGGGTCATATTTCCTTTAAAACTGTTCTTTTATTCATTATTTGAGATGAATGTTAATTCAGGTCAGGGTTTGAATAAATTCTATTCAAATGAGCAAGTTGGTATTCGAAGACAAATCCGTTTCTCTACATTGAAATGAGCCTCTTCAATTAATTATGTATTAATAAAATGAGTGGAATGTGTTCGTGAACAAAACATCCGCTGTGCTGTTCAAACATGCTTAATGGCTGCTCATCTCCCAACTTTATTTGCTAATTGGTTTGACAAGACCATTAGTGTTATTTACTTAATTCCTCCAGAGTTAGCAAAGCATCTAATCTCCATCTGTAGCTCCTCGGGGTTGGTTATTTGAATTGTTCTTGCTTAATTTCTTCATTCTGTCAGTGTAGAGCAGCGGTTCTCAATTCCAGTCCTCGCGCCCCCCCGCTCTGCATATTTCGTATGTTACTCTTATCGCTTCAGATGTTTGTTCTATTCGAACGTAAGTGCCCTGCGAAGTGGACATCACAGGATATTCCTCCATGATTCCAGTTCGAAGCGAACGTATATATTCCATTCAAAGTGCATTGAAGTGTGCGAGACGTGAATTAAAATTGTATATATTTACAGAGGTATATGATGTCACACTCGTCTGCGTGAAGATGTTGCGCGCAAATCCATGAATGAATGTTGAAATAAAGTAAACTTCAGCGGATTTCCTGCTCAGGAGTAGGGAGCAATGGACCCTGTGTAGGGGAGCAATGGACACTGTGTAGGGAGCAATGGACCCTGTGTAGGGAGCAATGGACCCTGTGTAGGAGCAATGGACCCTGTGTAGGAGCAATGGACCCTGTGTAGGGAGCAATGGACCCTGTGTAGAGAGCAATGGACACTGTGTAGGGAGCAATGGACCCTGTGTGGGAGCAATGGACCCTGTGTAGGGAGCAATGGACACTGTGTAGGGAGCAATGGACCCTGTGTAGGGAGCAATGGACACTGTGTGGGAGCAATGGACCCTGTGGGGAGCAATGGACACTGTGTAGGGAGCAATGGACCCTGTGTGGGAGCAATGGACACTGTGTGAGCAATGGACACTGTGTGGGGAGCAATGGACCCTGTGTGAGGAGCAATGGACCCTGTGTAGGGAGCACTGGACCCTGTGTAGGGAGCACTGGACACTGTGTAGAGAGCAATGGACCCTGTGTAGGGAGCAATGGACCCTGTGTGAGAGCAATGGACACTGTGTAGGGAGCAATGGACCAATGGACACTGTGTAGGGAGCAATGGACACTGTGTAGGGAGCAATGGACCCTGTGTAGGGAGCAATGGACCCTGTGTAGAGGAGCAATGGACACTGTGTGGGAGCAATGGACCCTGTGTGGGGAGCAATGGACCCTGTGTAGGGAGCAATGGACACTGTGTGGGAGCAATGGACACTGTGTGGGAGCAATGGACACTGTGTAGGAGCAATGGACACTGTGTAGGAGCAATGGACACTGTGTGAGAGCAATGGACCCGTGTAGGGAGCAATGGACCCGTGTAGGGAGCAATGGACACTGTGTAGGGAGCATGTCAATCGGAACACAGTTCATGCATGGAGCGCACTTCTAACAAGCTGATTATCTGAATCAGGTGTGTTAACAAAGAGAGACATGCAAAATGTGCAGAGCGGGGGGGCGCGAGGACTGGAATTGAGAACCTCTGGTGTAGAGATTAAATGAGCTTTACTGTAGGAGTGTAACGCAGCTGATCCGTTGGTTCTCACAGGACTTCCGCGGTTCCTCAGTCAGCCGGAGGGTGTGTCGGTGCGCGCGGGTGGAACTGAGATGCTGAGCTGCGAGGTGACGGAAGAGCTTGTCCCGTTCACCCGCTGGGAGAGGGACGGTCGGGCCGTGGAGCTGGACGGCAGGGTCATACAGCTGCCCAGCGGAGCTCTGGTCATCAGCAACACCTCCCAGAGCGACGCCGGACTCTACCACTGCACCATAGACGGCCTGGGACCGGCCAAATCCACAGAGGAGGCAGAACTACAGGTGTCTGCAGGTACAGACACACACACAGTGTGCTGTGATTGTAAACGCTTCAAAACTGTTATTTTAACACATTTAAAATATATATATATGTGATGAAATACATTTTTGCACAGTAATCATATTTCAGCATGTAACCATTTTTATCAGAACGAGCTTATGGGTAGAAGTTTCTTTTATATAGCATTTACCTTGAGAATAAGAAGTTGATTGCACAATGGAGAATCTAAACATTAGATTATAGATATATATATATATATACATTATTAGTGATGGGACGATACACCTACTTCCCGATCCGATACTATCACGATACTTGGGTGCCGATACGATACGTATTGCGATTTTGTTTAATAATTGCGATTCTATAAGTATTGCGATTCGATATTGCTGTGTTGCGATTATTATTTCTTGTTTTTAACTCTAGACCATGGGAAAAAGTTGAACGATAAAGTTAATATACAGACTGTCGCAATTTAAAAAAGAAAACCCACACATCTTAGCAGTCATTTTTCCTGTTTTATTTCAGTTTTCAGTAAACATAAACATACAGACACAAAAATTCCAATAGAAAAATACTTTGAAATAAAATGCCTTTTGAAATAAATGCCCATCAAACTAGTTCCATTAATAAAATAAATTAAAATGAAGAGTCCATGAAAGCTTTCTTTAACATCAAACTTAACTTTTACTGCATTAAATAAAATATATAAGTCGTGAACCACTTACCATATATATATCATTTGTTAAAAAACAAAGCAAATTTATTTAGCAAAAATTAAGACTGTTAAGAATATGATTAAAACTGAATAAACAGCCTATAAGGCTATTAAATAGCAGTCCCAAACTAGTTTTTGTTAATACAATTGAGTTGATATGAGCCACCACAGTCATTTAAACATATACAAAATGACACAAAGTGAAAATAACATGGTATTTTTGGGTTATGGAAACAACAGTTACCATGGTGAATATACAACAATACTAAAATGAACTGTTAATGAAACATTGCTTCTGAATAGAATGAATATCATACCTTCATGCAAATCCTTCCCAGCTAACACACGCAGTATGTGATTTATCAGTACTGTACTTTTATTTCACGCGTTGCATTCTCTTAGTGTCTGCACTTTAGTGAAGTGATATACAGCGCAGGCAGGACAGGATAGTGAGAGACTTTTATTTCATAAGTTATGAAAAGTCTATTGAAGACTGTCCACATCTCATCTGACCGCAGATACTGAATCGGGACGGCGTGTTTTTCTCAGACACTCTTTACTTAAACTGCATCTGACAGAAGTGTCGACAGCTTTCATGCACGGCTTTTAAAATAAAAGTCTCGCATCAGAAAAAACATTAAGAATTAAGTAATGATGTCGTTTCTTCGGCTGTACACTCCGCGACCCATTTTTTCATCAACTGAGACAGACTAAATCCAGAAGAACTGCCTCGAGATGCTTCAAGAAAATACCTGCAAAGCTTCAGTACAGTTAAAAGTGTAGGCGCTTGTGTAAAAATGCTGTAAAAGAGGATGCTTTCAAAAATTATGTCATAAATAGATTTTCTTAATCGATTAACTTCTATGAACTAAATGAAATCATCATTTGTTGTGACCATCATTTGTGTTTAAAGCAGCTTTTTCCCTCGGTGCACTTGAGCAGAGTTTCTCAGGAGCTTTGCAGGTAGGTTTTCTTGAAGCGTCTTGGAGACATAAAATGATGTAGTAAAAATGTATAACTTTTTATATAAAATATGAATTTTCAAATGTTCATGACCATTCTGTTAGTAAACACAGTGCTGTTTTTCTGTGGGCGGAGCTCTGTTAGCTTGTTTTTTAACAATAACTGGAGAACTTCCGATTTTAACCTGCATATGTAAGGACCGTGATTATTATTTGAAAAGGTTGACCCGCACATGGACGATCTGACAGGACTCCCTCCGGTTGAGTGACTCACATCTAACGTGTATAGTAAAGACAAACTCACCGTGTCTATCTAGTCATGAAGATGTTTATATTTCAATATCAGCCGGCAACTATTTTTACAGCTAACGTTACATTATTATTCCAGCCACAATTAATCACAACAATGTGTATACAATTACATATGATTAAGCATATAAATCATTAGTGTGTTGTTTTACACACATGCACACAGACATGAGATGCATAAGATATCTTTAGACGCACCGATAACAACAAAAGACAATACTTTATTGAACCTTTTCTGACAAGAAGTGTGCGCTGCAAACGTGATAATTTTTGACGATCGTTTCTGTCCAGTCCGCTCGTTTTGTTGCGTTTAACCACAGCTGTATTCATTTATTTGTCTGGCAGTGGCAGCAGGTATGTGTTAATATTTCTAATTGAAGCCTCTATTGATTCTGGCACCTAACATCACAACAAGATGATATTTTAAGCTCCTTATGTAACCGAATCTGCGCTGTTTTGAATTGTCGCCTCCAGCTAGCGCTATGACGTAACTGTGACGTCGGCATTAAAAGGGTCTATACACACTTATTATAACCTTTTAAAGTTAATTAAAATAAGTTCATTATACTATGATAAATATAGTATCATTATTATATTATTATTACTGTACTTTAAATATATTATCATAAGAAAAATAATAATTGTATTATTATGACTTTTATTCATTGAATTGTGAGTTTACTGATATATTTTTATAGTCCCATTTGTGTGTGTCTTTGCAGATTCGGGTGTTGAAGAAAAGCTGGAGACTCTCCAGGGCCCGGTTGCTGTAGCGAAGGTCGTCGGAGAGAGCGTGTTGTTGCCATGCGTCATGAAGGGATCACCTGTGCCAGTGATTCGCTGGACGCTTAACGACCGGCCGATTAACGAGAGGTAAGCGTATCAGTGTCTTTGCCCGACCCCATGAGAAAACACCTATAAATCATGTTGGCACAGAGAGTTGTCAAATTCTTGGCTGGATGCAAGAAATGTGTACCGGTATGAGATCAGAGCGAAAGCTTCGATGGGACTGCAAACTTTCACACTGGCAGCAGTCGCTCTTCCTCGGCGTGGTTTGGCGTACTAAAGCAAACTCGTAACGGACCAGCGTCACAGAGCACACTAAAAGAATCCATTCAGTTGCTCTTAAAATCGCACTATTCAACGTCTGTCCAAATTCCTCAGCGTAAAATATCGTATTATCCGGCGGAGGTAATTACTGACGCCTGTGTAAATGGATATGATAGAGCCGCGCGGCGTTCCCACGTGGCCATTGTGTCGTTTTTGCATGTGCATAGTTATGATGCTCTTATCTGGAACGTGGCTTCGTCTAAACTCACGCTCGTCATTTACATGCCGTAAATTGCCTTACATAGTTTACCTGATAGGTGTCCTCTCTCCCGCTCGCTTTTCTCGAGGACGGTTGGCTGTTGTCATGCGGTGGACATGAATAATGTAGAAAGGATTGTCATGGCATGTAAATGAGCTGTCAGGGCTATAGCACTCTGTCATTCATTATTATGCCCTCTGTGCTGGTATATTTACCCTGATGTGATTTCAGCCGCGGGTTTGGTGATGTTTGTATTGTGGAAGGGCAAAAGCGATTACATGCTTTTATTGCTGCTTTGTCTCTTTTCATTTCCTAACACTCTGTGTTTTATCCCCTTACACACTCGGGTCTCGGGTTGTATTACTGAATATACTGATCTACAATCTGCATCTAAACTGAACCGATGGCTGCCAGCATTTAAAGTGGATTAGATTAATAGTGATCTTTTCCACTAAACAGTAATATTACTATTGCTCATACTAAGATTAATAGTTCTTAATTAGATTAATAGTAAGCACTTAGCCTGAGTATTAAACTTGAAAATGACATAAATGACACTTCAAATTAATCAAATATTTTATAAATATGTATTATAAATAGATTTTTTTTGCTGTTTTTATTTTCATGGTATGTACATTTTTATATACTTTGTGTTTTTGTTTTCTTAAATAATAATTTTTGCTTTTAATTAATTTTTATTTCAGTTTAGGTCATTTTATTACTTTAACTTAGTACAAGGCAACATTTATAATATTTTTTGTGCACATTAATTAGTTAATTCATTTATGTTTGTTTGTTTCTTTTTTTATTTATATTTTATTATGTGTATATATTATATGGTTTAAAACATAGTAGAACTTTTAAAGTGCCTCTTTTATGTATTTTTGAAAGTGGCCTTTCATGCCGTGTGTAACAGCTCTAAGTGAATGAAACATCCGTGTATAAAGATATTGTCTCTCAAAAGAAGAGTCGACTCTGAATCATTGAAACGAGTCATTTTTTAAATGAATCCCAAGTCGTTTCATGTTGACGTCATCGTGAAACATTAGCATATTGCCTGTCCACTTGTTGCACGTGCAGACCTGGGAAAACTTGATTTTCACGTCGGTCTGAATGAAAATGCAAATTCATTCTTTGGCTGTACACAAAGCAGCACTGCTCACAAACACTGCTTTAAATTAAATCGACCAATCAACGCAGTTTAGCGTCATGCAAAGGAGGGGTTTGGAAAAAATCATCGTTGAGCGAATTGTTTGGGAGTCATTGAGCAAGTAAGGTAAAAATACATGCATATAATAAGACCTTGAATGCATGTCGACCCATTGTTGGGGACTCTCAAAACCAAAATATGAACCTTTCATAACCCATATTAGGGGCACTTGAATATTTATATATTAGAAATGTATTATGTATATATGCACCCCTTCCCTATATGCAGTCGAGTATTTATATTTGATGTTATTTCAGCTTTATTTCAATTATTGGAAATGATTTTGGATAGTTTAAGTTTTAAACGACCTTTTATGATGCTGTGGTATCATCTGTGATCTTGTATGCTGTCACCTGCCGGGGAGGAGGATTGCTAGAGAAGGAGAAAACAAACTTCATAAGCTGATAAAAAGGCAGGTTCTGTGGTGGGCTGTGTTGCCCACTATTGACGTGATAGCACAGGATAGAATGACTGATAAATTGGTCAGTATAATGAAACAAGACTGTCACCTTCTTCATGAAACAGTTCAAGCCTGAGTACTTTTAGCTCAAGATTAATTCAGCCCTGATGTCATTTTTACCAACAGCCATTAGGTTATATAATCAATGTCATATTAGATGACTGATGTAGAATTTCAATTTGTATTTGTATAACACGGTGTAGATTGTACTGTGATGCTCGAAACAAACACATGACCGTATTGTGCAGTATTTTTTATCTATTTATTGTGTGGTGAGCTGCTGTGACATGTGAAATCTCCCTTTGGGATTAATCAATCAATCGATCAAGTTAACAGTAATAACACTGATGCCCTTAGCATTGTGTCGAGTAGTTAGGTGCAGTGGTTGTGAAAGTCACTCCCATTATTTTTCAGTAAATGTACAAATCTTTTTTCCTGAAGAAAGCACACAGAATGGGATTGATGAGAGGATTGTGTGGGTGTTGTATGTAGGAAACCTCTAGACTTGTTAATGGATGGAAAACGCTCTGCCTCTTTTCTGACAGAATAAGACCGGGGATAAAGCTCCATCCCTGCTGCGGCCCATGCAAAATTAATGATGTTTTTCTTTCTTGTATACATTTTATTTTGGAATACAATTTGGGAATTGCTTTGAGAAATGAAATCCAGAAAAAGAGAATGAAAGTATATGAAAGTAGAGCAAAACTGTCCTGTGTGTGTGTGTGTGCGTGTGCGTGTGCGTGTGCGTGTGCGTCTGCGTGTGTCTGCCTGTGTGTGCGTCTGCGTGTGTGTGTCTGCATGTGTGTGTGTCTGCCTGTGTGTGCGTCTGCGTGTGTGTCTGCATGTGTGTGTGTCTGCGTGTGTGTGTGTGTGCGTGTGTGTGTGTGTGTGTGTGTGTGTGTGTGTGTGTGTGTGTGTGTGCGTCTGCGTCTGCGTGTGTGTGTGTCTGCTTGTGTGTGCATCTGCGTGTGTGTGTATCTGCGTGTGTGTGTCTGCGTGTCTGTGTTTCTTTTATGAATGGGAAAAATATATGTATGTCTATATTGTGTATATTTATATAAGTATATAAAAATACTATTTACATTTTTATTTTTATTACAATTCTAACATATTACCTACATATTAACACAAATGTTATTTGTAATTACATATAGTTATGTGTAGGTTAAAGTATAACAGAATATTTTACATTTATAAGAAATATATTAGAATGTATATAGTCACCACTTTCTTTTGTGCATTTATAAAAATATATACACTTTATATATTTTATACTTAATGTAATGATATAATCAACTGTATATACTTTTAATGATATATATAGTGTATGATCATGGAGTTCACCTACAGTGACCATCGTGTTCTTGGTCACCACTCTAACCAAAGCCCTTCTCCATCAGTTGCTCAGTTTGGTCAGGAGAACAGCTCTAAGAAGAGTCCTGGTTGTTCCAATCTTCTTCCATTAAGGGTAACAGAGACTATGCATTTGTGACCCTTCAATGAAGCAGAATGTTTTCTGAACTCTTCCCCGGATGTGTGGCTTGACTCAAACCTGTTTCTGAGCTCTACAGGCAGTTCTTCTGACCCCAGGGCTTGTTTCGTTGCTCTGATATGCATCATCAGCGGTTAGAGTTTAAGATGTATGTGCCTTTCCAAATCATACCCATTCAAATGAATTTTCCACAGGTTAACTTCACTTGAAGTGTAGTAACATATACAAGCAATATGAATGCTGCTGGGCTAAATTTAAACTGTCACAGAAATGAATACTTATGCAACGGAATCATTTTAGTTTTTAGTTTTAATAAACTTGCAAAGATGTTTAAAACCTGTTCTTTGCTTTACAATTATAGTGTATGGAGTGTAGATTGATGTGGGGAAAAAGTAATTTAAATTAGTTTAACATAAGTCAGCAACAAAACAAAACGTGAAAAAAATTAATACTTTCGCAAGGCACTGTGTGTGTGTATATATATACACACACACACACACACACACATATATATATATATATATATATATATATATATATAGATTATCATTATTATATGTAATTATGAATTGTGTAAGTGTGTATATCATTTATAATTATTTACCTGTTACAAAAAAAATTATAATAAAAATGAAAATCCTGGATGAAATGAGATTAAAATATTTGTGCAGCATAATTTGGGGTTCGTATCGTGATCATGCCAATGGAACATTGAAATGCTGTCTATGTAGGCAGCTGATTAGTGTTTGGACAAGAGCATTGTTTTCAGATAATGTCATTCAGATTGGTCCGTTGTGCTGCCGTCTGTTGTAATGCATCCTCGCCGCGTCGATCCCTCCCACTGTAAATGTGAATTGATCGTATCAAAGAGCTGAGCAGACTAATCATGACCTGTTTAAGCCGCTAACTACCCCTTCAGCTCGTGTGTGCCGCGTCCCGACCTCGTCTCAGTCGGCTTCCTCCGATGAGGCTTGTTGTCAGTTCACGCTGTCGATTGAAAGCGGCTAAATGTCTAATTGCGGTTCTTTGCCGGTTGTCTGTGCAGGACTGATGATTGCTGACAGACTCCATTTACGGCGTAATTGCTTCTCTCATGGTCTTCAGGCGATGTAATGTATTCCTGATGCTGGATACACTCTAATAATGTCATATTACCCACAATGCCCAGTCCCTCAGAGGAGTAGATAGAGTCCATCATGGCTCACACAACATCTGTAGTCTGTGTGTGTGTGTGTGTGTGTGTGTGTGTGTGTGTGTGTGTGTGTGTGTGTGTGTCTGTGTGTGTGTCTGTCTGTCTGTCTGTGTGTGTGTGTGTGTGTGTGTGTGTGTGTGTGTGTGTGTGTGTGTGTGAGAGAGAGAGAGAGAGAGAGAGAGAGAGAGAGTGATTGGGTGATTGGGTTTAGACTGTGATTGGAATGATTTTAAAGGATACTTCACCTAAAAATGTATTTTTCTTATTTTTCAGATGTTTGAAACACTATTATGGGATTTTTAAAGAATCTTAAAAGTGCAATTCAAATTATATGATATGTGACAGATCAAAATTTTAATTATGATTCATTATAATATTTCTAAATGTTTTTAAGTCCATATAATGACAGATATTGCATTTTTATCTGCTCATTTCTTGTTTTTTATTTTTTATTTAATCTAATTTGCCTTTCCCATCATCTAAAGCACACTTAAATGTTGTCTTTAAAATAAAAAAATACAAATTGAATACACTGTTTTACAGTTCTGTTCCAATCAACCGTTTATAGTGACATCTAGATGGATAATAATTAGGGCTGTCAGTCGATTAAAATTGTTTAATCTAATTAATTACGTTGTTTTGATTGAGTAATCGAATTGATCACAAAATAAATTTCACTGTGAAAATACCCCCAAAATATTTTTTATATATATTTTTGTGTTAAATTATAAATTAAGTATAAATTAGACATTACCAATTGTAGCTTTAGAAATATTTAATTTGATTCCGCACAAAAATGATTACACAAACAATTAACATAAACTATGGAACATGAAAGAGGATAATTTGAGAAACATCTCAGTATTGTTTGTTCATACAATGAAAGTCACTGTTAACCAAAACAGCTTTGTTACCAACAGTCTTCAAAATACTGTTTTCCACAAAAGAAAGGTTTGAAACGACATGAGGGTGAGTACATGATGACAGAATCGTAATTTTTGGGGTGAACTATCCCTTTAATGTTTTTAGTATTATCATTATTAAATAATGAATTCATTAATTAAATGATACTCTAAATAAGAAACTACCTCTGCCAGCAGGGGCTGTAAATATCATTCATTCGGTTTGTACAAACGGCTGACTCATTCAAGAATGAAGTAAACGCAGGGCCGGCGCTAAGGGGGGGGCATTCGTGGGCCGTGCCCCCCCTAAACGAGTTACTGTGCC
>CM050434.1:20787627-20800127 GCA_027564155.1 Gymnocypris eckloni scoliostomus | reverse complement strand
AAATCGATCTCGATCTCACAAACCACAATAATAGACATGATTTTCTCAGGCCATATGAAAAATCAGATGAATAAAGATTATTAAAATGAATAAGTATGGATGACAGCTGATTACAATAATAGTTCAGTTTATTCTCCTCATTAGTAACAGTCCTCTGTGGGATAAATAAAGTTAATATTAGTCTTATATTAATAATACTTAATTAACATTGTGATTTATCATCCCTGTTATAGTATATATTATTCATAAGTCAATTTTTTTCACCATCTTTCCAAGTTCTGTACCTCAGGTCTAAAAGAAATGTAGAAAGATTATACAAAATGAAAACACCAAATACATTTGTGATCTCTTTCTGTTTGTTATTTTCAAAAGGGAAATACTGACATGTTCACTGGGCAGAGGCCACATTTCTAATTCCAATTAAGAGAGATGGACTTTGTTTCTTTAGTATTATTATTTTGAGCTGTATTATTGATTACTGTGTTAGTTCTGTTTCAAACGGCAGCAATAAATAACAGTTTAAAATCTAAAGAGTGTTTATGTGATAAATGAATAAATGCATAATAATCGTGATTATTCCTCAGATTATAATCGTACCAACTAAATCTATAATCGTTGCATGCCTAACCCAGATCATCACGCGTCTGTAATTGTCTTATCTCACGTTTGAATCTCATGGATTAGAGCCGGATACTGTTTAGTGCTTCACAGAAAGCCAGCGGATCACGGAGGAATTCTAGCTTGCTTCACAAGAACAGCTTTTGTCCTCGCTGACGTGGATGAACCAGCCAGAGACACGACGGTAAGATGCATCAGGGCTCTAGACTAACTTTCTGCACTGGTTGCACTGGTGCGCCTAACTTTTTTTCTTAGGTGCACCGGCACAAAAGTTAGGTGCACCCAAATTTTCATATAGGCAATATTGACTAGTAAACGATTAACTAACAATCTGCTCAACATAACGTTCTTTATTTGAAGCACAATTCTACAAGAAAGGTAACTTACTGAAAAAGTGTCGGTGCTTAAAGCACTTCACTGAGCTGAGATTTTAACATCTCAAGATAAATGAAATAAAAATAAAATCTAAATGAAGTGTTTTAAGTGTTGCAATCCTGCCCACCTCAGACTACCAAATAATTTCACTAAACATGAAAAAAACTTTTCTGTTCTGTCTAATTGTCTCTCTGTGCTCATACTGTATTTTAATGCAGCCAAATTCTCAATAAAACTGTTTATATATTTTACTGTTTCTTTTGTCTTTAAATGGGATAAATATGAAATTGGTCACACTCTAGAGCCCTGTGGATGCTTGTGTTGATGACAGATACTCGACCTCTTCTCAACACAAACATCAGCTTGGACTATTTGCAAGGAGAACATTGTAATATAAGTGTACAGTAAATCCAGTCAGGCGTCGCACACAAACTCCTTCAGCAGTTCCTTCTGAGGCGCCAATGCTGGATGAATGCTGTACATCTTCAACAAGCAGTTCCTCTTTGTGTAATACTCTTGATTTATGTGTTTTTAATGTAATATCATGCATTCTACTTCGAAATCTCGCCCTCATGTTTATATTTACAACGCACAACATCCTGGAAGTGTTTGCATGTGTTTTAAACATTTATAGTACGTTTTTAATGGTTGATCAGCGTTTGCAAACAACAGTAAATTTAAACTGGCCTTTGAATGGAGGAATTCTGGGAAATGGAGGATAATAAATCCTCAAGCGCTTTAGCTAACATAAGAATCCTTCAGAAGTGTTGATGTTCAGCCAGATGTTCTCCAAGATAAAGTTTAAGAGAATAACACTTGATTGTATCTTTTTTCCTGTATCCACCAGGGTTTAAAAAGTTTTTAAAAATTAATTTAAAAAAAATAATTGTAACGGTTTCATTTTAGTTTCAAATAAATCAGATGTTATAAAGGTTGAATTTTGTGCTAATTTAAAGGAACAGTTCACCCACAATTTTTATTTTATTTAAATGTTTTATATTTTACCCGATTATTACCTCTTTTCCATAAAATGACAAAATCGGTAGTGACCATTTCATTGTTATTTTTAGTTTAATACATTAAATTAGATTGAATTGTTATATTTTCTGTTTTCAATTTAATTTCAGTTTAAGTTTTATAAATTGTATGTCATTTTATTATATCATTTGTAATATATCTATATAGCTTAGTAATAAAGTATATTTTAGTTTAAGTTAAGGTTCAAGGTTCTTTTATTCGTCACATATTCAATTATACAGGATATAATCAGTAGTGAAATGTAAATCAGGTCAGGTCCGCTCAATGGACAGTGCAAAAAAAAAAAAGAAACATAACACAAGAGAATATATATATAAATATAGGTAAGAATAAAATAAAAATGAGTAAAATGTGCAATGAAATAAAATGTGCAATACAGTATACTGTGGACTTAATAAATAATAATATAAACAGGGATGTGCAAGAAGAATGTGCAAACAGGTTGTACCGGGTATGTACACATTAAATTGAGTCATGTAAATGTTATGAGACTGAGTTTGAGTTTAGGAGCTGATGGTCTGAGGGAAGAAGTTCCTCCTTCAGTCTCTCAGTTTTTGCCATCATGCTCCTGAAGCGCTTGCCAGATGGCAGTAAACAGAAAAGATGGTTACCAGAGTGATTTGAGTCCTTGATGATTTTAGCAGCTCTGCTTTTGCAGCGTTTGAGGTAGATGTCCTGCAGAGAGGGGAGAGCAGACCCTGAGATGCGTTCAGCTAAACGCACGACTCTCTGCAGAGCTTTGCAGTCCTGGTTTGTGGCGTTACTATACCACACTGAGATAATACACTTTCTATGGCCCCTGAATAGAAAGTTTTCAGGATAGCTGGTGAGACCCTGAATTTCCTCAGCTGTCACAGATGGTACAGTCTTTGCCTGGCTTTCTTAATCTGAGTCTGAATGTGTGTAGTCCAAGTTAGGTCCTCGGAGATGGTACTACTTGAAGCTGCACACCCTCTCCACAGGGGTCCCACTGATCATAAGAGGAGTGAGGCCGCTGCTGTCTCTTCCTGAAGTCTACAATCAGCTCTTTAGTTTTGCTCACGTTCAGAGAGACAGTTACATATGCAGACATTTTTATCAAGCGACATTACAATGATTTACATGTTGTTAAACCATTTCATTATACATGCTCTACCACTGAGGAACAGGAGACAGTTGTCCTGGCACCATGATGTGAGTCTCCCTCAAATCAGAGACAGTTGTCCTGACCATTTTTAACATAAATATTACATTTTTATATTAGATATTAAAATTAAATTTGTAAGAAAACTATTATTTTATTTTAAATATATAGTTTTTTGTGGTTTTAATTTTCAGACTTCAGATTTGAGTGAATAAACAATGTCAAAGTGCAAAAAAGGGCTCAGTGTGTTTTAAAATCTACAAAGGAACAAAATAGGCTGAACTATTCCTTTAAAAGCAAACTTTCCCTCCTCCAGTCTGGTGCTTTAATGCTGTGCTAAAAGATCATTAACGAGGCTCTTTGTACTTCTGTTTAATTTCTTTTTTAATTATCCGGCCTCAGACCTCCTCCTCAGGTCTCTCAAGGGCTCCCTGCAGCGTTCACGGTCGCAGCGTCATCTGACTTCTGTCATCTCATGCGTTTAACGAATCTCTCATCGGGTTCGGGGACCTCGTTTGTCAGAGCGGCACCTGTTGTGTCGTCACAGACTAACAGTGTCTGGGAAGTTAAATATAGCTGCCGCTGGATCAGGTGTTTCGCTTTTCCTGAGGCTTTGAGAAGGGAACGCAAGCGCTGAAACATTCATGCTCATTGATTCTTATGAAGGTATTAGTCTTTGATAAATGTTTGAAGAATTGATTGTTCTTTTCATATTAAATCTTTTAAGCTGACAAAGTTCAGGTTTAAAAGGATGTTTCTGTAATAGAAAGCCAGCGGTGAAGACTTTTGTTATGGTAAGAGCTACATGATTTTTAAAATGATGTAATTGTCCAGTAGCAACTTTTATTTAGTTACTCTGAAACGGTTTCCATTAACCTGATGCTAAAGTCTAGAAGAAACAGTATTTTATAATGAATAATAATGTTGCTAATTCATTTATTCATAAAAATGACATTGACACAATGTTTTCAAAATTATCCTAAACTTCAAACATTTTAATAATGTTCAAACAATCTAATAATTATAAACCCGGATTTTAAACTCAAGTAGAGTGAATTTGTGAAAATTTGTTCATAAAAACATTCTTTCTGAAATGGTCAAGTTCTTGTCAATTTATAAAAACATGCATGGTTATCAGAGCATTTTTAGCATTTCTTCAATTACGTTATTAGAAATACATACATTTTTGTTGTAATTTTTCACAAAATTGAGCATTTATGCAATAATTTACATTAGCGTTGAAGTTAGGGTTGGTAAAATTGCATTTAGAAAGCTGCATTTATTTGATAAAAATACAGTAAAAATAGTAATATTTTAAAATATTATTACTAATTTAAAATAACTGTTTTCTATGTGAATATATATTTATATATATATAGTAAAATGTAATTTATTCCTGTCATGCAAAGCTGAATTTTCTACATCATTTCTCCAGTGTTTAGTGTCACATCATCTTTCAGAAATCATTCTAATATTTATTATTATATATTTTTATCTTCTTATTATATCTATTTTTTTCAGGATTCTTTGATTAATCGCAAGGAAATATTTTCCTGCCACTTTTGATCAATTTGATGCGTTTTTGCTTTTTATACTGACAGCAAACGTTTGAATGGTAATGCATGCTATTTAGAAAAGCTGCATTCGTGTCTCAGTTTCCAGCAGAATCCACTCAGCCGGTGTCATTGTCTCTGTGAGCTTCAGTTTGAGGTGCGTTGGAAGAAACTTCTTGACGAGTGAGCCGGTGGATTTTGCTCGGTGAATGTAGGAAGGCATCGTTCCTGGACTCTCCGTTCTTACTCAAACTCAGTAATTGGTGATTCTTTTCTTTCCCCTATAGGGGTATATTTCTAATAAAGCGTCGTGAGGTTTGCAGGTCTGACTGTGTTCAGCGGGACCCTGTCGACTCTTCATCCTTCCTCTTCTCTTTCTCTCCTCTGTTGTGTGTGACTATTGATTATTTCTTCTTTCCATTCTCAGCTCATCTTAGATTAACTCCGTCTCGTCCTGGCTCCGAATCATTGGGGAGGATCATGGAACAGTAGTTTGTTTTTCTCCAGAAACCTCAAGTGAAACACTCCGGGGAAGTTGCTTTCAGTGCAATCAAGCCATAAAGGAAAAGCCGCAGGAAATGAAATCCATACTGTATCCTGTTTTCAATTCCATCTCAATCCGGCATTACCGTGCTGTGCTTGAGGTGGCTGGCGTTCCTGAAAACGCTGAAAGGGATAGTTTTAACACATCCTCATCTCCTCATATCTCTTCCTCTGTGTTTTTCTCCAGCCGTTTTGCTGTGATTGGCGGGGGAAGCCTGCAGATCGTTAACCTGACCGAAGAGGATGCTGGGATATACGTCTGCCAGGCAGACAGCGGCAACATGACCAGCGAGATCCAGGCAGAGCTCACGGTGCACGGTACATTTCACCAAAACATTTAATTCAGCACAAACAGACTCGCAAAGCAGCACTAAACATCCCGTATGTAATAATGAGCAACATTGTTCAGTCTTTTTAGACTCACACGTGTCTAGACGGCATTTTCCTCTGCAGAGGAGGAACTTCAAAGCGTTGTTTTGTTTTATTTATTACATTTTTTCTGTATTATTTTCATCTCTTGGCATAGGATTCATTTTTTGGGGGAGTCAGTGGGAATTTACAGCTCCGTCTAATGTAGAGTTTTGCATGTCTCTGCTCTCTAGATATGAGTTAATGCATGCACAACTCAAACTCATAACTATAATTTTGACTAAATGTGGCCACCTGACCAACCATAATTTCCTTTTTTACATGAGACAGGTACATGTGCAGGTAAATGCACTAATAGCCTGACAGTGGTCATTCATTCAAAGAGTGCTGCAGAAAACGCAGAGGTAATTACTGCACGATAGGCCTTACAAATAGTCTGTAAAAGCATTATAACATGATTGTAGCATTAAGTTGAATGTGACCATTTGCATATAATAGTGTTTGGTATTCTCATGTTTGATGAATGAGGCTGAATGTGTGTGCACTTCATTGTTGAAATGACCTTTTTAACATGTTCACTTTGTAGAAAAGTTTTCTCTAGGTTTCAAGTGCTACATTTCTGATATTTTTATGAAGTTTTGTCTCATTAAATCTGTCAGGCTACTGAAAAACGTAGTGACTGTGAGTTAATTTTACGGTTTACAATTTCATCATTCTAGATTAAAGGAATAGTTCACCCAAAAAATTAAATGCAGAAAATGTCCTTAGCCTCAGACCATCCGAGATGAGTTTATTTTATTTATTAGAACAGATTTGGAGAAAACTAGTATCGCATCACTTGCTCACCAATGGATGTGAATGGGTGCCGTCAGAATGAGAGTCCAAACAGCTGATAAAAACATCACACTGCTCCAGTCCATCAGTTAATGTCTTGTGATGTGAAAAACTGTTTGCAAGAAACCAGGGGTAGCCATCATTTCAGAAGTGAGGGGGACAGAAACGTGTGTGTGTGTGTGTGTGTGTGTGTGTGTGTGTGTGTGTGTGTGTGTGTGTGTGTGTGTGTGTGTGTGTGTAACGTTACAATATAATATTTCTGTAATATATATAACCTACCAGTCAAAAGTTTTTGAACAGTAAGATGTTTAATGTTTTATAAATAAGTCTCTTCTGTTTACCAAGCCTGCATTTATTTGATCAAAAATACAGCAAAAGCAGTAATATTTTGAAATATTCTTTACTGAAAACAACTGATTTCTATGTGAATACATATTAAAATGTAATTTATTTCAGGGATAAAAGCTGTATTTTCAACATCATTACTCCAGTCTTCAGTGTCACATGATCTTCAGAAATCATTCTGATTTATTTTTAATTCTGCTCAAGAAACCTGTTTTAATTATTATTATCATCAATATTTTAAAACAGTTGAGTAGATTGTTTCAAGATTATTTAATGAATAGAAGGATCCAAAAATCAGCATTTATCTGAAATAAAAAGATTTTGTAACATTATACACTATACCATTCAAAAGCTTGGAGTCAGTGTATATATATATTTCATCATCATAATAATACATTTATTTTAGCAGCAAATCAGGATATTAGAATGATTTCTGAAGAATGATGTCACTGAAGTAATGATGCTAAAAACAGCTTTGAAATGACAATAAATGTTATACATTTTAAAATATATCCAAATAGAAAACAGTTATTTGAAATAGTACAAATATTTGAAAATGTTACTGTTTTGCTGTATTTTGGATCAAATAAATGCAGGCTTATTATAAATAAGAGACTTCTTTATAAAACATGAATCTTACTGTTCAAAAACGTTTGACTGGTCGTGTATAGGTAACTTACATTGTTACCTTTCATTGGCTTAGAAATCAGATACACTGCTGGACAATAACCAAAAATAATGATTTGTTTATATACTACAAACACTTTTTATCACATAATAAGGCATCTTCTATACTGTAATAAATGCTATGTCAATTAGTACTGCATTGTTCATATACTTAGAAAAACAAAACTAAACCATATATTGTCACAATCCAACATGTTTAATGTCTTCATGCGTCCAAACGTTTCTGTTTTTCTGTGAAAACAGCTGTTTTCATTCAGTGATAGCTGGAGCTTTGCTCGAGAGCGCCCTCTGGCTTCGTGTATGAATGAACACACGCCTCCGTGATGCTCATCTCGTCTTACTCTGGGAATAAAGTCCCAATAAAACAGTTTTCATTCAGCGATAGCTGGAGCTTTTGTCCATATTAGGAATGTCTTTTCTGCGCGAGAGCGCCCTCTGGCTTCGTGTATGAATGAACACACGCACTCCGTGATGTTACTCTGGGTCAGAATAAAACAGTTTTCATTCAGCGATAGCTGGAGCTTTTGTGCATATTAGGAATGTCTTTTCTGCACGAGAGCGCCCTCTGGCTTCGTGTATGAATGAACACACGCGCTCCGTGATGTTCATCTCGCCTTACTCTGGGTCAGAATAAAACTCACGTACACTGACTCGAGGAAGATGCGTAATGCCAGTCAGTCAGATTGGGGCTTGCCGTTTTGGGGAGTTTTGTGAGCAGTATGTGGTCGTGCCGCCTGGAGCCCAGACTCCCTTTGATCTGACTCTTGAAATTGAGCCATATCATAATTGGATTTTCTAATTAGATTAATGTTTTCTTGTGAAACATGGATGCAAGAGACCTCAGTGCAATATAACATCAAGAGTGTGTTCAGCAGTAGCTGGTATTTTCACTCCCTCCTGCAGCGTTCGGCCCATCCAGAGGTATTCTGGTGGGTTTTTCCACTCTTTTACAGGTCCTGACGCACGTATGGATGGGTTTGTTACTGAGCTCAGGAAGGTGAATCTCCCGTGGGGAGTCAGGGAATCTGATTTGGCTTCTGATGAGTAAAAATAACCTGCTTTGTGTCAGACGGTAACACAAACACACCTAGCGTGGAGGGCGTTTAGGTGTGTAAAGTTGCATGTTTTGAAAAGCACGTACGCAGGAGCATGATTGAACGTTTTTATAGTTCCCGTGCAACCGCATTAACGACCTACTTCAGGAATATTCCAGGTTAGCACTGTTTTAAACTCTATATGCAGGACATGTGTTATTGGTGAATACACTTCCAGTTGTCTGTGGTATTAGAAAGCATGTCACAGATGCAGTGCGTAGATCTTAACTTGTATTGAGACGAACTCACTCGGTTCATATTTTTAGCTCTCTTTCATGCCTGCTTGTTCTATTTTCATTGATGTGATTAATTTATGATGTGCTTTCAATGCCAATTAGTTTTTCCTCTTCCAAGAGAGAGATTTCTTGCATTTGAGTCATTATCTGTGCTTCTCTTGCAAAACTTTGGATGCATAAATAACATTGTGGAGGTTTTCTGGGAGATAAGAGCCACGCTAGAGTTATAGTGGCCGTTTCTTCATGTTGTATCTCTGCTGTGAAGCACCGAGATGAGTTATTAAACACTGGCACTTTAATCTCTTAATATCTGCATGTGAAGTGACTCATAACTCTTGTGCTGCAGATGTTTTATGAAGCCGGTGTTCACATGCTGGGATTTTACCGGATTGCCTCAGATTAGCAGGATTGTAAAGCGCTGTTCATACTGGCTTGGGTTTTGCTTTAAAAGTTACTTATAACATGAAAGGATGTGTTCTGACAATCTGTAATCGTATTACTTTCACATCCACGTGCTTCAGTAGTCTTGTATATAATTAAGTATTTTTACTTTTTATATATATACTTTACTGTCTTCCAATGAAATGCAAATACATTGTATCATTGCCAAATTTATTTAAAGTGTTTTTATCACCACATATATTAATAAACTTAAAACATAAAGGAATATATATGTACACACATACATAAATTATATGTTCTATTACTATCATATTTTATATTAATTCAGTTATGAGTAGAAAATATTTTTGAGAGACTTGAAAAAAATGTCTCTGATGTTCAAGTCTGCATTTACTGGACTAAAAATACAGTAAAAACTGTAATATTGTGAAATATTATTCTAATTTAAAATAACAGTTTTCTATGTGAATATATTAGGGATGCACCGAAATGAAAATTCTTGGCCAAAAACCAAAACACCTAAATAAATTATGCCAATTATTAGTACCATTGCATTTATGGCTATGACTGTGCACTAACTTTACTAAAATCAAGGCATTGCAATTGCATAAATTAATATTAAAGTTTCAAAGAATAAATCAATTACAAATTATGCAAATATTTATTTAGCACATTGCAACAATGCACAGTATAAAATAAAATTCAAACAATGAAATATCTGCAGCTATATGCTCATGGACGTGAGTTGCTAAAACATTAAACAGCTCAGGTAAACACACCTGAGAAATGTCTTCTGCTCGGCATGACATAACGGGGCTCAATGTGCTCGATCAGCCTACGAAATCCCACATCTTCTACGACAGAGAATGGCTGATCATCTAAGGCAATTAATTCCATAATCTTGTGTAATGCCCTTTGCCTTGACACCATCACTGGGAAACGTCCTTGCCTTTTCAAAACCGTCCACCACAGATGGAGTGGGCGTGCTCGGAGGCGTTTTCCTTTTCTGTGCCGCGCGCGTTCCTCTCATATTCAGCGTAGCGATCAGAATGTTGGGATTTCAGGTGATGAATTAAACCCGACGTGGAGAAAGTCTTTGCAGATGCACCCCCTCTTGACATTTCGGCATTACATGTTTTGCAAATCGCTGTCCGTGGGTCTTTCTCAGATATACTGAAATACTGATGTTGCTTCAGACAAGCACGTGTAGGTCGTGGTTTCTGTTTGCGTCATCACAACATTTCGGCTGTATTGTTTCGGTGATAAAAGTATTTCCGGCAAAAACCGAAAATGCACTTTTGGGCCATTTTCGGCCGAAAATTTTCAGTGGCCGAATATTCGGTGTATCCCTAGAATATATATTAAAATGTAATTTATTTCAGGGATAAAAGCTGTATTTTCAGCATCATTACTCCTTCGTTATTACTCGACCATTAGTCTTCAGTGTCACATGATCTTCAGAAATCATTCTAATATACTGATTTACTGCTCAAGAATTATTTTGTGCAGCTTCATATTTTTGTGGAAACCGACACATTGTTGTTTTCAGGATTTACATTAGACAATATATACAATAATACATATAAATAGAGAGTATATAGAATAAACTATATAAATATATATATAATTTTTTTTTTTTTGTTCAACATATGCTTAAATATATTATATTCCAATCTCAGAATTATGAAAATCAGAACAAAGAAGTTATTGCATATTTTAGTGCATACTTCAGTTCTCTATGTTTCCGTTCAGTGCTTGTCAATCCTGCACACTTCAGTCATCTGCAGGTGCTGAATTAAATATAGGGTGACCATACGGGCTATTTTTACGGGACGCGTCCTTGCCAGGATTACTATATTGCCTAAAATCTCCAGGTTTTGGCTGTTTGCACTGTGCAGATCGATCGTTGTGTGACATCCCTGAGAGCTATAGACGGTTTCATCGTGCTCACGCGCCCGGACCGAAGTTAACTTCCGGTCTGTGTTTGTACATCGGGCTGTTAGTGGCTCCGGCTACAAACACAGTTAAAGTGATGAGTAATGAAGCTGTGGGATGTGCTTCACATACATACATTTATTTGTGGCAACCCGCCACAATATCAAAACTTTCAAAAAAATCAAAACGAGGCGCAGGTGTTTTTATATCACTGTATTTCTGAAGGAACACTGTCTTTAGAAAATGTTTGATGTCATTTTCATTTCATCTTGCATGTTGTCTGATAAAGATATGCAATATGTCTGATAAAGCAGCGTTTGTAAGCTCAGCTTACAGCCGTTACCGGCGCAAACCTCTAACGTTAACGTTATTTCTCCTGCTTTTAAGCGTCTCCTGCTGACAGAGAGTGAATTTGCATTTTATTAAGTCTGTCCAAGTAGATATCGCTGCATCTCAGTCCGTCTGATTTACGAAGCAAACATATCTTTCTTGTTATAAAAAAATAATCTACTCCAAAGGGATTTAGCTGTTGTTATTGATTCTATTTGGATGTCTACCGGAAGTTAAACACGCGCATGCGCGGTAACGTTTGTTTATGTTGTTGCCGGTGAAAGCGTCTATAGAGAGCAGCGCTTTCGAATCGCTCTCGCGGGACTTTAGTGTCATTCAATGATCTGTGTGCAGCAATGCTTCGAGTCAAACGAATGAACAAACACATGCACGTATTTGCATCGCTTTGATCACTCTCTGTAGATCGCACCTTCTCACGCGCAGCGCCACGATTGGTCGATTATATACAACACCTGCATGTTATTGGTCAAACTACTTTGGATGTTTTAGGCAATATAAAAATCCCATATAAATGGCACATATGGCCACCCTAATTAAATATGGAGAACGAGGTCATGTGACAATGTAGCTCAGTGGTCTCAAACTCAGTTCCTGTAGCACCACGTCTCTCCAGCGTTTATCTCCATCTCTCACCGGCTCAGAAGTTTCTAGTGATCCTGAAGAGCTTGACTAGCTGGATCAGGTGTGTTTGAGCTAAACTGTGCAGAGCTGTGGCCCTCCAGGACTTGACTTTGAGACCATTAATGTAGCATATTAATGTTATTAGCAGTGTTGGGGGGGTAACGCATTACAAGTAACGCGAGTTACGTAATAATATTACTTTTTTCAAGTAACTAGTAAAGTAACGCATTAATTTTAATTTACTAGAAAATATCTGAGTTACTTTTCTCCATTTATTGACTGATGCGCCCGTGAACATGATCTTACTGTAGATCTAATCTAGACTAAATATGAATGTGTATTAATTCATCCCACTCGCAAAAACAGATTCAGTGTT
>CM050434.1:20614935-20787527 GCA_027564155.1 Gymnocypris eckloni scoliostomus | reverse complement strand
TCCACAATGTCCATGTCTCTTAGAGAAGTATTATATATGTACTATACAGGAGTGTAGCCAGAAAGGAGACTCTGGATATGCATCAGAAAAACTGGGTGTGCCACATTTATAGTCAGATTAATGCAAAAAAACAAAAAAAAAAACAAAGCATGCTTATTGGGTATTAATATGTTAGTTTAACCATTTCATTTTTGTGTAGGCTACATGTGTATGTTAACCTATTCTCTGTGTGTATCTGTGTAAGCAAGCTTAATGATTATTAATATGATAGTTTAACCATTTCATTTCTATTTGTGTGTGTGTGTGTGTGTGTGTGTGTGTGTGTGTGTGTTTCTGTGAGCCTATTGTTCATTTTCGATGAGTTTCACTGTCAGCTATGCTTCCAGCTATGTTGGCCTAGACCCTAAAAGCATACCACCTTAGGCCTTCAAATTCTTGAACCCTGGTTATCGCTGCTTGCAGCTATATTTTTGTTGTTGTAGTTTTTTTACATTTTCCGAAGCTTTCTTGCTCAAGAGTGTCACCGACAATCACATACAACCTACAACAGCTCTTTAACTGCGCTCTAGTCAAACGCGCTCACTGTAGACTAATCATTAACTACACACATCATAAACCCCTTTTAGCCAAGTACAATTTATGTCACATATTTTAATAAGACTAAACTCCTATTTAACCTGATGATCACAGGTTTAATAAAAATACATTTTAAGTTTCTAATTATAACACCGCATTTCCACGGTTATTCAAACAACGAACAAATTATACAGTGAGCAAAGCACATTTACTTTATCAAAGAATAATCATTGACTTCAGTGACTAGGCTATGTACAAATCTATTATGTAAAAACAGCTGTAGCTGCTCTACTAAATAAAAACAAAATGCTTTTAAATAATCCCTCCTTTTATTAAATCATTAACATTTTGCACATCCTGCAAAGGTGACTTAAACTGTACATGGGCCTACATATAATGTTCCTTTGAAATTACTTTTGGTGCAATAAACAATCTTGAATAGATGTCTTTCAAGACACATTAGAGAAAGCAGTAAAATATTTGTTATACATTACATTCAGGATCGCCAACAACATAGCACAGTACATTCTGCAACTTTATCTTTTCAGCTGACACTGACTGAGAAGAAATCACTAGTGTATTAACGAATAATTAAAATGTTTTATTTTGCCTTTCCCCCAACATTCATAATCATTAGCCTATTATAGTAATCAATTTATGTGTGACTAGTGAAATCTTTAGTCGGGGACAGGCCTTCTTGGCACAAGGAACCGATACATTTTTTTAATAAATGCTGTCAATTCGAAAAGTGCGTCTGCTAATCACGTCACGTTATATTGCAATGCAGAGTTATGAATGCGTAATAATAAGTAAAATGTTTTTAATTTATTTCATTTCTTATGGGTGCAATGGCGGTGCTTTGGTCTTTCTTGGGGGTGCTGAAGCATCTGCTAGCCCCTCCTTTGCGCTGCCCATGTTTATTACGATTAAAAAAATAATAATTCTGCATCTGTTTTAAGGTGTGCCAGCTGCCACAGTGGGTGGCACCGGCACACCCTGGCACACCCGTGGCTACGCCCCTGGTACTATATCACAGTTTTTCACAATTGTTAAGACACTAAACCCCATTCTTTAAACCAAATTCTCAATAGCCTAAAACAATTTGTCGAATGAATCCCTCTTTCTGCAAAATCTTAAACAAGCTCAACCCATTCTCACTCCCTAGGCGTCAAAAACCGAAGCATGGTCAAGCGCCTTTAGCATCACCATGAAGACGCCAAAGGTGCCTCTCGGCGTCGCTATATCGACGAACTCAGACCTGTATTGCTTTCAATTGGAAACTTTTAGCGTCAATACACAGACGCGAAGGGCATGAGTTCCCCTTCATAGGTCACTTCAATGCTGCGGTGACGTCACTGTATGGGAACACCCTTTGGTGTGACGAATGTCTGAAGCCCTGTACCATCCCGCCAATCCTATTGGCCAAATAGCGCTTGGCACCGCCTTACGCCTGCGTTAGCATAGTATACCTGCGTGCTGCACGCTATTTCACTCAGATTTAATTTCCTTCAGGAAAGCGAAAGCAAATTTTTTTGTGCCCTAGAAAGCATCTCGCGTTCTCAGTGATATTTTTTTCTCGAGCAGTGTTTAACTCCTCTTCGCGGACGCGATGAGTCACCGGAGATGTAAGGAGTCGTGTAGCAGGTTTATCACGGTGGGGGACACTCATGATAGGTGCGTTGTGTGCCTGGGCCTGCATCACGCGCAGACTGCGCTTAGCGGCCTGTTGACATGTTTCCACTGTGACGGCCTGCGACTGAAAGTTCTGCGCTCGAGGGTAGAAGTTTTCTCCAAGGTCGCCCCCGCGTCCAACCCCCGCCGTGTTGCTTCTGCGGTTGCCAAGGCGCCGCACGAGGCGATGGCTTGGGGTGACGTGTGCGACCCAGACCGTGAGGACAGTGATGCGCTGGAGTTTTCTCTGTTTCGCTCGTTCTCCCCCATTCGAGTGCAAGAGGTCAGCGAAAACTTTGTGGAGCCCGTTGTTTTCGCCTACGAGGATCTACGTCCCGCACCGGAGGCCTGCGGTGCAATCTCCTTCGGCTGCGGGCTGTATGACAACGACGTTTTGTCCACCACGGCCTTGGAGTCGGAGGATTTACTGGCCGACACATGCGGATCTCTCCCTCCTGGCGGACAGGAGAGTCCCAGCTCTCCGTCCTACAGCGAGCTGTTGGACGTGGTCACTCGTGAGGTGGATAAGCTGGGGCTGGATTGGGAGGCAGACGCGGCCCAGTCCCAGTCCCAATCTAAGCTGGACGACCATTACTGACCATTACTGACATGGCGGGCCATGGTTATGCAACGATGCCACCGTTGGAAGAGACTTTGGCTGAACATCTCGCGCCGAACTCGGCCGCGGCTTGGAAGTCTCACCGCCTCCTCCCGTCGAAGTCGTGTCGAGTCAAGTCGAGCCTCGTTGGGAAATCTTACTCGGCTGCAGGCCAGGCTGCGGCCATGCTCCACTCGATGGCGTTGCTTCAGGCCTACCAGGCGGAGCTATTGAAGGAGCTCGACGAGGGAGAAGGCATCACACCGGAGGCTGTGAAGGAACTGCGGCGGGCTACGAACTTGGCGCTAGGTGCCACCAAGCACACCGCCAGAGCAGTCGGCCGTTCGATGGCGGGGATGGTGACGGTTGAGCGCCACCTGTGGCTCAACCTCACCGAAATAAAAGAAAAGGACAAATCTTTTCTCATGGATGCCCGGATCTCCAAGGATGGACTGTTTGGAGATTCAGTCACCGCGGTGGTGGAGAAATTCAGGGTAGCGAAGCAGCAATCAGCCGCTTTCCGCCAGCTGATTCCGTGCAGGCCCAGGGAAATAGAGCAACGTCAGACGCTGGCGGCGCGCTCGTGCTCGTCATCATCACACTGCCAACGGGGCGCACCCGCGAGAAGAGCCATCACCTATGGCACCCCCTCATGAGGATTGGGGTCCTAAGGTTTATCCTCCGGCTCGCAGTTACTGATCCTTCTGCAGTTCGTCTGGAACTGTGCCCTCCACTAGAGAGTGCTGTTGGACCGCTAAAGCGTATCCAACCCTCTCACTGCAGTCCCCAGGCTCAAACATAGACTGTCTCGCCGCAGAACGTGCCTCGAGCAGCATTGGAGCGAGCCACCACTCTGAGCGCCCCCTCAGACAATCTGTGCGCTTCAGCCTTCGGGGTTCGAGGGACGGCCCAAGGGCCTGGCATATCGGGCCCTGCTGCTAGCAACGAAGCAGCAGCTTTGTGGGCCGTCATAAAAGCTGCTGCTTCGTTGCTAGCAGCGGGGCACGATATGCATCCTGTCGGAATGAATCCTGCCATAAACACGCGTCAGGATCCTATACAATGAAACACAGCGACCTTAACACATGCATTTCCCGTTCTTACGGACACTGCAAGTTTTCCGTGCTCGGAAATTCTAATGCATGTGGAGACATCACAGCCGCAGACGGAGGCCTTGAGGCCATTAAAGGATTTTTGACCTGCGTGGGAGTGCTTGCCCGACATTTCGCAATGGGTATTACACACAATTCGTTACGGATACACCATTTAGTTTCGAAAAGGCCCACCTCCTTTCCGCGGGATTCTTCCCCCGATCGTGATTTCAAAAGAAACCGCAGAGCTGCGACAAGAGGTGTCATCTTGTGGTTGAAGTCTTTGGATGTAGATAGTTGAGACGAAGGATGTTTTGTTAAGAATAAAAAGGTTTTTATTGAAGAATCGTCTTCAGCCCAAACGATACTGAAATTTTCACACCAGTGTTCTGCTAGTAGATCATGTGAGACAATGCCGCTCTCTCTGCAGCTCTCTGCCTAGATCACTTTATGTTTCGTGTTATGCATTCGCTACATCGTGTTAAAAACTCATTAACTTTCTCTTGCATTCTATGAAACCACATGTTGTTTTGTTTGATTATTGTGTCTATCATTTCCGTCCTATTATTGTGCCCTACTCCATGTGCTTGTGACAGGACCATCTGTTCCAATTGTTCTGCCACCACTACCTGCCCTTGTGGCGTTCTCCATATTTCCCCTACTTCGTTTGCTCCTCTAAGTTTCCATTCTAGTTTCTCCTGCTCTCCAGCCTGTTTCTGTTGTTTTTTGATTATCTCTTCTTGTCCTTGTATTTGTATGCATTCAGTTTTTTTAGCTATATGGGCCCTGGTTAATACTAACATCCCTTTTCCTGGTTGATCATGGTCCATCTCATCCAGTCCTGGTATGTCTCTCAGTTTACCCTGTACTGAGATAGGTAACACCTCCTTTACGGCACTTCTAAACAGCTGTGCACACACGGAAGATTTATCAAAAATCACATTTTCATTAGTCATATTTCGTCAATGTTGCACCTGCTCAGTAATCCATTGATCGAAATTATCCCCAGTTGTCTGGTTTCGTCAGCTGCCTGTTTTTGTACATTTTTGTGGGGAACTTGTCTCTCAATGCCCCCCATAATTCAGCACGGTACGTGTTTAGGGATTGACCATTGTAATCCTCGCAGCCCACAGCATCCTTCACGCCAGTGTCCTCCAGTATATCCTCCATCTCTTGCCTGGTTAATACCTTAGACAGCTAAATCTTAATGTCCCCCACCGCGATCATATCTCCCACTGTCTCATCCTCAAAAGTGGCTATCCACCTATTGGCCCCATCCCTCAGGCTTGGTAGCTTTGCTTTCAATGTTTCTACGTCCGATCCTCCCCATGGCACGTATTTCAGCTGTGTTCCTTCCACTAATAGTGGCATCATTTTTGCTCCCATGTATGTGTCTTTATATTTCCTACCTGACCTGGTACCTGTTGACTCTGCTGCCTCTCTTTCTCTATATTTTTTAAACGCATCTTTATTTGTGGCTTTTTCCATATTAAACCTTAATTTAGGATGGTACCACCCATCTGGATAAGTTTGTTCATCCCAGTTTCCCTTTTGTCTTTCTTTCATATTTTGAAGTTCCATCTTTCTTAATTCTTTAAGGAGGGTTTCCTCCATTTAATCTTTCATTTATTTTTTTCAATAATTTATTTGATTTAGCTCCTCATGTTTGTCTGCTATTTCATCTATCAGTTCAGTTGCTTGTTCACTTATTTCTAATAACCCTGTTCCTAATTCCCTTGCTCCAATTTTTTTAAAAGGCGTGCTTTCTGCATTTAGTTCAAAGATACTAATTTGTCGATTATAATTTGTTCACAACAGATGGCCAGATCAAGAACACTCTCCAGGAGGTAGTTGTATGTGTGTCAAAGTCAACAATCAAGAGAAGACTTCACCAGAGTGAATCCAGAGGGTTCACCACAAGATGTAAACCATTGGTGAGCCTCAAAAACAGGAAGGCCAGATTAGAGTTTGCCAAACGACATCTAAAAAAGCCTTCACAGTTCTGGAACAACATCCTATGGACAGATGAGACCAAGATCAACTTGTACCAGAGTGATGGGAAGAGAAGAGTATGGAGAAGGAAAGGAACTGCTCATGAAGCATGCCACCTCATCAGTGAAGCATGGTGGTGGTAGTGTCATGGCGTGGGCATGTATGGCTGCCAGTGGAACTGGTTCTCTTGTATTTATTGATGATGTGACTGCTGACAAAAGCAGCAGGATGAATTCTGAAGTGTTTCGGGCAATATTATCTGCTCATATTCAGCTAAATGCTTCAGAACTCATTGGACGGCGCTTCACAGTGCAGATGGACAATGACCCAAAGCATACTGCAAAAGCAACCAAAGAGTTTTTGAAGGGAAAGAAGTGGACTGTTATGCAATGGCCAAGTCAATCACCTGACCTGAATCCGATTGAGCATGCATTTCACTTGCTGAAGACAAAACTGAAGGGAAAATGCCCCAAGAACAAGCAGGAGCTGAAGACGGTTGCAGTAGAGGCCTGGCAGAGCATCACCAGGGATGAAACCCAGCGTCTGGTGATGTCTATGCGTTCCAGACTTCAGACTGTAATTGACTGCAAAGGATTTGCAACCAAGTATTAAAAAGTGAAAGTTTGATTTATGATTATTATTCTGTCCCATTACTTTTGGTCCCTTAACAAGTGGGAGGCACATATGCAAACTGTTGTAATTCCTACACCGTTCACCTGATTTGGATGTATAATATTTATGGACCTGACTGTACGTGTGAAACTCAGTTACCGATGTTATCCTCCCTGATACGTGACTGTCTGGCTTGATCTGTGGTTATGCTTTATTGCTGTAGTTATTTGCACTAGCAGTGTGGAGAGCACAAAGGATTCTGGGAATTACTGTGCTTGTAGTGGACTCTTCAGACTCGTTCATGTAAAACCAGAAGACTGACCTCAAACGTGATGATTTCCGGGATTCTTTCTATATTTTTGGAGCGGTGTTATTCTGAAGTGTTCTGGGATCAAAGCATGCGATGGATGGCAGAAGTCTGAGTGAATGAATGAATGAATGAATGGTGCTTTCTGAGCTGTAATGAAGCATGTGTCTGATAAGAACAACTCTGTATGTAATCTCTAATAAATAACGGTTCTGTAACCTTTCACCTGCTCATTTCTGACCAGTCTTTACGAGCTGAACTTACACAACAGGTTTCCCAGACGAAGGTTACGACGTTATTAATCGTTCAGCCTGGGCGTTTGCTTTTACACACTTACACTGTGTTGTGTTGTGTTGTTGTTTTGTGTTGTGTTGTGTTGTGTTGTGTTGTGTTGTGTTGTGTTGTGTTGTGTTGTTGTGTTGTGTTGTGTTGTGTTGTGTTGCGGTTTCCTTTTGGATGGAGTTCAACTAGGATATGAAAGCTAAGTTTCATAAACCAATGCATTTTGGAGTACATGTCATGATCGTGTAATATTTCAAAAGTCTGCACATACAGTAGACTTACAAGACATAATGAAGCTTTTAAAAATGCAAAAATATTTGTCTAAAGCTTTTATAATGATGTTAATATTTAATTATTCACGATTGGTATTGAATTATTGTTAACTTCTGTATGTTACGTGTAATTTTGTTTTAAAATTTCGTTTTTGTACCCTGTACTCAAACAAATACATAATTTATATTAATTTTACAAGAAAAATGCACCGTTTTGCTAAGCAAATTAATTAGTTTGAGAAGATCTAGTCCTGATATGTAAATGAAGGTTAATAGTTGATCCCCATCCCAATCAAATCGATTATTATTATTATTGACTATTAAAATGTATATATAATTAAAATAAGAATAATAAATAAAATGTATTATTTCATTAATAACAAAATATTCACATATACTAGAAATAAAATAATAATAATACATAATTTCAATTAAATATATAACTAATTTAAATATACACAACTGTTACAATATAGCACAACTGCTTATAATAACCATTATTAATAACTGATCATCAATAGTAATTAATAAAAGCTGAGCACCAATCAGTGTATTAGAATAATTACCGAAGGATCGTTTATGTAAAATTATAGATTATATAAATAAACATTTTATAAAACTAAGATTTGAGAAATTATAAAAATAATGAATGATAATACATAACAATATTAGCATTTAAATTTACATAAATATATTAAAAATACATAAATACAATTTATTAAATAACTAAATTAAATATTTAAAATATAATATATACAAGTATTTAAATACATTTATTTATTTATTAAAAACATAAATACATCATTCGTTGATAACCATAACAATATTACCAATGAACAATATTGCGTTTTTTGCAATAACAGCATCTTAACTTTATAAATACTGATTTCAATAAAAGTGGTCTGTGATTTAATCGTGAATCACGTCCAAACGTTCCCCTGCTCTTTGTCCTCTTGTAATATCAGCGCTTTACTGAAGCGTTCACATAAACCGCTCTGTCCTGATGCTCTCGCTGGAGCTTGACTGACAGCTGCAGGAGCCAATGAGTCGAGAGAGAACATGTGCTGATCAATCTGATTGGCTGTGGGCTTGAGGGCCCAGTAGAGTTTCTGCAGGGCTTGTACGTCCTCTAGAGCATTATGGGCCGCGTATGAAACTCCCAGGAGGGTCTTAACCAAGTTCTCCTGCTTGAAGCTCTGGAGGCCACTGTCTTTGAGAAGCTGGCGGGCCAAAGGAAGGGTGTCCACGAACCCAGAAACCTCTTTCTGGAAGTCTGACCTCAGGCTGAACTCATCCAGAGCTCTGGCCAATACGTGACAGTCAAACCTGCGGATGTTGTGACCCACCAGGACCGGCCGACCCAACATCTGGAGGAAGGTAATGAAGGAGATATTTCAATTTACTTTGTTAATGTAACTGATTACATTAGATTACTTTTCTAAATGTATATTTATTTTTTCTAAACTGTCAATCACTTTTAAACCAGGCAGGCAGGGTTAAGCTTACAGTAGTGCTCAACACTGATTACTGTCACACTTTCAGAAACATTCATCACTCGAATTAAGATTCAGCACAGCCACACACAGAAAAATAAGGGTTTAAAATTGTACCTTTTTGGGTACAACAGCTTGTCCCTGGAGAAGTACCCTTAAAAGGACATATTTGTACCTTTTTTTCCCTAATGGGTACATATTAGTACCTCAAGGGTACATATTGCTACTCCAAGGTACTAATATGTACATATTAGGGATAAAAAAGCTACAAATATGTCTATGTACTCAGGACAATTGTTGTATAAAAATAAAAATAAACCCTTAGTTTTCTGTTGGATAAAATCAGACTTTAGCACCTCTCTTTACTCTGTGATGTTCTGAGGTTAAATACAAATGTGAAATCATAACAAGAAATAGTTTAATAGTTATGATATTTCTTTTAGTCATTAATCATATTTTCATAGCTATGACAGGAAACACTGGCATCTAACAATGGCTTGGAAAAAACAGATAATCTTAAATAATAAACATTTATATAAACCCAATAGCAAATAAAACAGAACTCAAATAAACGTGTGTCCTATTCTGTCCTAAACTCTTGAAGGATTGGTGTCTTATATTTGAGAGCAGTCAATACAATTATGTGTGTGTGTGTGTGTGTGTGTGTGTGTGTGTGTGTGTGTGTGTGTGTGTGTGGCTGTAATCACACATATTCTGTAACTGTAATTCAATTAGCCATTTTAATCTCAGATTAATCTGTAAAAATCTAGATTACAGCTACATTTATTTTGTAATTAAATTACGTAATTATATTACATGCAATTAGTTACTCCCCAACACTGGCAATAAGTAACATTTATGCAATAATAAATAAATAACTGGTGTCTATTTCAATATATTTAAAATTGTATTTATTCCTGTGATGCAAAGCTGAATTATTGACAGTAAAAACTATTTTTAACGTTAATAACAATAAGACCATTATTAAAACAGATTATCAGCACATTCGAATTATTTCTGAAAAGTCGTTTACATACAATTATAAATAAATAATATAAATAAACATGTTATAGTCTAGGGTTTGAGAATTTGATGCCCAAAAACGCTGTAACACGGACATAGATGGGCTAACTTTTTTGTCAGAACACTAAATGTACGCTTGATTTATACATCTGTTTACATAATTCTGCATATTTTTTATAAAATCACATACCTAAACCAGTTGTCTCTAAATCAAAAAACACAGTGGAGGGTGGATGTGGTGAGAAAGAATCCATTTTTCATTTTAATCTTCACAGAAGTAGCGTTTCTTCTACTATGGTGAAGGTTTGCTCATGAATATTAATTACGTTACGTGACGTTCGTAGATATTCCGATCTGATTGGCTCAAGGATACTCGTCAGTAGGCGGGCGCTAATCAACAGACGAATGAACGAACGATTATGATGCCAATATGTTTTAATGATTGGACACTCCTAGGTGAACGTCACCGAGATTTAATTAATATTCATGTTGTAAGACTTCTACATTAAACAGCGACATCAGGTGGACCGGAATAACTCATAAACCTATTTTATTGTTAAAATAATTAATACGAACGAATTTAAAATATATTAAATATTTTTTATTATTTTTAAAATGTACACGTGTTCGTTTTATACAGTCTTTTTGATCTTCTTCTTTTTTTATCAGCACTTTTATTTTGAAAAGTGTCCTGCGGGATTATGATTTATGGTCTAGAATAGATAGAATAACGCGCGCGGGTGTATGTTTACGTCAACAACAGCCCTGTACTTCACGTCTGATCATCGACGCGCTCCACTGCGACTGCTTTCATCAGTGTTTGGGACAGAGAGCTGCTCCTGTCTCTCGTTTTGGGTCTGTCTGGTTTGTTTTAAGCGATCTATTGTAAATCACGCGTGGGTTGCCCTACACCTCTGAGTTTTTGGATCAGAATTCATTCATATTGTCTCAGGGTAAGTAATATACCAATCCATATTCCATAAACAGGGCTGATGTATTCACAGATTACGTATTTACATATTATTGTACCTTCTTATATATATTAAATGTGCTTTAAATGAAATGTTTTTGCAGGTAATTTGAAATATACGTGCAAAATAAGCATATAAATCACTTGTGTTTTATAATTTTTTACCATTTATTTTTATTGTTGTATCATTAATGTACTATTACCGTTTTTATTCAAAATGTGAGTTTTTTATTTTCCTTTTTCATAATTATTTTAGTTTTAAATTTGAGTAATTTTGTTGGGATTTTTTTTTGTCTGTATAATTTTATTCATTTTCTTCTGATTTAGTTATTTAATACTTCATATTAAAATTATAAATATTGTATTGGTAACTAAATGATATGAAACAAGTTTAAGCTCTATAATATACCATGTACAAATAAATTACTTTTTTTTATAACCTTTATAAACCTTTTTATATTTTACAATTAGTGATTAAAATGGTTTTCTTCATCTTTCACTTAAACCATTAAAAACATTTTCATTGTTTGAAATATACGTGAAATAAAATGATTTTGTAACATTTTATTTCAATTAATGTAATGAAACGGTTTACTGGTTTTAGCTCAAACTAAAAAATCATGACCTTCCATCATTTAATATATAAAATATCATGTTTAATATATTTGCAAATGTATGTATATCTATCGGTGTGTGTGTGTGTGTGTGTGTGTGTGTGTGTGTGTGTGTGTGTGTGTGTTTAATTATTTAAAAAAGTTACAAAATTAATATTATACATATAATTCCATATGTACCGCTGCAATTGTGAGGTCTTCTGTTTCAGAATCATGACTTCTCAGGTGAGGCAGAACTTCCATCCGGACTGTGAAGCAGCCATTAACAGACAGATTTACCTGGAGCACTACGCCTCTTATGTCTACCTGTCCATGGTGAGAGCAGCCATGTATTATATGACTGATCACTAGACCTCTGTATTAATCATTTAGCGGATGCTTTTGTCCAAAGAGACTTACACATGAGGAGAGTTGAAGCAGTCAGAATAGAATGAACTGTCTTCAGTGGTTTCGTATGGGTTCTTCTCTGCAGGGGTATTATTTTGACAGGGATGACAAGTCTTTGCCCAACTTTGCCAAGTTTTTCCACGAGCAGTCTAAGGAGGAGCGAGAACATGCGGAGAAGCTGATGAGTCTGCAGAACCAAAGAGGAGGACGGATCTATCTGCAGGACATCAAGGTATTGGACAGTGACTGTGCTGTCTCTAATGTCAATTAATCGTGTGTGTGTGTGTGTGTGTCTGTGTGTCCTTGTGTGTGTGTGTCCGTGTGTGTGTCCGTGTGTGTGTCCGTGTGTGTGTCCGTGTGTGTGTCTGTGTGTCCGTGTGTGTGTGTCCATGTGTGTGTGTGTGTGTGTGTGTGTGTGTCCGTGTGTGTGTCCGTGTGTGTGTCCATGTCCGTGTGTGTGTCCGTGTGTCCGTGTGTGTCCGTGTGTGTGTGTGTCCGTGTGTGTGTGTGTGTGTGTGTGTGTGTGTGTGTGTGTGTGTGTGTGTGTGTGTGTGTGTGTCCGTGTGTGTGTGTGTGTGTGTGTGTGTGTGTCCGTGTGTGTGTGTGTGTGTGTGTGTGTGTGTGTGTGTGTCCGTGTGTGTGTGTGTGTGTGTGTGTGTGTCCGTGTGTGTGTGTGTGTGTCCGTGTGTGTGTGTGTCCGTGTGTGTGTGTGTGTGTGTCCGTGTGTGTGTGTGTGTGTGTGTGTGTGTGTGTGTGTGTCCGTGTGTGTGTGTGTGTGTGTGTCCGTGTGTGTGTGTGTGTGTGTGTGTCCGTGTGTGTGTGTGTCCGTGTGTGTGTGTGTGTGTGTGTGTGTGTGTGTCCGTGTGTGTGTGTGTGTGTGAAGCCGGATCGGGATGAGTGGGGCAGCGGTCTGGAAGCGCTGGAATGTGCTCTGGCTCTGGAAAAGAGTGTAAATCTGTCCTTACTGGAGCTTCACAAGGTGGCAACTCAACACAGCGATCCACATGTAAGTTCATGCAAAATAACATTATACATCTTTTTTTTTTCTGTAACTAAAATGAAAACCATTTTTATTTGTTATTTATAGATTAGCATTAACTAAATTAAAATATGTAAAAAAATATATATTTTATTTTAAATAATTAAAAAAATGTTGATAAAGAAAAAATCCCTGTTAATCACTAATTTCATGACATTACATGTAAAATATGTACAAAATTAAATAAAGTTTAAAAAACAAACTTATTTGATTTCATTAAGTTTCAAGCTTAAGGCAACATTTTGAATTTTTGTTTATTTTAATTTGAAGTACTAAAATAACTAAAACTGAAAAAAAATGAATAAAAACAATATAGATATTTAAAAAATGACAAAACACACAAAATTACTAAACCTTAATCTAAAATAAATCTGAAAAATTTTAGAAAAATATAGAGATAAATACTAATGCAAAATATGTAAACAAAATAGTATATTAATGATACAATGATTAAAAAATAAATGATAAAATAACACTTAGAAAAGAAGTCATGGAAATTATTATAGTTCTATTTAATTGGCTAGAAATTTCTATTTGTAAAAATCATTATAAAGTAATAAATACATTTGTTATTCAGAAAGTTTGAAAACCCTGATAACATTACTATATATACCTTGGTATTTTGTAATAAGAGGTGCAACTATTACCCAGAATTCCTCCAGTGGGCTGGAAATAGACATAATTCCTCCGTTCAGTTGTTTCATCTCCAGATTGAAGAGTTTGAGCTCAGAGCACTAGTTTAGGATCAGATCTGTGTGATCTCATTCACAAGACCATGAAAGGATCAGATCGTGCCTGTAGAGTTTTTATGTAGAAACCGTGAATTAAAATGTAATTACTGGAACTGATCGTTAGTGGTAACACAACCAAAAATGTCCCAAAGGTCATTTCAGCCAAAAGCGGTCTCAGTATTTGTGCATCTTTGTGTCACAGGTTTGTGATTTCCTGGAGACGCATTACCTGGACGAGCAGGTGAAGTCCATTAAAGAGCTGGCGGACTGGGTGAGCAGCCTGCGGCGGATGGGCGCTCCTCAGAACAACATGGCCGAATATCTGTTTGACAAGCACACTCTGGGAAAGAAAAGCTCTTAGACAATCTCTCTCTGTGTTTATGATGCAGTCAGTCCTCCAAGCATGCATATGAGTGTCAGACTCTGCTGTAGTTTACTAGAAATCCTGCCTGAACCCTTAAAGCCCTACAGTAGATATAGAATATTGCATTTAATGTGGAATATATGAAATCATTCAAATGAGCTGATCTCAATAAAAGAATATTACTAGCGAAATTGTTTGTCTTGTTTGTGTTCCTATGAATAGAATTGAGTTCCTGTATATATAGAAGATATTTACTGGCAGGATGTAACTAAAACTAGAAAAAGAACAGGAGACATTTGAGAACACATGCATAATTAATGATGAATCAAGTTTAAGAATAGATGCATAATTCACGAAGCTTTTCCTGTCTGAGTGAAAGTGAGTCAGCACAAAATAAAATCTACATCAAAAGCACAAATGGAAAATCTAAAATGTAATAACTATTTCAAAATATGAATAAAAGACCTTGAAAATTCATGGACATTCCTATTTATAAATTATTTAAGAATAGATTGATGCATAATTTATTTAAGCTTTTAAATGAAAATGAGCCAGAAAAAATCTAGACCAAAACACAACAAAATTACTAAAACATAAACTAAAATTAAAATAGAAAATATGAAGGGAAAAAAACTATAATAGCAAAATAATGATACTAAAATAACACTTAATCACACAGGCCTAGAAGATCACGACATGTCCTGTAGTTTATATAAAAGTATTTAAGAATAGATTAATAAAAAAAATCTAGATGTGAATGAACTGGAAAACTACTTTCTATATACTAGATTTCCATTTGGTACGTATCCATAATATCTACTCTTAATACACACAAATAAAGAAGAAGTGCATGTTTATATACCTTCTGAGCAGCAAAAATAATGATCTTTGATTTTACCCACTTTTCATCTCAATTTGAAAATTAATAATCAGAGAAAAGTGCACAGGTTGGTACAAAACCGTGTAATTCTGTTACGGTCCCATGATGCATTGTGTTTAGGAGGTTTGTTCTGCACCGGTGGCCGTTTGGAAAGGATCTCTGTGTGGATCTGGACCTTTTCTTTGATATAGTTTGGTTTTATAATCGAAAAAAAAATTGATATTCTGCAACAATGCTTATGCAAATGGAAACTATTAATGAGAGTGACCGTGGATATCACATGACCCATAGCATGTGAGTTACATAAACAAGACGGAGAAGTTGAAGGGATTTTACTGATTTATATGACCTGTCTCCACCCACATACTCTACAGAAACATAATAATAATAAAAACATAATAATGACTAGAAACCATATCAAATGCTGGAATTTATCACCCTTTTCACACACTACGATGATGTGTTTACACCGTTATTAACATCATAAATCTAGCAAAGTTATTCTAAAATGTTAATATTTAGTAAAAAGCACTATACTTTGTGTTTTATTACCTTGCCATAAACTATTTTCTACATGAGTGTTTCTAATACAACAGCTAAGAGAGTGATAACATCTTTCTCACTTCTCAACGTAATCAATCTCTCAATATTTCTTCCTCTTTTAGAAAGTCTACCGTGGATTTTTCTTTCTTTTGCTGTTGGGGCAAATGGGAATTTCTGTTCACCACTCCAGAAGTATACCGAGCTATGACAACTTCCGCTTCTGAGAACACAAGAAAGGGTTTGATACTGAGGTTTCTTAAAATGTCTTAAATGTAGGCAAACACATGCTAGACCAGCTCTAAACCAGTCTGGAAGAGAATCCATGCTGGTCTAAGCTGGTATTTTCCTCCTCACTCAGAGCTGTTCCTTCGTTTTCAACACAGCATCCAACAGATCCCCCTCAGCCAATGAGATGCCAGAGCTGTTGGCAGAGCTGTGCTGATTGGCTGTCTGCTGAGTCGCCGTGGGGCTTGGGCTGATGGGATTGGCTGTGCTTGCAGTGGTGCTTCTGCTCATTGGCTAGGTGTTGTTTGCCGTATCGTTGCACAGGTTAGTGTTGCTGTTTGACATCACGGCCACATTCACACTTCTTGAGCTGGCGGTGTTGATCTGAGTTTGCGGCCAAAACAGAGGGGTGAAAGAAAGCACCCAATCTGGTGTAAATGTTGATTGGGTTGTGTCCAGGTGCTATGCCAACCCTTGACTAAGGCATACTTTAGATTACAGTTTGGGTACAGGGTCCGGAGGGGAGAAAGCAGGACCCTGATGTTCAGTATCTTCACTCACCCAAGGCAAAGATAAACATATCTAAACCAGTTAAACCAGTCTGGAAGAGAATTCATGCTGGTCTAAGCTGGTATTTTCCACCTAATTCAGAGCTGTTCCTTCGTTTTCAACACAGCATCCAACAGATCCCCCTCAGCCAATGAGATGCCAGAGTCGTTGGCAGAGTTGTGCTGATTGGCTGTCTGCTGAGTCGCCGTGGGGCTTGGGCTGACGGGATTGGCTGTGCTTGCAGTGGTGCTTCTGCTGATTGGCCAGGGGTTGTTTGCCACGCCGTTGCACAGGTTAGTGTTGCTGTTTGAAGTCGTAGCTGCGTTCACACTCCCCGAACTGGAAGTGTTGATTTGAGCTTGCGACCATGGAGGAGTGAAAGAAAACACCCTTTCGGGTGTAGACGGAGACGGGGATGTCTCCGAAGAGAGTCGCAGAGGCAGGGGACAGCGCAAAGGCAACCCTTGACTCGGCCGTACTTTGGGTAACAGCTCGGGCACAGGGTCTGGAAAGGAGAAAGCGGGACCCGAATGTTCGCTGTCTTCACCCACCCAAGGGAAGGCGGAGGAAGGATGTGCGGGTGTGTCGGGCGGAGCCAGGACTTGCGAGCCCATCAACGGATTCGCCAGGGAGCTGGAGCTGTCGCCGTATGCTCTACGTGGTCTTGGGCGAGGCATGGGCGGAGGGACGCAGTGGATGGGCGTCTGAGGGCAACTGTAGAAACCGGGTCTTTCGTATAGAGGCATGGATGAGAATGCATCCTCCATGTCAGCATTACGGGCGTGGCTGGGCATCGGAGAGCTCTCGGGATGGAGGTAAAGAGGGAACCGAGAGAAGGGTGCGTGGGGACGTCGCCGCAGGAGGGAGACTCGGGATGTGGGGGTCGAGCGGGGGAAATTGGGCGACTGGACACCCAGAATGCGACTCAAGCTACCCAGAAATGGAGTGGAATGATTGGCCTCCTCGTGTTCTTTAATCTGCTCCAGATTGTACTGGAATTCCATGTCCTCTTTGGGAACGCTGCGAGACAGAGAGAGAGAACGGTGACCTTGTTTACATCCCACAACTGACCTTGAAGATCTTCTGTTAGACAAAATGTGCTTTTAAATCTTGAAAATATTGCCTGGCTCATTTTAACTTCACCATAAAATAAAAATAGACTTTTTGACAGCTCTATGTCTGGAATAGAAATAGTAATTAGTAAGTAGATTAGAAATAAAATATTTCTGACATGAGGGTGAGTAATTAATGACAGAATTTTCATTTTTGGGTGAATTATACATTTACCTAGATGATGCGATATTTGCATATTTAAACATAACATTTTAGAAAACGTATAATACAAATAAATTGTAATGTACTGATCAATCAGTTAATATTTGTACCCTAATCACATGTCCTGCCGTAAATTAATAAGAAAAATAAATAAATTACAATTACTGTATTATTACTGTCAGTATCAGTTTTTTTAAGATTATCAATTAACCTTCAATTATTTAACCTTTTTCTACTTAACACATTACATATATAGGGGGTTTATATTTTCAGCTGAATATCCTGTTTCACTTAGAAATGTTACATTACAAGTAAAAAGAAAAGTTGTTTTTCACTTTTAGTGGCTATAGAATCAAGAGAATCTACAAAATAATTTGTTATACAAATCTGAAGCATGTTTTGACTGAATTTTGTTTGTGAACCCAAAATGTGCAAGTGTGTGCTGTCTTTGTACTGTACAGGTGCATCTCAATAAATTATAATGTCGTGGAAAAGTTCATTTATTTCAGTAATTCAACTCAACGGCTGAGGTTCAGATTCATCCCAGTATTTATCTCTCTCAACCAGAGGAACCAGATCATACATCTCATCCACTGACAGCAGAGACACCTGGGGGAAAGACACATCTATTCATGTTTGTATAAGCATAATGTTTAACACATTAGCATGCTCATCAAAAATCTGATGCAGGTATAAAAACTCAAAGGACTAAAATTTTCTTATTATACATAATAATTTTTGTATTATATATTATTCACAAATCTGTCTAAATCTGTGTTGTGACAAATCTTTGCCGAGATATTCTTACAATGGCATCAGTAACAGAAAACTGCAGTGCTGTAATTCTGCCAACAGATGTCTATAGAAAGTTATTTTGGCCCATGATGCATAATCAAATAAATTATTTAGCGCACCTTAATACACAAACACAAGTGAGGAGATTTGACCAGAGAGACTGTACAACCAGACACACAAACCCACAGAGCAAGACAAGACAGAATGACTCAAAGGAGATCAAGAAACATGGCATTAGGGGGGCAGATGATGTACCTGTAAATTACGGTCCACCAGCCAGTTCGTCTCAAAGTCATCGTCATCCTCCCCAAACGGATTAATGAGCTGCTCTGCCACCTGAAAACACACCAATGCAATTATTTTCTGTTAAAGATGATGTTGCTACATTACATCAGTGTGATGTAACCATTATTAAAATGGTGTTTCACTAAATTTGTATGTATAACCAAGTTTTGTGTGTCATGTCAGCTGCATTGAACTCCATATAATTAGGTGATGTTCATTTAGCACTAAACAGTAATTTAGTGGGACTGTGATTGTGGAGTGGAGGCCCAACTAATGCGAGGCTTCACTAATAAGATAACACACCTTGAGCCAACCCAAAGAGAAATGATGATTCAGCAAGTGTGGAAGAACTTGACTGGTAGAGAAAGGTTGTGAACACGGGTAACCCTGGACAACTGCACCAATCAGACAAGCCAAAAAGAAACTGTACACAGCCACGGTTACAACCTATCAGAGAGCACAGGACATTTACAAACTGTTTAAAAGCATGACAAAAAAAACTCAATATTAATAAAATAAGAAAAAATATTCATCATTTACATCAATCATTTCAACCATTCAGTGTGCACAAATGTTCGGACTAATCGATTAGAGATCGTCGCTACACATTCCAACCAATCAGAGGCCATCGCTGCACATTCCAACCAATCAGGGCCATGATGAGTTTTTAACCAATCAAGGCCATCGCTGGGATTCCAACCAATCAGAGGTCATTGCTCTGTAGACCAATCAAGGCCACAGCTGCACATTCCAACCAATCAGAGGTCATCGCTGCACATTGCCAATGTAATCAGAGGCCAGCGCTGCACATTCCAACCAATCAGAGGTAAACCTCACATTCCTCAACCAATCAGAGGCCATCGCTACACATTCCAACCAATCAGAGGCCATCGCTACACATTCCAACCAATCAGAGGCCATCGCTGCACATTCCAACCAATCAGAGGTCATCGCTGCACATTCCAACCAATCAGAGGTCATACACACACATTCCAACCAATTAGAGATTAGGCACATTCAAACCAATCAAGGTAATCGCTGCACATTCCAACCAATCAGAGGTCATCGCTACACATTCCAACCAATCAGAGGTCATCGCTGCACATTCCAACCAATCAGAGGTCATCGCTGCACATTCCAACCAATCAGAGGTCATCGCAACACATTCCAACCAATCAGAGGTCATCGCTGCACATTCCAACCAATCAATTAGTAGCCTACACATTCCAACCAATATCATCTCCACATTCCAACCAATCAGACTTTATGTAGCTCCACATTCCAACCAAGGAATTTGCTGCACATTCCAACCAATCAGAGGCCCCCTTTCACATTCCAACCAATCAGATCCATGTAACACATTCCAACCAATCGGAGGTCATCGCTCCACATTCCAACCAATCGGAGGTCATCGCTGCACATTCCAACCAATCAGAGATCACTATTACCCATTCCAACCAATTAGAGGTAATTTAAAGATTATTTCCCATTCCAACCAGAGATTAATCATACTAAATGAATCAATATTGATTGGTCATACAAATTTGGTCAGTTCAGCTCAATTTCATTTCTGATTTTGCTTGGATCTATACAGGGAAATGTTATGAGTGGTCTGTAGTCTGGCTAGTTCTGTCTCTGTCACTATTATTAGTGCTAGTAAATGAAGCTAGATGAGTTTGAACCATCAAACCTGTGTGTAAACGAGAGGTAGGCTGATCCAGTCATATCCATACAGCCTCATACACTGAGAGCGCAGTGTGTTCAACTCCTACCAGGAGAAAACCCAGAGAAAATCCTATTGCTCACATGGAGAATTATGGAGTTATTAGTTAAATATCATCTGAATAACTTTACTTCAGGCCCAGATGTTACTACTGAAATTACATGATTCCATTAATACTGAAAACCACATAATGTTCGAAACGCAAAAAAAAAGACCTGTGAAACAGTTCAGTCAAAAAAATGAACTCGCTTGTAAATTAGCGGTTTGAATCCGAATCAGTTCAGTCAGTGAATCGTTCATAGTCTCACTGAACCAGGGGACAGTTGTTCAAAAAGTTTAATCTGGATCAGAATGATCTGGATTTGGAAATCCCATGTTTTTGCTATGCAGGATCAGGTAACCCATCTTACTTTTGTGCTGGTTTTTCAAAGCAAGATTGGATTGGATCACCCCGATCCAGATACACACCTTTTCAGATTTCCAAATCTGGATTATTAGTGCTCTATGGAGCCCCTAAAGGGACATGCTAAAAGAGAAAATAAATGACTTCTGACTGGCCCATCTCTGATGATTGTGCCAATGTAGTTTACAATCACTGATTTAAAAAACAACAACAAAACTTTAAATTAAATATAATATTTGGGTTTGATATTAACAGGGGATATAGTACATGTTCCAAATGTTTTACCACTTTTAAAGTTTTATTCATTTTTTGTTCCTGAAATCCACTCTTCTACTGGGATCAGAATAATATTTTTTGGGATCAAAAGTATCCCAATCTAACTAAAACGTTTTGAAAAAAACAAGATTGGATTTTGTGATCTAATCTGAATTCAGAATATTTTTCCCCCTTTTGAACAACCCATTTTCAAGATTTGATTCAATCCGATGGCCAAAATCCGATCAGATTACTTTTGGACAACTGGCCCCAGGGGTTAATTTTCTGTAATGTCCATATGAAATGGTTCAGTCAAAAAGATTCAACTCGCTCGTAAATTAACGGTTTGAATCAAACTCAATTCAGCCGTTACTGACCCCCTCACTGAAACTTTAGTTATTTTTCTGTTATGTCATATCAAAATGAAAATGAATCGGCAAAAAGTTACATGAAACATATTACATGAATTTGCTTGAACTTGAAGTTAGTGGTTTTAATTAGCCGTGTCTGGAGTCACGACTCCGTCACTGAATAGCGAGTTATTATTCAGTCATGTATTAAAATAAACCGAAAACTGTAAGTATGTTTTAGGTTAATAAATACGCCTTAATCATCATGAGGTGCGTTTTGTCATACATAATCTCGTTACATTTCACGCTATGTTTCCTGCAAATAACGAATGCAGCGAAAGCCATATGATGTCCGATTCACAAAAAAAGATTCGTATGAAACGGTTCAGTCAAAAGATTCATGAAACAAACTCGAACTTTGAATCCGACTCGTTAATCAGACGCATTAGTTCACAACAATAATAAAACAAACAGATATATGGTGCTGGGTAGATTACTAACTAATTGTAGTCCATTACAGATTACATGATGAAAATTGAAGTTCATTATTAGATTACATGATGCAAATTGTAGTTAGTGCATACATCATGAATTGACTAATTTTAGGTAATGTATTCTGACTGATTTTTTAGATTACCTTAACCTAACTTTAAACCTACCATTGCTCTTTTCCCCAAATTCAGAAGCTGGATCGCAAAATGATTTACATGACATTTACTGGCCAATCTATAATGAGTGAATATTGTCAAAGCTTTTGACAAGTAAATATTTTTGGATAGGAAACATTAAAAGAGAAAAAGAAGAATTGGGTAGAACTAATAAATTATGAATAATTTCCTGTCAATTTATGAATAATATATAACCATGTAATCCATAAAAAGTAACTGTAATCTGATTATTAACAATGAACAAAATTATAAAAGCATCACTTTGTTTTTGCCCCCATTTTTCATGAGCTGAACTCAAAGGACTAAGACTTTTCTATGTACACAAAAGGCCTTTTTATCTCTAATATTATTCATAAATCTGTCTAAATCTGTGTTAGTGAGCACTTCTCCTTTGCCGAGATAATCCATCCTCCTCACAGGTGTGGCATATCAAGATGCTGATTTTTATTCTATACGAAATATTCTCACAACAAAAGTGATATTTATGACACATACACAATCAGAATCACAGGAGTGATGAGTCTATATACACAGAAAGACATACGTTGAGGATGGCGGTCATCGCGACGTCATTATTGATGCATCCTTCAGATCGAGCTCTCATGGCCAGACTGACAAACCACATGCAGGGAACCCAGAACTTATTATGAGGGGAGGGCAGTTCCTCTAACTGCCTCAGTTCCTCAGCCGTCATCAGACCTACAGTACAGGAAAGTGTTCAACCCATATGCATTCTTCCAAAATGAATAATGTTGACTTTGCATGAAATCATACAGAGATCAGGAGGCTGACAAGTTCCAATAATCATCCTCAAAATCATGGATCTTGATTTTGTGCGATCCGTGAACATACACTATATTGCCAAAAGTATTGGCACCCCTTCTAATGAAAGGTTTGACTACTTTAGTAATTTCCATGAGTACAAATCTTAAAGTTGAAGCATATAATGATATTCTAGTGAATTGTGTGCTTCTAATTTTATAGCAACAGTTTGGACAGGACTCTTTTCTATTCTAACATGACAGTGTCTCTGTGTATAAGACAAGAATCAAAGAGAAATGATGATTCAGTCAGTGTGGAAGAACTTGACTGGTCTGCAGAAAGCAGCTGAACACCTCTGGTGTGACTTTAAATGAGACACAAACTCATCACCAAACACCAATGACTTGTACAGATGGGTACAGTCATTTTAGACACTTCAAAACTGTTGCAACAGAGATGGAAATCATTTAAAATACATGTTACTCATATCGACTAATGTACATAAAATTTATTTCTGTTTTCACATATTTAAAGATACACTTTTAACATAATGTAATAATAAAAATTTATTTCATTTCAATTTAAAAGGCCATAGCTTCACAGTTTTGACATCTTTAGTAGCAATTAATATTAAAATTTAAAAGGTACATTGTTGCTTCATCAACAGTTGAAGGATTATGCAATTTACAGACTTTTTACATTTTGTATCTCATTCACTTTTATTGATGCATGCAGAAAAACAGTCAGTGTGTCACTGTAAACAAAAGTGACTTGACATTGTTGTATTGTATAGACAGTCCAGCACTGTATAAACAAAAGTGACTTGACATGAGGTTGAGTCAACAGAAGAGTGTGTTTTATGAGGAGCTTAGACTGGCTGTAATTTCCTTTTCCTCTTTGAGGTTAAATCCCAGATACCGAAGGGTACCGGCACAAAACATGGCTTTAATCGCTGTTCTAGGCCACATTACTTGGCCCGAGTCTCAGTGTACCTGCTTGAACCAGGTGGCTCATGGTCGGGAACCTCTTGTAGACGGCGGTGCTGACGGAGCGGTAGATCAGGATGCCTGACAGGTTAGCGTAACGCATGAGACTCCTGCGGATGAGTCTGGCTCCTTCATCTGCGCCCGGATGTCTCGCCTTCATGAGGCACGGATGCCCGTTGAACGTAATCCTGCACAACAGAAGACTGTTCTGCTAAAGAGAGAAGTAAGACTGTTTAAATCGTGAATGCTGGAGACAGAACATTTGCGATTGTAACATCCTGCTGCTCCTCAGTCAGAATACACCTGTCAATCATTTTCAATTCAATAAAACTACTAAAACTAGAACTCACTGTAGACTGAAAGAAAATTTGAATAATCTGACAAAACACCCGTACCATGTTTTTTTCTGATATTACCGCAGTAAAATAATACATTTAGAGATGCGCCATCCGTTAAATTATTTGTATAATATGGATTTGGTGATCAGTTAGTACCATCAAGGGCGAATCATTTATTAGGGACGCTCGGGACATGTCACTAATCAATATCCACTGACTACTAAATTGTCCCCAGAAATAATTTTGATCAAACATGATACCCAAAATCAAACACACACGCTTGAGTACCATAGTATATCAAAGTACCATGTTTATGAATATGGTAATCATTTAGTATCCTGGTACATATTAAAGCACCATGGTATTCTTTAAAATACCATATGGAGTACCATATAAATGTTACCCTTACAAAAAAAGTACTGGGGCAGTACCATGGTATAATTATGGTATCACATGGTATTTTGAAATATACCATTGGTACTGAAATTACTGTATTTATATGGTAATCAATATACTTCCAGAAATACTATACTACTACTATGGTAAATGGTTATAGTTAACCAATAAATTATTTACAGTAAGTTGGAAATACCATGGTATGTGGATTTGTTAATCATTTAGTACAATAGTGTATATTAAAGTATCATGGTATTATCATGCTTTTCAGACATGGTACAATGGTAATACCATGTTTTTTGGACATGGCAGGTAATTCCATTAATATAAATATGGTAATCATTTACTGTAATACCCTGGTACATACAAAAAATACCATAGTATGACCAGAATCTGAACAAATTATTTAACATGTACATATACAGTTCAAACCTAAAAAAGTACCATGGTACAACCACTGGTACTGAAATGAATGTTTAATGGTATTTACATTTACTTTCAGCAATACTGTGCTTCTAAATATGGTACAGTAAATGTTAAAATACAAACATGTTAATGCCATGGTACATGTCCCAAATCATTTTGGTAGTACTATAGATAGTACTGTTAAGTAAGTGCATGTCCTTACAAAAAAAATACCATGGTAAAGTGATGGTAATATTATAGTACTCTGAAACATTCAGGACATGTACTATGGTAAGTAGCATGATTTTATGGATGTACCATGGTAGTACCATACTGCATATTTGCAGTAGATTAAAAATATGAAAATACCATGGTATATGGATCTGGTATATAATTTATTAGCACCATAGTATATCAAAGTACCGTGGTATTATCGTGTTTTTGGACATGTAGCATGGTAGGCAATGTTTTATGTAATGCATTTTTTTTTTACCATAGCATTCTTTAAAATACCTTTCTTCAAAATAACATTTTTACCTTACATAATGTACAAATAAGATATAAATCATGGTACTCTGTAATATACCAGTGCTACTGAAATTCATATACATGTTACTCCAATATACTTCCAGAAATACTAGTTACAGTATTCTTGAACATACCATGTACTTGATAATGCTACCATGATATACGTCTTAAAAAGGTCTTTTAATACCATGGTACATTTCAAAACACCATGGTATTACCATCGTACCATATAAGCTAGTCTCAAGTTTACCTGTATGTGATGCTGATGGTGCCATACATCACAGTGAAGATCAGCAGCTCTCGATATAACAGTTTATAGATGTGGTATGTGACCGTCATCGCTGCCTCCTCTGGACAGGAAGACCACTCACTGCCTGTCAATCACAGTCTCTACTGACCTTTCACTATGATTAGAGATGATAAGCATGCACATCTACACCAGGAAACACATGCAGCATGCACAGCACTAAGTTGTTAGTCAGCATACATCCGCTTCTAACTAATTTCAACAAGCCAGTTATATTCAAATGCATGGGTCAAATGAAGCAAATGTGAGGAGTACTAAAAGAGAAACTGAAAATATCAGAATGCAAGTCCATCATATCAAATGCAATTTGCTTTCCATTCCTTGTCTGTAGGCCTGAAACATCTATTCACATGAAACAGCAGTTACAATGTCTTCTAAGCATGAAAAGTCAATATAGTTAATGTTCTTATAATATAAGTTATAGTTCAATATGTTTATGCGTTCAGTAAGTGCTTAGAGAAAGTGTGTAGCTCAAAAGTAGGAAAATGCAGCTCTGCGTGTGGCCCCATTATTAACCCGTGCCTAACCACAAGTGCTGGAACTCCGTTCAGGGTAGGACGACGGTGCGTGTCATCCAGTGACTAGAGTTAGATACTCAAAACATGCAAATGGCTGTAAACTCCTGTTTGTGAAAGTGCTTTTGCATGAAGAGTCTGTGGAGAAAAGCTGCATTAGGTCACTGGGGTAAGCCTGATTTCTCTGTTGTGTTCTGTCATTGTATTTGACATGGGAGACTTTTGATGCATCCTATTATATGGTGCATTAAAAATGACACTTCACCCTTTCTATATCAAAAGCAACTTGAACATTTTATCATATCATGAATGTCATAATGTTTATTTCCAGTTTTCAGTATTTAATTATATTATACTTTTATGCATAATAAGGATAAATGTTGTAGTTTTCATATTTCATTTTCATATTTAAATAGACTATTTTCCAGTTTTGTCTCTTTGAGAGCATATTAGGTAGATATTTAACTACATTGTTGCAAACGTTGGGTTATGGTGCAATGCTTTAGTTACATTTTGATATCCTGAATGGAAACTTTAGCAGTGATGCATGCAGAAAAAACTACAATGTCTGAATCTCTGATAGTGAATCTAATCTGTCTGTATTTAACAGGCTGGCTGTGATTGTATTTGACATGGGAGACTTTTGATGCATCCTATTATATGGTGCATTAAAATGATTCAGTGTTTCTATATCAAAAGAGCTACTACAGATTTGATATCATATCATACCATAGTATTACTCTGTTTGTTTTTTATCTGTTTAACTTAAACAGGTCTAATGTTATGAACAACTGCTAAATGGTGACAGAGCTAAATCTTTTAACCACAATTATGTTTGTGAATGAATAATGAGGATTTAAACTCATCCTGCAGAATGAATAATATAACAAACATAACATTATTAAAATAATGGAACAAACAACCGCAGAACTGAACAAATAATTTAACATTACATAAACAAATAATTTAACATAACATAAAACATAACAGAATGGAACGAGCATAACATACCAGAACTGAACAAATTATTTAACATTACATAACATAAAACATAACAGGATGGAACGAGCAAAACATACCAGAACTGAACAAATAATTTAACATTACATAACATAAAACATAACAGGATGGAACCAACATAACATACCAGAACTGAACAAATAATTTAACATACATAACATAAAACATAACAGGATGGAACGAGCATAACATACCAGAACTGAACAAATAATTTAATGTAACATAACAACATAACATAACACAAAGGAACCATCATAACATACCAGAACTGAACAAACAATTTAACATTACATAACATAAAACATAACAAGTTGGAACGAGCATAACATACCAGAACTGAACAAATAATTTAACATTACATAACAACATAACATAACACAAAGGAACCATCATAACATACCAGAACTGAACAAATAATTTAACATTACATAACATAAAACATAACACAATGGAACAAACATAACATACCAGAACTGAACAAATAATTTAACATTACATTACACAACACATAACATAAAATATGCAACAAAACATAATGGAACAAACAACCTATCAGAACAGAACACACAACACACATAATACAAAATACAAAAATAACAGAATTAAACTAAAGTAACACACGAGACCTGAACACACAAAACACAAAACAACAGAACACATAACAAAACATACACAACATAACACAATGGAACAAGTATAACATATCAGAATTGAATGAACAATATAACATAACATGACATACATAACAATAATAGAACAAAAATAACATAACACATACAATGATAACAGAACCGTGGAATGGAATATACTAAAACTGAGCAAACAATATAACATAAAATAACAAACTCAGCATCACAGTATGGAACAAACATAACACACCAGAACCGAAGATACTAAATAACATAATAATCATCAATAACATACAGAATAGAATAGTTACTGAACTGTTTGAGGCGTTTCACGTGATTCCCGGATGCCTGCGCTCGGTCATGTGACCTGTGATTGACAGCTGCACATTTTTCCTGCTCAATCTCAGAGGAAAGTCTATCAAAACCGTCCGAGCCCAAAACAAATCATCACGGATTTCTCGCTCGGAACCGGAACACCGGACGTGATTAATCTCAGTCGGAAAACTTCAGCGAGATCTGTTGGTATTTTTCTTACTGTTTATCTCATTTCATTCTGTTTGATCATTTCGGGAAAGCGGAGCTGCAACTTTGTAACACTGTAACTTCGCTAGATTGTCAGATGATTTGTGTTGTCGCGTGCGGTGCGCGGTGCGCGGTGACCGCGGGTCGCGGGAGACTTGTAGCCGGGCGTGGTGAGGGGACGGGCGGGGAGCGCACACGGGAAATGCCGCGAGTACCGCGGAGCGCTGAGTTACATAAACCGCCCTGAAGTTCAGTCAGTTCTATCAGACTATATAAAGGAGGGTGTGGCGTTATGTTTTCATGAATCGATTATTCTTATATTGTAAAAGTAATTTGGAGATGGTCCTTGTTTGGATGTTACACTCCTACTGGCAGTGTGGAGGGTTACTTTGGAAAGTAATAGGTTACAGATTACAAGTTACCCTATTTAAAATATAATAATAGTGTTACTATTTAAATTACGTTATTGATTTAATGTAACTGATTACTTTTTAAATAGTTTTCTAAATGTCTAATATTTTCAACTGTTAATCATTTTGAAACATGTAAAGCAGGCAGGGTTAAGCTTACAGAACTGATTACTGTCAGACTTTCATTAAGATTCAGCACAGCCACAAAATCAGACTTTAGCACCTCCTTAAGTGTTAAGGATAAATAAGTGTTTTTTATCAAGTCTTTGCATAGCTACAGGAAACACTGGCATCTAACAATGCCTGGGGAAAACTGTTAATCTTAAATAAAGCATATACATAAACCCACATAGCAAGTAAAACCATTATCAATTAAGCACGTGTCCTATTCTGTCCTAAACTCCTGAAACATTGGTGTCTCATATTGTAGAGCAGTCAATGAAATTTAGTGTGTGTGTGTGTGTGTGTGTGTGTGCGTGTGTGTGTGCGTGTGTGTGTGTGTGTGTGTGTGTGTGTGCGTGCGTGTGTGTGTGTGCGTGCGTGGTGTGTGTGCTGTGTGTGCGTGTGTGTGCGTGTGTGTGTGCGTGTGTGTGTGTGTGCGTGTGTGTGTGTGCGTGTGTGTGTGTGTGTGTGTGTGTGTGTGTGTGTGTGTGTGTGTGTGTGTGTGGACATATTCAGATGTAACCCCCTTTGTAATCGTTAACATTTTCATAAGTAATTGTAATTTAATTACACATATTTATTTTGTAATTCAATTCTGTAATTCCGTAACATGTAAGTCACTCCCCAACACTGGCAACAGGACAGTTAGGAATCACAGTGGGATCTAATTTAGTTTTATAGACTTGAAACATTTTATTTAAATGTAATAATTAATGTCCAATATGCATCCTGAACATGTTCCTTGAGGATTTTTGACATTGTGTTTTTGAGGTTGGTAGACCTGGAGCCAGATCCGAGGCCTGGACTGGGGGTGATGGAGGGCAGCGGGAGAAGATGCCCCCGGAGGAGGCAGGAGCACATAGACGAGAGACGTACAACATGTCCCGTCTGCGGAGCTCCTCTATGGAGATCAAGGAGAAGGGAACAGAAGTCCTCCGAGAGCAGCTGGATGCTGCTCAAAAGGTGCCACATACTCTATTCTATTCTATTCTGCACCAAGAACCATTTTTCAGTGTAAAAGGTTCTTTAGGTTTCCTTGAATGCTCTTCAGATCAGTGCTTGGGTTCTTTAAAGGAATAGTTCACCCAGAAATGAAAATTTGCTGAAATACACTCACCCTCAGGTCATCCAAGATGTAGATCAGTTTGTTCTTCCTCAGATCAGATCTGGAGAAATTTACATTTACATTTATGCATTTAGCAGACGCTTTTATACAAAGCAACTTACAGGCTATACATTTTTTTTGTATGTGTGTTCCCTGGGAATTGAACCCACAACCTTTTGCGCTGCTAACGCAATGCTCTACCACTGAGCCACAGGAACAGTTGCATTGCATCACTTGCTCAGCAATGGGTGAATGGGTGCCGTCAGAATGAGAGTCCAAACAGCTGATAAAAACATCACAATAATCCACACCACTCCAGTCCATCAGTAACATCTGCGTGTTTTTCAGCAAATGTTCATTTTTGGGTAAACTGTTGTTTATTTAACAGGCTCTCCTGATGAAATCGATTCTATTCAGATATGTTTTATAGACTCATCTGTGTTTTCAGGAGCTGAAGTTGAAAGGCGAGGAGTGTGACAGACTGTCTCACATCAGGAATCAGCTGGAGCTGGAATTGGAGGAACTGACCGCCAGTCTATTTGAGGTGGGCGGGACTAATGTGACATCATCACTGGCAGTAGATGGACAGTGAACAGAGACTATTGTGTGTCAGTGTAGAGACTGACACATGTGCCATGAAGATGGACATTATATTACATTTAAGCTGAAAATGTTAACTTTGGTCATCAAACTGTGCCACTGTTTCTTAATTTTTAGTAATCTTTTGCCTCTAGTCGCTCATTTAGTGGTGTTGTGGTGACAAATTAATTTTTATTAAAAAACAAATTAACAGTTTAATATTATTGAATATTGTACTAAATTAGAAAATTATTTATATAATAACTAATTTAATATAATTATAATTATATACATTTAAAAAAATAAGAATAATATTTATAATATTTATTTATTGTTGGTTTATGGAGACTCACAAATCATGTTAAATTATACAAATATTTTATAATTAATATATTTATAGAATTATAATATATAATAATATCATTTATAATGATTATTTATAACTGTAATTTATTGTTTTATATTTTCTATTTCTAATTATATTTATCTTTTTTTAATATTTCATATAGTGTTGCAATTAATATTATATACAAATATGTTTGTAATATATTTAAAATATATCTATAATTAATAATAAATCAAATTTATGTATAATTATAATTGTTATTTAATTTATCATTTTTATTTTATTTATAAAAATAAATGTTCCATGTAGTCTCACCATTCATGTAAAATTGTCTAAAAACGCTGAATGCATAATAACTAAAAACATTATCAAAATGCTATTCAAAATCATTTTGATGAACTTTAGCATGTCAGACACAGGACATGTCTGTTTCCCAGAAGTGTTTAATATCACAACCCTGTGCGCGTTCATTCTTTTATTTCCAGGAGGCTCATAAGATGGTGCGCGAGGCTAACGTGAAACAAGCGGCAGCTGAGAAGCAGCTGAAGGAGGCTCAGGGCAAGGTGCCGTCTCACTCTTTCTGTCTCACTCTCTGCTCACTTCAGACTCTAAATACATCTGTCCTCTCAGATTGACGTCCTGCAGGCGGAGGTCTCTGCTCTGAAAACCCTGGTGTTGACCTCTACGCCCTCCTCCCCGAACCGCCAGCTCCACCCTCAGCTGCTGTCGCCGGGCTCCAGTCGGGCCTCGTCTCGTCCCGGGGGCCACACGCGCAACAAGAGTGCCAGCGGTGCTCTACAGCTGCAAACGGAGCCCAGCCCGACGGATGCAGCGACGAACCGGGAGGACAAAGAGGTACAAACACACTCCTGAGGAAGACCGTGGGCTTCTAGGAGCTAGTTTTGGTCTGTAGCTGCATGGTGAGGGTTTGATCTCTGACTTCCTGCTGTTCTTCCTCTGTTTTCCTCCTCCTCACGAGTCTGTCTTTCTCTGATCTGTGCAGTTCCTGTTCTCCTCTCTCTGATACTGTGTGTCTGATTCCTGGTCCGCTGCTCTGTGTGACCTGTGTGTCAACTCTGGCAGGTCTCCATGGCAACAGGGTACAAAGGGTTCCGAAATAGAACTTCATTTATTTAGCTTTCTAGCTTTAAAAGTAAGGTGAGAAAGAATCCAGCCTAAGGTGGTTTGCTGGTCTTTCCTGGTTTGGTTTTATATTATATTTTAGCCTTCCTGGTTTAGCTGGTCTTTCCTGGTTTAAGGTGGTTTAGCTGGGTCTTTCCTGGTTTAAGGTGGTTTGCTGGTCTTTCCTGGTTTAAGGTGGTTTTGCTGGTCTTTCCTGGTTTAAGGTGGTTTAGCTGGTCTTTCCTGGTTTAAGGTGGTTTAGCTGGTCTGATCAACTAACAACTGCCCAGAACTCCTGTAAAATCATCCTAGACCAGTCTGATCAGCGCTGTGTTGTTATCGTTAACTAAAAGTAATGAAAATAGTTTTTGTTAATAAAATTAATCTAAAATAAAATATTAGATGAAATTAATAACTGAAATTAAAATGAGAAATGCTGTCATGGCAACTAACTGAAGTTGATCAAAGTACTGAAATTACTCAAGCTAAAATTAAAATAAAATACTGTTAAATAGTTTCAAATATTAAAAATGACAAAAAGCACATAAGAAAAAATGTAAACTAAAATTTAAATGAAATCTGAAAATAAAAAATGCTAATTAAAAATATTAATAAATACTGTAAAAATAGTGAAATATTTTTAAATACTAAAAATATGTTAATAAATCAATGATAGTAATAGAAATATGTGAATATATACAAACAATAATTAAAATATAAAACAGCTCATTCAAAACATTAATACATACTAAAACAATTTTATATTATATTATTATAATAATAGATTATATATATATATATATATATATATATATATTAGATAAATTATAAATATTTTTGAGATAATACAGTACATATTAAAATAATATTGTTAATAAAATATATTATTAAATATAAAAATTATGAAAATATAAAAATAACTAACTAAAAAAAATTCTAAATACTAAAGATAATGAAATTGTTTTAGATATGTTAATAAATACTAAAGATATTAATCATTAATATTTTATATAATAATTATTTATATTTAAATATTAATAAATAGTACAAATAATGAAAAGGTTTTACATATAATAAGAATAACAATTACTAATATATATTAATAAATACTAAAAAGAAAGAAAATGTCAAAATAAAGGCTAATTAAAAACATGAATAAATAACTATCTATAAATACTACTCAAACCACAGCAGCGTGGTGTCCAGGTTACACCAGTAATCCACCTTCACTAGTCTGGCCTTTTCTCCACTGGGAACAAAACAACATAGAATCAACACATTTAAGAGAAAGAAATCACGTATGAAAGTACCATTCATTAATTGAGTGCTTAAAGGGATAGTTCACCAACAAATGAAAATGTCCCCATAATTTACTCGGAGTTATATTTAAGATGATCCTGGCTTTATAATGGCAGTGAATGGGTGTTATTTTTTCAACAGTCCAAAAGAGGTCCAATAAAGTGCATCCATCTATATTAAAACATGCCTCGCACGGCTCCGGGGGTGAATAAAGGCCTGCTATAGCGAATCCAAGGTTCAAGGTTCTTTTATTGGTCACATATTCAATTATACAGGATATAATCAGTAGTGAAATGTAAATCAGGACAGGTCCGCTCAATGGAAAGTGCGAAAAGTGAAACATAACACAAGAGAATATATATAAATATAGGTAAAAATAAAATGTGTAAGTAAAATAAAATGTGCAATACAGTATACTGTGGAATCCATGCATTTTTTTTTTTTTTTTTTAAATATCCATATTTAAAATGTAGAACGCCGTTCCGGCGGATGACGCAGACGTAGCTTAAGCTCCAGTGAGATATGCTAGTCTCGCGAACTAACGTTTGTTACAGGAGCAAAGGAAAACCAGTCTCTTGGATTATTTCAAAATCCTCTGACAATCTTCTTTACAAATCCTCGTTTTGTTCATCTAACTCATGACCGGTGTTTTGCTTTGCTCTCTCCTCTGCACTTCTGTGTTCGTTATTAATCACAGAGCTTACGCTATGCCTAGCACGTATGACAGTTAGCGGAAGTGAGAGAAAAGCGTTTATATAGTTTACTTACAAAAATGAATCGATTCGCTATAAAGCCAGGATCATTTAAACATTCACCCCATGAATATGAATAAGTCATATTCACCTAGGATGGCTTGAGAGGGAGTAAATCATGGGGTGATTTTCATTCTTTGGTGAACTCTCTCTTTAAGCAGGATGAACTAAACTCTCTCTCTTTTATCTAGTTGGACTCGGTGTTGTTCGCCGAGTTCCTCTCGTGGAAGGAGACGCCCGGTCTGGATCGCTCCTCGGCGTTCATCAGCAGGGTGTACAGAGAAGACATCGGGCCGTGTCTCTCATTCACCTGCTCTGAGGTGTGTGAGCACACGTCTGTCTTCCTCTGATCGTCTGTTTTCTCTCTCTCTGACGTTCTCTTGTGTTTTCCTCCAGTTGTCTCAGTCGGTCCAGTGCGCAGTGGAGAATAACTCTCTTACTATCGAGCCGGTCGCCATGTCGTCTCTGCACACGGTCAAAGCCCTCGAATGTGGAGGACCCAAGTAAGTCATGGAGGATAACTCTATATAAACAAAACACATCCAATTAATTTAAAGGGAGAGTTCAACCAAAAATGAACATTCTGTCATTAATTACTCGCCCTCATGTCGTTCCAAACACGTAAGACCTTCGTTCATCTTCAGAACACTAATTAAGATATTTTGATTAATTCTCCATAGACACTAGGGGTGTAAATCGGATGGTTCGTCACGATTCGATACGATATCGATTCTCATACCCAGCGATACGATATTTGCCGATACCTCAAAAAATGATACGATACAATACAGGAGTATATCGATCGATATATCGATATTATCATATTATATACCTATTTTAAACAACCATCTATATTTTTATTAACTCACAAATGCAACCAAAAATATATAACATGAACATAAATCTAAAAATGCTGCTATGGGCTCAGTGCTAAACATATTTTCTACAGATAACCAAATTACAAGAAATAGCAGAAAATAAATACAATAGAAGAAAGACATAAGTTCAATAAACAGTGCTTTTCAGGTTTTTCAGCTCAGTCTAAAATACATTTTCAAATACGCTAAAGAAATATAATAATCAAATGTAAAATAACTGTATAGTCTTCACTGCATAAATGAAATAGCTTATAAATGAATAGTTTTTGATGTTACAAAGGTTATTTAGTCAGGAGCAGTGAGCACTTGTGTTTTTCTTTGACAGCATTATATTTATTATTAGTTTTCTTTCACTTTAAGAATGAAAGCACAGATTTAATATACTGATACACATGCCTTTTCTTTCTCCACTCTTTACATTAAGACAAATGCTTTTCTTAACCTACGGTTTACAAGGATATTAGCCAAAACATGCCGATGTAGTTTTGTCTGTATTTATTCATCCATGCACAAAAAAGCGGAGGAGAGCTCAGTATTCGCGCAGAGTTGACGCGGCTGTCTGTGTGCGCGCGTTTCAGATGTGTGTGTGTGTGTGTGCGCTTCAGATGTGTGTGTGTGCGTGCGCTTCAGATGTGTGTGTGTGCGTGCGCTTCAGATGTGTGTGTGTGCGGCGCAGATGTGTGTGTGCTCAGACGTGTGTGCGCAGATGTGTGTGCGAAAGATGTGTGTGTGTGTGCACTTCAGATGTGTGCGCGTTCAGATGTGTGTGTGTGTGTGTGCACTTCAGATGTGTCCTTATAAAAACTTCTCACACGTGAGATTGAATGAGAATACTCAACAATGCATGAGCGAACATTAAATGTATGTGACAGTACCAAAATAAAGGTACCTTTATCGAGTCGACAGATATCGATATTTTACACGTGGCATCGATGCATCGGTCCATATATCGATCCATATCGATGAATCCTTACACCCCTAATAGACAGTAAGGGTACTATCACAATCAAGGTCCAATAACGTAGTAAGGACATCGGTAAAATAATCCATGTGACATCAGAAGTTCAACCGTAATTTTATGAAGCTACGAGAACATTTTTTATGCGCAACAGAAAACAAAAATTATGACAATTTCACAAACAACAATTCGTCTCCTCCACGTCCCCCTATAGCGCCATTTTGGAGATGATCACAAACGTAAACAACGTATGCAATATACAGTATCTCACAGAAGTGAGTACACCCCTCACATTTTTGTAAATATTTATTATATCTTTTCATGTGACAACACTGAAGAAATGTCACTTTGCTACAATGTAAAGTAGTGAGTGTACAGCTTGTATAACAGTGTAAATGTACTGTCCCTCAAAATAACTCAACACACAGCCATTAATGTCTAAACCACTGGCTACAAAAGTGAGTACACCCCTAAGTGAAAACAGATATTTTGCCAGTTCTTTTCTTTCTGGAGGAATTAAGTAATTAAGAATGAATGTTTATTTTTTTGTTCCTTAAAAGTATATAAAATATCAAATAAAATACATGATTTTATATATATATATATTTATATGTGTATTAGTGCTGTCAAACAATATACATACATGCATGTATTTGTATTTATATATACATAATAAGTATATAAAGTACACACACACACACACACACATATATATATATATGTGTGTGTGTGTGTGTAAACAACAACTTTTATTTTGGATGCGATTCATGGTTTGACAGCACTAATGTGTGTATATATATATGTGTATGTATAAATAAAATCATTTAATTTGAATACCATCATAGCAGCCACACCAGCAGCTCTTTGACTTCTTCACCTGGCTTCAGGTCCAGGTCAAAGTTCAACAGCTTTGACTCGGCATGAAGCGTGTGGGACCTCTTTAATCCTGCCTGCATCGGGGCAACAAACACACATGAGTCAGACCGATTGCTCTTTGATCTGGGAAGTCACGCTTTAATCACACTATGATTTGGGGTTGTTTTCACAGCGGTTGCCGGGCGCCCATAGAAACGTAAGTCAACGCAAGAACCAAATGTGCATGAAATCATGTTTACACTAACACACCATGTTCTTTTCTGTCCGCAGAATTATTATTTTGATCATTTTTAATAACATTTTATAATTTATTTTTAACACACAATTAATTATTGATTTCATTTATTTTTTGCGAAAACCTCTTGTCTTGCAATGCGCATCTCACTTTATATAATATTTCTATTTTATTTAGTATTATATATTTAATGTATAATTTCCTGTCTTCAGGTTTCAGTGTTAGAAACGTTTATGTTGAGAGTAATGAGTTTCACCGAACTGAAGAACAGTGTGTTTGTTCCTGGCTGGGCTTGGCTCTTATTGGCTGTTAGTCATTTGATTGACAGCTCTATTGACCAGTGTTCTCTTTTGCTTGAACAGTAAATGTGCGTTGAGCGGCATGTCCCGCCCCTGCCGACATCGCATCAAACTGGGAGATAAAGAGAATTACTACTATATCTCTCCGTCGAGCAGAGCACGAGTACGTGTCTATACTGTATTTCTCCCTCTCTTTCTTCAGAACCACTTATGATCAGTGTTGGGGAAAGTTACTTTTAAAAGTAATGCGTTACAATATTGCGTTACTCCCTAAAAAAGTCACTAATTACGTTACTTTTGTATGAAAAGTAATGCGTTACATTACTTTTGCGTTACTTTCTCGTTACTTTTTAAATATGAGCAGGGCTTGATTGTTTGTTTTTAATATAATAAGTTCTATTTATAGCAAATGTAAAAGCCTTTCACACCAAAAAGTGTAATGAATAAACCTCAGACTGAAGGACGAGTAAATCACGTCTGAACAGAAGAACACAGGAGAAGAAAACACTCTTCAGCAATAAAACACAATGAAGCACAATTGTTAGTTTATCTAAAGTAATTTTTGGTTATTAATATGGTTGAACTGATCATCAAAGGTCAGCAGCAAACACATCGGTTAATAAAATGAGATTAGATATATTTGTGTTGTTTAACATATTTAATTATTGCAGGTTTGTGTCATATTCTGAGTTTGTATTTCACTGTTTTAATTCATTTTGATGAATACTGAATCTGTTTTTTGCGAGTGGGATGAATTAATACACATTCATATTTAGTCTAGATTAGATCTACAGTAAGATCATGTTCATACAGCACATCAGTCAATAAATGGAGAAAAAGTAACTCAGATATTTTCTAGTAAATTAAAAAGTAATGTGTTACTTTACTAGTTACTTGAAAAAAGTAATATTATTACGTAACTCGCGTTACCCCCGACACTGCTTCTAAGCGGTTTATTTCAGGACCGGGTTAATAACCGCTCTCTCCTCAGATCACAGCCGTGTGTAATTTCTTCACGTACATCAGGTACATCCAGCAGGGCCTCGTCAGACAGGACGGTGAGTAACTCCACACGGGGCTCCTGGAATTCACTTGGACTGTTTATGGAGGATTGTTTAGGACTAGTTGTGTTCACAAAATCAAAAATCTCAAACCAACTAATTTATTAATACAATTATAATTGATATATATAAAATGTTTGATAAATTGCATGTGGATGCACAATATAGATTACTTTAAATATTATGTATTTATTCATATTAATAAATCTATATGTATATTTTATGTATATTTCATTTATTAGTCATTATTCATTCATTTAAATATATAAGAATTAAAACAATATATTTTCTATATATTACATCTGTAATATACATTTAAAATATTTTTTGTTAATACTTTAATAAGTAAATATTTGTATTACTCATATGTGACCCTGGAGCACAAAAGCAGTCATAAGTAGCACGGGTATATTTGTAGCAATAGCCAACAATACATATTGTATGGGTCAAAATTATCCATTTTTTCCTTTATGCCAAAAATCATTAGGATATTAAGTAAAGATCGTGATCCATTAATATATTTTGTAAATTTCCTACCATATTTATATATGAAAATTACATTTTTGATTAGTAATATGCATTAAGAACTTAATTTGGACAACTTTAAAGGTGATTTTCCTCAATATTTATATTTTTTTACATCCTCAGATTCCAGATTGTCAAATAGTTATATCTCAGCCAAATATTGTCTTATAACAAACCATACATCAATGAAAAGATGATTAATTCAGCGCTTAGATGATGTATAAATCTAAATATAAAACAATGTACCCTTATGACTGTTTTGCGGTCCAGGGTCGCATATATACAGTGCTCAGCGTAAATGAGTACACCCCCTTTGAAAAGTAACATTTTAAACAATATCTCAATGAACACAAAAACATTTTCCAAAATGTTGACAAGACTAAGTTTATATAACATCTGTTTAACTTATAACATGAAAGTAAGGTTAATAATATAACTTAGAGAACACAATGTTCAGTTTTACTCAAATTAGGGTGATGCAAAAAAGAGTACACCCCACTGAAAGTCTCTGGAGCAAAGCTAAATCTTAGACTACAAATGTCTAATTTAACAAGAATTCAACCACAGGTGAGTTTAATTATTCATTACACAGGTGACAGTTGACTATAAAAGGGTGTTACTTAAAGAAACCCCTTCCCATTTCATGCTTTCTTATCTTATTACTTTTCAAAGGGGGTGTACTCATTTACGCTGAGCACTGTATATAAATATTTTTTAATTGCAATACTGTATGTCAGAAGAAAATAATAGTACTAATAATCGTCCTGTGTTTGCAGTCCAGCAGATGTTTTGGGAAGTGATGCGTCTGCGGAGAGAGATGAGTGTGGCCAAACTGGGATATTTCCTGACGGGGGAGGAGAGCTAGAGAACCAGCACACAAACACAAACATCATCTCTCAAACACTCCCATGCTGGTGTTTTCCAGCCCCAGAACACTAGCACTGCCCGAGTCCACGGGGAACAGGTTCACTCTCCACAGGCTGTGTGTTGTGTGGCTTTGGGAAAGACTGAATGCAGTAAATGTGCCACTTTGTTAACACTTGAGGTAAATGTTTACAACTCTTTGACTTTTTAAAAACTTGTTTTCCTCATCATGGAGAGTTTACATCTCACAGTTCTTCACTTCAGAGTTCACTAGTGCTGTCAAACGATTAATCACATCCCAAATAAACGTTTTTTTTGTTTACATAATATCTGTATGTGCACTGTGTATTCATTATGTATATATAAATACACACATTCATGTATTTTGAAAATATTTACATGTGTATATATATTCATATAACATATTTATATGTATTATATTCTTATATTTTATTATATATAAGTATATCTAATATATAAACATAACATATTTTCTTAAATATATAAATGCATGTGTTTGTATTTATATATACATAATTAATATACACAGTATATTATATAAACAAAACTTATGTTGAACAGCACTAGAATTATCATCTTTTGGGGGGAATTCCAATTTACATCCCATAATTCAGAATTTCTCTCAGAATTCTATTTTTCTGTTTTTGCCACACAATAAAAAATAATTGAAAAAGGTAACTGACGTTATATCTCACACTTCTCAATTTTGTCTTGCAGTTTTTAAGTTTATATCCCATAATTTTGACTTTGCATCTCGCATTTGAGTGTTTGTCTCAAAAAAAAATCTCAGAATTGGAAGAAAAATGTGAGATATAAACACAATTACAATTTTTTTTTTTTTTTTTCGTGGCAGAAATAAGCTTACCAAACCGACATTTAACTTGCCATTTGCCAAGAAGTTCAGTCATCCATTAAACACATGACGGCAGAGTTCATAGCTTGAAATGTTTTCAGCTCAGAAACATATCAACAGACATCGAGTTTTTAATTCTAGAAAGATCTCAGTCTTATGTTGTTTTCGCTCTAGTCTGAATATTAAAGGTTGATATTCTGATGTCCTGTAGTTCTTCCAAATCTTTTAACAACCGCTCATTATTACCAGTTCAAGGTTCAAGGTTTCTTTATAGTTTGACGAAGACGTGGTTGGAAACTCATAATTACAGTAATTCCAACAATACAATCCGTTCTGGAGTTCAAGAGCAGTGCTTGAACTTCATCTGAAGGTAATCTTGTGCAATGCATACACACCACTAACGCGTTGTGTCCCGGTGATCTCTGTGCACATGAACTCTTTACAGCTTTGAATGGACAATCCTCCAGAGATCTTTTCTTTTCAGAGACCGTGTGAGTCTGTTCCTGCCGCTCCTGCACGCAGCAGATCTTATGTTATGATGCTTAACCATCGTACACAAGTTATGGTACATGTACCATGATGCATCACACTCTGTATTATAGATTATAACGGTTGCATGATTGACAATCGCTGTCTTACAGCATGAATACAGTGTAGAACGCGCTTGTGGTGGACTGTCTTCATATTGAACTTGATGTGTGAAAACATGCTTTCAGCAGGTTGTATTTTCTGTTTAGTTCTTTAATCTGGTTTTGCCAGGCTTGTTTTCATTCGTGACACATTAAATATGACGTCTACCCTCAGGTCTGTTGCTTTCTCCTCATGTTAAACTCCATTAAAACATCTTCAGAATAGAAATGTGTGACTCACTTTTGTCCTGTGAATAATTAATACTTTCTCAAAAACAACTATATAGCATCATGTAAGAACTGTGTGATTTATTCATTACAATTTATATATGAATGTACAAACATACATACTGGTCATATATTTTGGATTTCCATACAAGAGGAATATATATATATATGTATGTGTGATTTTGAGAATTTTATAACATTTCATAATCGTTTCAGTAGTGCGTTTATGATGCTTAAAATCATAATTATTTAACATGTCAAAGCTTATTTAAATGTATAATATATGCATGATTTCACAGCACAATCTTGGATTCTATTGAGATTAAATTCATCAAATATATAAACATGCGGCACCTAATTTTGAGCCGCAAAACAGAAGTTTAGTACAAGAGTCAAAACATTAAAAAATAACTAATTATACGTCTATGAACAAATATTAATGCTCTTCTACAAAGATTTGCGATATCGTTTGAGCGTTTGGGGTTGGCGAGATGTTTTGTTTTTGACAGAAGTCTCTTCTGCTCATCAAGGCATTTATTTGATGACAAATGCAGTTAAAAACAGTAAAATTGTTTAATATTATTTTGATTTTAAGTAACTGTTTGTTAATTTGAATACATTATAAAATATAATTTATTCCTGTGATGCGCAGCTGTATTTTCAGCATCATAACTCCAGTCTTCAGTGTCACATGATCTTCAGAAATCATAATAATATACTGATTTACTCAAGAAACATTTATGATTATTATAAATGTTGAAAACAGTTGTGCTGCTTCTTATTTTTGTTTCAGGATTATATGATGAATATAAAGTTCAAAAGAACAGCATTTATTTACTTTGTAACGCTATAATTGTCTTTACTGTCACTTTTAAACTATGTAATGTGTACTTGCTGAAGAAAAGTATTAATTTATGTGCATAAGATCATACTGAGCTATTAATAACAAGGGTAATAAGTCATCATTAAAGCAGGTGTTCATCAGCTGTGACACAGACAAAAGAGGACACTGGGAGAAATGTTAAAAATGCTTCTCTTCGTGTTCTCACACGTTTCATTCAGTCACCAGGTTATGAAATCAGACTGTGGTTATGAGACAGGAATATTAAACATGTGAACACACATATTCATTTCATTTCAGCTTCTTCTCTGACGCATTCTGCCTTCCCCGGCTCGGCTTTCCGAAGGATAAACCTGCAAGAGATATCACTCAAAGTATTATTATTGTACATATACTCACATAAACAACAGCTTGAGGCGCAGATTTGAACACACCTTTGGTAGCAGACGAGGAAGAGCGCTATCAAGGCCACGCCCCCTAGGACTGACATCACTGACGCAACAATGGAGGAGGCGGGAAGGGGCGGAGCTACAGGCTCTGCACATGCATGTTTCTGTCAGTGTGCTCTTTTATGATTAACATGCCATGGATTGAGGAAAGCGCTGTTCCGGTGTGTCAGAGGCGGCTCACCTGTGCAGGTGTGACCTCCAGGTGTGTTCAAACACTGCAGGTGAGGAGGACAGACGGACGGATGAGGGGAACATTCATCAATATCTGAAATTACCCAAATACACACATTATTAATACACTGTGTATCAGATGGATGTTACATTCTAAATTAAATTATATTTATATGAAATTAATATTTATTTTATTTAATAGTCAATATGAATTGTTTATTATTTTATCATTCAATATTTACCATTTAATTTAATATGTTATTTATATATTAATTTAATTTAATGAGTGTCCACTAATGTAAAAGAAATGAGTAGAACATACATCAGTATTCAAATACTTTATTTACTATTAAATAGTTACATTTATTTAATATTTCATATCAATTGTTTAACATTTTATTGTCAATATTTACTAGTAAATGTAATAATTTTCATATAATAATATTTTCATATTTAATGTAATATTTGATATTTAGTTTATAAATGTATATGAATGTTCAATGTTTTAATAAATTGGGTGTCAGGTGGATCAGTCAAGTTTAATATTTAATTTAGTTTCATTTGAATATTAATTGTTTAATATTGTATAATTAATATTTACTATTTAATTTAATATTATGCATTTTACACGCAACTTTTAATGTAGTATTTGGTATTTAATGTCATATTTAATAAAACAATGTTTAATTTAATTCAATAAAAATGTACATGAATGTTTCAAAACAAGCAATAAAATATTGACATGACCAATAAAAACATGTTTTAATAAATTCAGTGTCAGATGGATCAGTCAGTTTACACATTTTCTTTGGAAAATACTTTAATTTAATTTGTTTTGAATATTTAATTTAATTTAATATTAACTGTGTAATGTTGTATAATTAATATTTGACCATTTAAATTTAATCTAGTGTTATTTTACATTCACTATGTAATTTTTAATAAATATAATATTTGACCTTGGAGCACAAAATCAGTCATAAGTAGCTCAGGTATATTTATAGTAATAGCCAAAAATACAATGTATGGGTCAAAATTATAATTTTTCTTTTATGCCAAAAAATATTAGGATATTAAGTAAAGATCATGTTCCATGAAGATATTTTGTAAATGTCCTACCATATATATATATATACGAAAGTGTGATTTGTGTTTAGTAATATGAATTGCAAGAACTTAATATAGACAATTTTAAAGGTAAATATTCATAATTTTTTGCATCCTCAGATTCCAGATTTTCTAAGAATTGTATCTCAGTCAAATATTGTCATATCCTAACAATCCATACAATCAATGGAAAGCTTTATTCAGATGATGTATAAATCTCTATTTCGGAGAATTGACCCTTCTGACTGGTTTTGTGGTCCAGGGTCACATATTTAACGTAACATTGAGTTGAACCTTGGCAGGTGGGCGGTTGAGGGGTCCACTGGTGGGTGTTGGGGTCACAGCTGATTTGTGTGGCTCCCTGGAGCAGGTATCCAGCAGGACACTGATACACCACCGCAGATTCACACAGAACAGAGAAGCCCAGACTCAACCGCGGGACCGCGCCACAGACCGGGTCTGAAAATGAGACCCAAATATTGTCAGAGTATGAATAACACGTCAAATAAAAGGATGATTTGATTGTTTTCGGTCACTAATAATACCAGTGTCAGGTTCTCTCCACGCTGAGAGGTTCATGTGGGCGATGCGTGTGCAGGGCAGCAGGTCGTCGGGGTGGAGTGTGTGTGCGAAGGGGTCAAAGGGCACCAGCCGGATGTGTGTGTTGTCACAGATGACGCGGGACAGAGATGTGGTGCGCAGAGCGTCTCTCTGAGCGGAGCTGAACACACCTTCATTCTGCCACCAGAACCTGACCCGCATTTAATTGTGTCCTTCACATCACGCCAGACTGACATCTCACAGTATTTGTCTCAAACTGAATATCACATTACCTGTCCCCGTCTCGGAGCGCTTTGAACTGTTTGGCGATCAGGCAGGCCAGCAGCGGCCCCACGCGGCCCCCGGGCAGAGCCGGCTCTGAAATGGCCCCGACCCACACGTCTATGTTCTTAGCGGTTCCATAGAGATGCAGCAGCTTCCTGGCCAGAACTCCATTACCCAGAATGCCTGCTAAACCAGACTCATTCACAGGTGCGGAGAGCCCGCAGAGCTCGCGCCACGCACTGTAACCTGCAGAGAGAGAAACAACACCGGGCAAAATAAAAGTCAAGAGAAGTTAGTGACATTAGTGCAAAGAGAATGTGTTAAAACGGGTATTAAATAGTTTAAATTATAGTGTAGACAACAAATACAATTCATGCTTTGATATATAAAAATCTATTGTAATATGTTTAGGTTAAAATAAAAGTCTAGTGTGACATCTTCAGGTTAAGGTAAGATTTAGGGTAAGAAATACAATTAGCAAACAATTACTAAATCGTTCTTAGTAAGGAGAGAGATAATGTCAGGACACTTGATTTATTTATTTTTAGAAGATCAAAGTTAGCAAGCAAGCCAATAAATATATAAATTAATAATTAGCATATTTATCTTCTCAAGTCATTTAAATTATTGTATTTTTTTGCACATTTTTTTATTTTTCTAAATGTAAACATGACAGGAGCTTTAATAAGTTATAATATGATTATAAGTGAGCTGCCTTCATAAACATAAATCATGGCTTACAGGTCTGAAATAAGACTAGAAGTAATTTATCTGCTTTTTGCTTTTTTATTTTAAACATGTCATAAGTTCAGTTCAGTTCATGTTCAGTTGTAACTGAATCTTTACTTATAAACCTTTAAAATAAATAAGTCAGCTGCCTTAATAAACATACATTAGATTAAAAAAATTACTAAATACAATAAAACCTATTTAATCCAATAAATGTACAAACAATGTATTTAAATCAATACTGAAACCAAAAGTTAAAATAAAGTGCATTATTTTAGTTAATATTTCGGTATATTTAAGATGATTAGAGTACTTGTATTTTCCCAAATCTACTGGAATCAATTAAGATAAATCTTGCGGGTAGTCTTGCTATTTTGTAGTGTTTTAAGTCACATACTGATTCAAAAAAGACTATGTTTTGCATTTAAACAGATCTGAAAATACTCAACACAAATGTGAACACAGGTGCTTCTCGTGGAGAAAACTTGATTTTGTTGCACAAACTAATGTAGCAGCCCATTCACATAAAAATAAAAATGCCAGATCATGCTCAGTCGAGTGTTACCAGCACATCAGAATCAGCTGCCACTGTTAATCGAGTCTCTTGTGCGCTTTAGTATTTCATGCTCCCTGAGAAGGCAGTAGACTGGCACCTTGTAGGCCATGATCTCGTCCCCTCTGCAGGTTTAACGCGGCCAGGTCGAGCGGCAGACCTCCCTGAGCCTGGAAGAGTCTCTCCGTCAGCTCCTCCACCATCATCTGATCAGCTGTCTGCAGTTTAGCCGGAGACAACAGCAAACCACGCAGCACGGGATCAATGCCACCTGCACACAAAGGGACGCGACACAGACTCCGAATTTGTCAATTCATGAAAACTCATGAAAATGAATTAACCCTTTACGATTCCTGTAAAATTGGCCTAAAACGCCTAAAAAAGGCATTCCCAAAGTAAATTGCATGCTGTTCTTGGGCCATTTGGATGATATGCATGGTGTTGGTCTCATTTGAAAGGTGACACTCTGAGGTTTGTTTCTCAACAGTCAGAATCACTGTAAGTCTTACTGATATTGAGTTATAGCACTTTGAATACACTAAAAAAAGAAAAAAATAATTCCGCCTGCATTTGTTTTGTAAATCGAAGCCTGCAGATGACTATATCTGGGAGGTATGAACTGGAAAATACATTGGGATCACAGAATGAAGCCTTACCAAGCCAAATTTACCATTTGATAAACAATATATTAGAAAATTAGTGTTTTACACATGTTTATCTAATTTTATGTCTAGAAGCATAAACTGAAGCATAAACACATTATAGTGACATTTATTTATAGAATCCAAAATGTGTACACTTTTAAAATTACATATATATTTATAATTTATAATCTAAATACATTTTTTTCCTATATTTCTATTTCTGTACACAGTACATTATTTAATTTGTGGTTTTTTCTTATATTGGTGTTATATTGCATCCCTACTGTGTTATTCCTGTGTATGTCTGTACTATCATGCATGTCTGCATTATGAACTGAACCCGAACTGAACCAATTGACTCGAAACGCGCTGTTTGGCAGATGTGAGGTGTTTTGTGTGTAAAGTGATGAAGGAGTGTGTGTTTCTCTGCAGTCGGTGGCTGATCGTGAAGTTTTCCTTCCAAACGACGAGATCTGGCTGTATGACTTACAGAGTGGACTGTGTGTGTGGCTGTCTGTGTGTGTGTGTGTGTGTGTGCGTGCGTGTGTGCGTGCGTGCGTGAAAACAAACCCTCTTGCACAACTCTCCAGGATGCAAACAAAGAGTGGTGTAACGGCAGAGCCAGGTGCTCAGGGCTCAACCGGTAATCGGGTCCGAGGCGGTTCACAACCGGATGCACGGTCACATGTGCAAACCGAAAGGCAGCGGTGGAGAAAATGTTGGAGATGCTGGGGTCAGCCGCGGGGTCGTAACCTTTGTACGGGGGTATGAGGGCCAGGTTAGCACTGCGGCCCAGGACGCGGGGCAAGTAGTGATCCCATGTCAAGATCTTCCAAACAAGATTCAGCAAGTCAAGAGACATGCATAAATGAAGTAACCTTTTCTTACTATTTTTCAGGTTTTATCTTCTCACCTGGTGGATTGTGCCCAGTATCTTTCTGGCCTCCTGGTACAGCGTGTCCGGGCTCCAGTGAGGATTGAGCTTGTGAAGCTCTTCAGCCAATCGGTTGTGTTCTCTCAGAAAGAGCGTGTGCAAAGCGATCATACCCAAGTGCTCATTGGCCCGAGAGTCACCTGAGACACACACAAAAACAGCTCATCTGGTCAGCTTCAATCAGAAAGCATCAGAGTGAAGGTCTATCTGGGACATTTTTGAATAAAATTACACAAATACTGACATTTTCCTTTTCTTCATATGTGTTTTAGCTTTAAGACCCTTAAAGTCAACATGACATAAAAACTCAATTCAGCAATATTAACACTATATTGCAAATCAAATCTCATCAAATGTATTGTTGCTACTGTTAATTTAATTAATCATTATGATAAAATGTTTAATAAATATTGATTTAATTTAAAATAGTGTTTTTAGTAAAATTTTGCACCACTTGTCATAGCACTTTTTTTAGTTTAAAGCTTTATTCATCCCATTGAGACTATCAGTTTATGACTACAGTGGTGCATCACTTAAATGGAGAGGAATATACTTATATACTTACACTGAAAATTTAAATGTATTGTTGCTCTACGACTAATTTCATTATTTAATAGTATTTAATTGTTAACTAATTTTATTATTTAATATTTCATTTATTAATTTAATATTATTTATACATGATATTTACTTCATTTGAAATGTTGTTTTACTTTTGTGTATCTATTTTGCACCATTTGTCATTGTATGTATGTAGTATGCACCATTTGTCATTGTATGTATGTAGTATGTACCATTTGTCATTGTATGTATGTAGTATGTACCATTTCTCATTGTATGCATGTAGTATGTACCATTTCTAATTGTATGCATGTAGTATGTACCATTTGTCATTGTATGTATGTAGTATGTACCATTTGTCATTGTATGTATGTAGTATGTACCATTTGTCATTGTATACATGTAGTATGTACCATTTGTCATTGTATGCATGTAGTATGTACCATTTGTCATTGTATGTATGTAGTATGTACCATTTGTCATTGTATGCATGTAGTATGTACCATTTGTCATTGTATGCATGTAGTATGTACCATTTGTCATTGTATGTATGTAGTATGTACCATTTGTCATTGTATGTAGTATGTACCATTTGTCATTGTATGTATGTAGTATGTACCATTTGTCATTGTATGCATGTAGTATGTACCATTTCTCATTGTATGCATGTAGTATGTACCATTTGTCATTGTATGTATGTAGTATGTACCATTTGTCATTGTATGCATGTAGTATGTACCATTTGTCATTGTATGCATGTAGTATGTACCATTTGTCATTGTATGCAAACACTTTAGCAATAAGAATGCAATTGCTTTTGTCAGGCTAATAAAGCACACTGAATTTAATTGAAATGAAGGGAGGAAAATCAACAGACTGAACTTCAAATCAATTAAAATGGCTAGTAATACTTTCATTGCAGGCTGATTATTTAACATTGTTTACTACATGTACTAGAGTGTATACTGCATCAGATGACAGCCTGTATTTTTCTCTTGTTTGTCCTTTTTTACATGATTATGGAAGCAACATGTGTTACATGTTAACTCACAATGAATGATATCCCAAGAATACTCAGAAAAATGCCTCTAACCTGCTTGGAAACAGAACGATGTGTTCCCCGTGGATATGTTGAGTCTTTGCGCTGTCTCTGATCGCGGGATGGGGTTGATCCGCTCTCGCGGGCCGCAGGGGTCCAGGTTCATCTGCGTGCGGGTCAGGAAGGGCATGAAGCCGAACCCTTGGTCTGAGTGGAACTGGTTGACAGTGAGCAGACCGAGAGGAGACGAGAGGTTTCTGAGGGCCGCGCAGAGCCCATCCGAGCTCCCGTACACCATGCTGGCGTCCACGAATGCCGTTATAGCGTTCAGCTGCTCCCGGTGACCGAGGGGAAGCGTACAGCTGGGAGCAGAACGGAAAAACGGCATGCAGATCTGAGTCCCAGTGCGAGGGTCGGAGAGAGGGATCTGAACGTGAAGAAGAAGAAACAGATGTTCAGAGTGTGTACGATACGGTTTTCAGAAGACTTTTCAGGTCGACTAGTAGTTGTTCATTTTAAGGATTATCGACTAATCGCACGTTTATTCATAAACCATTTAAATCATAATAATGAGATTTTCAACATAGCCTAATACGTGGCATAAAGCTTGGCACAGCACACCAGCAGAAGTAATGATTATGATTGTGTCGGAAAAAACAGTAAGGAGGCTGCATTAACATTTTAATAATTGTAATTTAAAAACTAGTGTTTTCATTGTTTTTGGTCTTCGACACCAATTCATCATCTCCGCAGTAGTGATGCGTCTGTATGCATGTTTCATACGGATTACATAATCTGAGAATATTTGTTTTCCATTTGAATTGGTTCATTTGAAAGTAGACATTTCACTCTCTATAGATTATTATGTATCTGTTTTTCATGTCTGTAAGGCTTACAGATACACAGCGTTTCAGTTTCGTGCTCAAGTTCACAGAGACCGAGACACCAGAAAGCGTGCCGTGTTTGCTTTCATTATTTTACAAAAGCACAATGCTTTGTTCTTATTGTGAGTGCACACAAATAGACGTAGTCTTTACAGATTTGAAAGATGTATTACTCTTATCTTTACGACCAAAATTTGAGATTATTTTAAGAGTAATGAGTGCATCTGTCCTGCAGTGAGCGTGCTTTTACACGCCACACAGATACATGAACAGCGCATATTTCTCTAGGTTAACATTAGATTGAGTGGCCAAGCAAAGTTACTAACACAATTCAAATTATAAGCCATATTTGAGGTCAATGAACGATAGGCGAGCGTTTGGATGTCCTGTCTGATGTACTGTATTACCCCAAAGACCAGTCGTTAACGATCTGTCCGTCACAGACTGCATGACTTCACCTGTGGAGTTTTTCTTATTTCTTTCTGCGACTAATAAAAGTTTGGTCGAACAAGCCTCTTCTCGTCGACTTTTAGGGCGCAGTCCTAGTTTTCAGGGTGTAATCCGCACCTGTATTGGGAAACACGGCGTGTCTCTGCTGCAGGTGCGTGTGCAGTCCGCTCCGCTCTTAAAGGCCGCTGTGCTGGAGCTCTGAGGGGTCAAGGTCAGGTCATGATCGATCCACTGACCCCACTCCACCAGCAGATGAGACAGAGACATGTCCAGAGAGATGTTCTCGTTATGAGTGTACAAAACCTCCTGCGACACGCGGCGGACCTGCACAGAGACGGTAACATCTGATTCAATCTGGAAGACTTGTTTGGTTTAACAGTGGTGCCCAAAATGATTGGAACGCTAATATTTTCAGCAGCTAGAAAATGGTTTACTATGAAGTCAGTTATTTCTATCTTTTGCTGTAGTGTAAATATCTGTTTACATTTCCAAACATTCATTTTGCCTTTATTTGTAATAATCCAGTGAGATTCTCCACACAGAGATCTGATCTGATCATCATCAGTCTGTCTGGAGTAACCTGAAGAAACTGAGACAGACTAAATCCAGAAGAACTGTGTCTCGAGACGCTTCAAGAAAATACCTGCAAAGATTCAGAACAGTTAAAAGTTTAGGCGCTTGTGTAAAAATGCTGTAAAAAGAGGATGCTTTCAAAAATAATGTCATAAATAGATTTTCTTTATCAATTAACTTCTATGAACTAAATGAAATCATCATTTGCTGTGACCATCATTTGTGTTTAAAGCATAGTTTTCCCTCGGTGCACTTGAGCAGAGTTTCTCAGGAGCTTTGCAGGTAGTTTTCTTGAAGCGTCTCGAGACAGTTCTATTGGATTCTATTGGTCTCAGTTTGTTCTGTTTCTTCAGGTTACTCCAGACAGACTGATGATGATCAGATCAGATCTCTGTGTGGAGAATCTCACTGGATTATTACAAATAATGGCAAAATGAATGTTTGAACTGATATTTCCTACTAACACAGCAAACGATAGAAATAACTGACTTAAAACCATTTATATCTGCTGAAAATACTAGTGCTCTGATCATTTTAGCCCCCACTGTATTTTCTTCAGTGAGTTTTTATTTTTATTATTGGCATTGATGGCTATAACATGGAATCTTTCCATTTCACAAAAGAGTCTTTATAGTAGAAGAAGGTTATTTAGAATATTAAAATATTAAAAGTGAATTTTTATGCAATAAACTACTAGGGGTGTTGAAATGAATCGTGTCTATGATGCATCGTGATGCTGCGGACGTGAATGATTCTGCATCGATGCAGTAATAGACCATAATCGATTACAGCCTACTGATGTCAGTCGAATTCACGATTATCACGCGAGTATTAAAAATGCACTCCCTATTTTGAAATATGTAGTTATATTTCAATGTTTTACATTAGATATGCTTTCATTCATGCCGTTTGCAATGCAGCACTGACAGACTGTCACGTGCACTTTGTGTTTGTTGTCCTGAAGCTTGCGGTAAAACTCACTTCACTGATGTAAACACAGTTATGTTTTCAGAGCAGGACAAATCATCTGATGTATGGAAAGAGATCTGTGCATTAGTCTGAACGCAGTCTGTTAAAGCTATGATCTCATCAGTAATAATCAAACCGCAATAAAAGAAAAACAATAACTTTTGTCTGTAAAATTTCGGATACTTAAGCAGCCTGTATTGCTGCTTTGTGCACATCCCTCTTGTTCATATTACTATTTATTAAGCCCCAGTATACTGTTTTTTGCACATCATATTGTTTTGCACTTTTTATTCCATTGCACATTTTACTCTTATTTCTCTTTTTTTACCATATATATGCTCTTGTGTTGTTACTTTTATATAATTTTTATTTTTATTATTTTGCACTGTCCACTGAGCGGACCTGATTTCACTACATTTCACTTCTGATTATACCCTGTATAATTTATTATGTGACAAATAAAGAAACCTTGAACCTTGAACTTAAAACACTCTTAGATACTGAAAGTACTTTGTGTTTATCACTTGTAATAGTCTTTTCCCTCCTTTATTAAAGTTACCTTAAAACTAAATGAAAGAAGTTTAAGTTGAACTGAAAATATAAACTAATAAAGACACAAGGCACACAACAAAATGGCTAAAACTTAGCTAAACTAAAAGAGTATATAAATGAGACTAAAATATGACTGTAAAAATGCCATGGAAATACACACTTCACTTATCAGCTACTCGTTTAATTAAAGGTTACTTTTTAATTTGTTGACTGCATAGTAAATTGCATATTAAAATGAAAGAAGTACAATTTTGTTTATTGTTACGCTATGATTAATTTGTCTTTAATATTATTTTATTAAATATTTAGCTAAATTTTTATAATAATTAATTATATTATTTTAATTTTGTTTATATTTTAATAATAATAATTTAATTTGTAAAGTAATTTTTTTAACCAATTTGGCACCATTTCCCATTGTATATAGCGTGTATTATTATGCACAATGTCTCAGTATATTTGTAAACACTTTAACAATTTATTTAACACTTTAGCATTTCAGGCCAATAAAACACACTGCATTTAAAGTCAATAGCATTGATGTAAAGGCCAAACTGTGATTCCCCGGTCAGTCTTACAGGTGGCAGTGTGTGGTTGTGGTAGGTGTGCTGTGGGCTCCAGCCCCTGGGGGCCCCTCGAGGGCCCTCGTACTCCGGCGACAGCCAGCGGGCGTAAGGGGTGTTCGCTGCCCCCCATAGAGGGTTTTCTCTGCAGAATCAAAGACAGCATTGAGAAAGGAGATATGAGGCTTTCTGAGAATGATATATTTTGATTTGGAGGGCACCTGTTGTTGCAGTGTCCCGTGATGGTGCGGTAGCGTTTGGACAGACAGTCAGATTTACACACGGGTCTCAGTGTCTCTGAGGAACAGCCCGTAACCTGCAGTATGGTCTCCGTGGCTTCTGCACTTAAAAGCTCTGAAACACACACGTCACATGTTGATACGACTTCAAAATCATGACTCAAATGTGTGTGTGTGTGTGTGTGTACCGGTGAGGTCGGGTTTGTCCATGGAGTGCGTGTAAACCATCTCTCTAATCAGCTCTACCGTATTATCCAGAAACTCAGCGGATCTGACGTGGGTTCTGGTTTCGGGGCCGGTTTGTTTGAACAAGGCCAGCAGGTCACTGGGTCGGACCGAACCGTCTGATACGGATGTCTTCACCCTGATAAACATAAGAAATCATTTTATACCTCTGTAATCGTATTGTATGACAACTGTTGACTCATTTGGGTCTATTTTAGTCTCTATTTTCCTCTGTTGACTTGATACTTTACCTGTCATTGGTGTGAGCGTACGCGGCGTCTGTCAGCTCTCTGGCTCTGCGTAAAGCCTCCTGGATGAAACTAGATCCCAAATACACTGAGAAACACCATCAAATATTTCAAGTCAAAACCTGCCATTCAGTTTTGATATCAGAGTTGACAAAAATGCAATTCAAACGTCATACTGTGAGCTCTATATATGTAACTGACAGCTGTATTATATAGAACGCACGAAGCTACACGTTTCTAAAGTTCTTTCTTTTTTTCACTACCCAGAACAATACTAACCGGATCTATAAAGTACACTTCAGTACCTGTTGCATTCTGGGAAGGAAAATGAGATGTGGCTGACAGCGGCAGACACGATGTCACAAGTATAGATAGAATCAAGCATGAGACAGATTCCTGCAATGAGAATAATATACATGTGTACGGCCGTGATACTCAATAAACCACACATTAAATCTCTGATTATATACATATATATACATACACAAAATACTATTTTAAAAAATCACTCAAAAACTATACAAAATATGTAAATGTATATATATTATAAAACCAAAAATGCATATACACACACACACAAAAGCAGAAATATGCAGCTACTATACGATTTCAATATAAATATTTTTCATAATGATAATATTTTTGTATTTTTGTTTGTACTTACCAAGCATGTCGTATCCATCTGTCCGGTCTTGTATTCTCACTCTTGTTCTTATAAGATATATAACATTATGTTCTTGCTTCAGACGAAACGTATACGTAGCCTTGTACGCATTAACATACAAAAAATATTGTAAATAAATAACAATGAATACAGAAAATGAATATGTTAAGTGTTTAAATAAGTACTAATACATCACCGTCTGAACTACGTATTATATGGTGTGTGACAGTACTATTCTGTGTAATTATGAGAAGGTTTAAGTCAGGACGGGTTTTATATGCTGGCTTTGGTCTGCAGGTATGTGCAGAATTCTGTTATCTGTGTGACTGGTGACAACAATTCAACATCAAACAAAGCCCAACACACACGGAGCGACTGTCCCGCTCTAATAACCTCTGGATCCAAACACACCATCCTCTATCTGACGGGGTTATCCACACGATCACTCCTCGGGCAAGTCAGAGAGACACTGCCTTCTGAACAAAATCTCAGCAGTGGCTGCTAAGGTGTTTTTTAGGGTGTTTTGGGTGTAATATTAATTTCCCGTAAAGCTGCTTTGCAACGATTATATTGTAAAAAGCGCTATACATATCATATTGAATTTAATTAATATTCTGGTTTCAAGATATAGCTTGGGTTCAGCCTTGAAATTCTCTAGAATATCTTATTATGGTTTTTAAAAAATATTTGAGGAAACCTTCATGTCTGAGCACAAATGCTGCAGGATGACATACTGACCCTTAAAGGAACAGTTCACTCAAAAATGACATTTGCTAAAAACGTATGCACCTTCAGGTCATCCAAGATGTAGATGAGTTTGTTTCTTCATCAGATTTTGGGAAATGTAGCAGCAGTACATCACTTGCTCGCCAATTTATCCTCTGCAGTGAATGGGTGCCGTCAGAATGAGAGTCCAACCAGCTGAGAAAAACATCACATTAACACTAAACCGTTGCTTCTGGACAAAATAGAAGTCTGTGATATGTAATAACACTTCATCCAGTGAAAAGGTTCATCTCATGTTGTCCTCTCACAATACAGGTGCATCTCAATAAATTATAATATGGTGACAATCAGTTAATCAACTCAAAACACCTGCAAAGGTTTCCTGAGCCTTCAAAATGGTCTCAGTTTGGTTCACTAGGCTACACAATCATGGGGAAGACTGCTGATCTGACAGTTGTCCAGAAGACAATCATTGACACCCTTCACAAGGAGAGTAAGACACACACATTCATTACCAAAGAAGCTGTTCACAGAGTGCTGTATCCAAGCATGTTAACAGAAAGTTGAGTGGAAGGAAAAGATGCACAACCAACCGAGAGAACCGCAGCTTATGAGGATTGTCAAGCAAAATCAATTCAAGAATTTGGGTGAACTTCACAAGGAATGGACCGGGGTCAAGGCATCAAGAGCACCACACACAGACGTGTCGAGGAATTTGGCTACAGTTGTCGTCAGAGGCGTCTTACCTGGGCTAAGAGAAGAAGAACTGGACTGTTGCCCAGTGGTCCAAAGTCCTCTTTTCAGATGAGAGCAAGTTTTGTATTTCATTTGGAAACCAAGGTCCTAGAGTCTGGAGGAAGGGTGGAGAAGCTCAGAGCCCAAGTTGCTTGAAGTCCAGTGTTAAGTTTCCACAGTCTGTGATGATTTGGGTTCAATGTCTGCTGGTGTTGGTCCATTGTGTTTTTTTTGAAAACCAACGTCACTGCACCCGTTTACCAAGAAATATTGGGGCACTTCATGCTTCCTTCTGCTGACAGCTTTTAAAGATGCTGATTTCATTTTCCAGCAGGATTTGGCTCCCTGCCCACACCGCCAAAAGCACCAAAAGCTGGTTAAATGACCATGTGTTGGTGTGCTTGACTGGCCAGCAAACTCACCAGACCTGAACATAGAGAATCTATGAGATATTGTCAAGAGAAAATGAGAAACAAGAGACCAAAACATGCAGATGAGCTGAAGGCCACTGTCAAAGAAACCTGGGCTTCACACCACCTCAGCAGTGCCACAAACTGATCACCTCCATGCCACGCCGCATTGAGACAGTAATTAAAGCAGAATGAGCCCCTACCAAGTATTGAGTACATATACAGTAAATGAACATACTTTCCAGAAGGCCAACTAATTTCACAAAAAAAAAAAAATTGTATTGGTGTTATGAAGTATTATAATTTGTTGAGAGTGAATTGGTGGGTTTTTGTTAAATATGAGCCAAAATCATCACAATTAAAAGAACCAAAGACTTAAACTACTTCAGTCTGTGTGCATTGAATTTATTTAATACACGAGTTTCACAATTTGAGTTGAATTACTGAAATAAATGAACTTTTCCACGACATTCTAATTTATTGAGATGCACCTGTATTAATTTAGGACTGTTTCGGCTTTTTCAGTGCTTGATCAGTGCATTCTTCTCTCCTGATTCAGACGAGATTACTTATTCACTGGAAGAAGCAATAGTATGTATTATGGACTTGTATTTCAGCTGGAAGCGACTGTTTAAAATTAAAATGCCTCGATGGATTCGTTTCCTACAAACAGCAGTTTTTCATTTCTCAAGACAATAACTGATGGACTGGAGTGGATTATTGTGATGTTTTATCAGCTGTTTGGACTCATTCTGACGGCACCCATTCACTGCAGAGCATCCATTGGTGAGCAAGAGATACAATGCTAAATTTTTCCAAATTATTTCTGATAAAGAAACAAACTCATCTCAAGTGGCCTTTACATTTTACATTTTAAGCAAATTCATTTTTTTAAGGTGAACTGTTCCTTTAACATTTAGTGTTAGGAGTTTATTGTCAATGTTTCCCGTAATCCAACTTTCTCTGCCCACCTGCGGATGACACTTCTGCTGGCACAGGGACGATCTGATAGAAGACACACCTGGAAAACAGGTCAGTGGAGCAACAGAGAAACAGACAGTCCTGAAAGTCTGATAAGAGAAATTGGAAAGTGAGGAGAACTTCGGGGATTCCAGGTCGATGACTTTAAAAGGCTGTTGTTCTCGCCGGGTTTGATGACGACTGATGGGAGCATGTGCCTCACAGACCTACAGACGAAACCAGGGTCAAGCTGGCACAAGATGTAAATGTGTTTGTGTAGCGCAGCACGCTAGTTTACAATCCAAATCTAGTGCCAGTGCAAAATAATGAGCTTAATAAAATCCTCACAAATGCATTCCTAGTAGTCTTTCCATGCATTCAAATTATGTTAGATTGCATGAAGAGAGATTCTCTCAGTCATGCGTTCAAAGGAACAACAGTTTCGACACGGTTATAAATGAACATGATACTCTTATTTATTGTGCTTTGCATTAAGAGCAGCCTGAGCCACATGGCATTAGTTACAACAACTCTTTAGTTCATACATTCACAATTATTTATAGTTATCTGTTAAAAGAACAGCCTTGTTTGACAAAGTTCCCAAATACTTGGAGATGGAAATTTTATCAAGGCTATTAAATAGATATATATATATGTGTGTGTGTGTGTGTGTGTGTGTGTGTGTAAGGGATATACTGTATATTCTACATAGTCCTAAAACCACATGAAAACACATTCAGTAATACACATGGAAGTGTAGATAGAAACATTCTTGCATTCAATTCAACAGGATAAGTTATTTGCAAATGTATTTATGAATGAAAAAGCTCTGTTAATACCGTGTCAGCACATAATTAAATAGCTAAAGAGGAAACAGGAGACAAAATACTGAAGAACAGTTTAGGCCAAGTCATGTGATGCCCACGCATTGCTTTCACATTTACGGCACAATACAGTCATAGGTGCTGGTGCGAAAAAACCAGATGCATTAGAATCTGCGTTAGATTGACTGGAATGCATCACAATCTGAAATCAGCTGATCTGCCACATGATCTTCAGCAAGGCAGCTGATCCCAGAGCAGCTGTTTTAAAGAAACATGACCCAAACTACACAAGGCAGGCTGTAGTGTGTCCATACTGAGAGCAGCGCTGGGTCCTGGGGCATAGGTGGAGATCATAGAGGTCTTAAGCCTGCTGAGACCACAGAAACCGGTCACAGCGCTCCAACATGGTCTGAATCAGTGCTCTGAAACATCAGAGAGAAAACAAAGAAGAATGAATGCACGAGGACAGAAACTGTTCAACATTACCTACATTTAGAATGGAATACAAGTACACTGCGCTGTATGTACTGTACACAGCATACTATTTTCCAAAGTACAAAAAAAAACACTTTAATGATATATACAGTACACTAAAATGACATGTATGGAGTGGCATATTACAATTCTGCTCGCTATATAATTCACACTGCCTATTATTTTACAAAAACAAATAGATCTGAATGGAATATTAGCATACTACGCAGTATGTACTGTAGGGCTGGGCGATATGTCAAAAATATCTTACCGATAATCGCCTTAAAAAATATCATTTGACATTCAGATGTAGGGTCAGAATTTGGCGTAAAGAACATGAAAGCATGGACTGGCACTGCCTTGTCTCAACGGTTCAGGCTGGTGGAGGTGTAATGGTGTGGGGGATATTTTCTTGGCACACTTAGTACCAATTGAGCATCGTTTAAACACCACAGTCTACCTGAGTATTGTTTCTGACCACGTCCATCCCTTTATGACTACAGTGTACCATCTTCTGATGTACTTCCAGCAGGATAATGCATCATGTCACAAAGCTCAAATCATCTCAGACTGGTTTCTTGAACATGACAATGAGTTCACTTTACTCAAATGGCCTCCACAGTCACCAGATCTCAATCCAATAGAGCACCTTTGGGATGTGGTGGAACGAGAGATTCACATCATGGATGTGCAGACGACAAATCTGCAGCAACTGCGTGACGCTATCATGACAATATGGACCAAAATCTCTGAGGAATGTTTCCAACACCTTGTTGAATCTATGCCACGAAGAATTAAGACAGTTCTGAAGACAAAAGGGGTCCAACCCGGTACTAGCAAGTGTACCTAATAAAGTGGCCAGTGAGTGTATACTTAAAAAAACAAAAAAAAAACAAAAGGAACTTTGGCATTGAATACTAGCATACTGCTTTCTGAAAAGCCCAATATTATTTTCCATGCTCACCTTTGCCGCTTCTCAGCCATACGAAGCAAATCGCAGACCAGCGTGGAGCGTGAACTGAGGTCCACCTGTATCCCGCGTTCCTGGAGGGCCGTCAGGGCCGGGTCCGGCCCGAAAACCCGCACTAGATGCAGGATGATGTTCTCCGGGCTGATGCGAATGCTCCAGTCAGTCGAACCGTCTGATAGGTCGGGAGAACTATCGCTTGTGCCGTTAGTGTCGTCTGAACCGGATCCATTGGGGCTGCTGGGCAGGGCTGAAGTGGGCGGGGCTTCGTAGCTTGAACTGATTTGCTGGGAGAGCTGGAGAAGCAGCACCCACTCATCCAGAGACTGAGGTACAATACCTGCAGAAAGACAAAGAGAGAGGTATTAGAGACATAGAATAACTCCACAGTGTCTTTAAGTGTTAGTCAGACAAGCAGGTTCTTGGTTAAAATAAACAGATTAAGTAACTTTGTCTTGACAGTTCTGAGCATCTGTGTTTGTTGTACCATCATCCCCTTCTAGTAGCGTCATGTCATCCAGTCTGCAGATGGCACTGAAAGCCTCGGGCCGCCGCTGCAGCTCTCTGCACAGGTACAGGTAACCCATCCAATACCTGAGAGACAAATAACACAGTCACAGTATACACAACTACACATTCTGATCAAATTCTATCCGTTCTAATTCTACACTCACCCATGAGTTCTGCACATCTCCAGCATCTTCTGTTTGGAGACCAGATCAGCAGGAAGACGAATCAGCAAAGACAGTAGACGCCCATAACCCCAGCTGAAGAAATGAGAGTGCCACCTAAAGCATAGAGACATTATATAAATAAATACAATTATTTAGAGAAATTATTACATAAATAATATATATCATATTGCACAATGTGTACAAGTGATTTTATATACACAGAAAGGCTATAAATGCATGATATTCATTCATCAAATTAAATAGGACATATGTCTGGGGAAAAGATAACTACATTTAGGGCTGTTTTAAACGTATTTTTTCGGCAAATAATTTTGTCTTCAAATGCGCACGCACGCACGCACGCAACAACAAATCTTAATGTTTAAGCATATAATGATATTCTAGGGAATTGCAGACCAGTCAAGTTCTTCCACACTGACTGAATCATCATTTCTCTTTGATTCTTGTCTTATACACAGAGAAACTGTCATGTTAGAATAGAAAAGAGTCCTGTCCAAACTGTTGCTATAAAATTAGAAGCACACATTTCCCTAGAATATCATTATATGATTAAACATTAAGATTTGTACTCATGGAAATTACTAAAGTAGTCAAACCTTTCATTAGAAGGGGTGCCAATACTTTTGGCAATATAGTGTATATTGCTTGCTGAGGAATCTAGTAACGTATAAATACATTTGTTTTTACCTGGGCTGTCCGTCAGCAGTGAGTGTGTCATCCTTTTGTGGGGCATCATGGGATAGCGCCAGTTCCAGCCAATCCCGTCGCAGAGTTTCTGGCTGGACAAGAGAGCCCAAGAAAGACAGCCTGGCAGATGACAAAAATAGTTGCTTTGATATATTCAAAAACAAGAATACAACATCACAGAGTATGAATGGCTCGTTTTTAACCTTTACAGCTATGATAAACAAACATCATAAAACACTGTATAATGAAACGCAGCTGTACCGCTGCTGCTCGGCTCGTGATTGGACCAGATTGTCCAGATAAGGCAAGAAGTGGCTGGGTAAAGCCATGGCCATGACGTCAGAGGGGAGGATTGTGGGATAGAACTGCGGGTATGCACGAACAGCCACCTCTCCGTGTTTATCATAGAGTCTGTAGAGAAAAAAGGTGACATGTTCAGGTCTGCAGGTGGCCATATTGACGTTGCATATAGATACTGAAGGTGCGTGACGTAAACGCACCTGTACAGGTGTGAGAGTAGCAGAGGTGCGTTCCAGGGCTGGAGTTCTCTCAGACTGCGCAGAGACTTCAGCAGATCGCCCTTCTGAATCACCTCCACCACCTTACTGGCCTGAGTGAACTCTACAGCACGCCGCAGAGCATTAGGAGAATTCATATTAACAGAACTCAGGCCTGAATCTTGAAAAAATCCTGGAAAAACAATTCTGCTGATTTTCAGAAGAGGACTAATATTAGCTAATTTGATGATGCTGAATTCAAAAATATCAATCATATATTTCTGTCACATACAGCTTTTAAACATTTTACATGTTTAATTGCAGCCCAAAATTTATGAGAAACAAGTATTGGATTTAATTCAGCGAATATAATGCACGGCTATGTAATGATTCATTTGGTACATTTAAGTCATGTTGGAAATATTGTATTAATGAGTTGAATCTGCATGAATGTTTCCACAAAGTCATAAATACAAGTGCAAAACTGCATTTGTTAAAAAAAATAAAACTTTCATTTAACAAATCCAGTTGCGTGAACAAAATACCATACTGTACAGTTATGATAGAATATCTAACGATTCAATTTACAGCACCTTCAGGAACTGAATAAAAACATAAAAAAGCAAAAACACGTCCGAAGCGAATTCTTTAGTTATTCTTTTGTATATTTAAAAAAAGCCTGTTGATTTTTATGAAAAACTGACTCTGGCTTACTCTAGTATCACTGAGATGCTATTATAGTTCTATGCTATTATCAGTTTTTATGTTAAGTTTAATTATAGTCATTTTGTTGTTTTTGTCTTTTTTATATATATATGCATATATAGTTATATATATTATAGTTTATTAGAATAACAACTTCGAATAACAACCTGCTCTGACCAAAGTTGCAATTTAGGGATGCAACGATTATAGATTTTGTTGGTGTGATTATAGTCTGAGGAATATTCAGTTTCACGATTATTATGCATTTATTCATTTATCACATAAACACTCTTTAGGTTTTAAAGTGTTATTTATTACTGCATTTTGAAACAGAAATAACACAGTAACCAATAATACAGCTCAAAATAATAATACTAAAGAATAAAAGTCCATCTCTCCTGTAATTGGAAATAAAAAAGGTGACCTCTGCTCTGTAAACATGTCAGTATTTCCCTTTTGATAATAACAAACAGAAATAGATCACAAATGTATTTGGTGTTTTCATTTTGTATAATCTTTCTACATTTCTTTTAGACCTGAGGTACAGAACTTGGAAAGATGGTGAAAAAAAGACTTATGAATAATATATACTATAACAGGGATGATAAATCACAATGTTAATTAATTATTATTAATATAAGACTAATATGAACTTAATTTATCCCACAGAGAACACTGTTACTAATGAGGAGAATAAATTGAACTATTATTGTAATCAACTGTCATCCATACTTATTCATTTTAATAATCTTTATTCATCTGATTTTACATATGACCTGAGAAAATCATGTCTATTATTTTGGTTTGTGAGATCGTGATCTGCCCACACAAACATTTAGGAGGACACAAACTTGTCAACGCTGCCCAGCGACTTTCATTAATTAAATAGCTTATCACTACATTATATTAATCAGCAAAGAGGGGTAAAATGACTGTTTAAATCACTAAACTCAAATCTTCATTGTTTGTAGTGATGCGCAGATGCAGGTAGACTAATTCACACACGCAACTGTCACCTCTCTCTCTCTGTCTTTCCCTCTCTGTGTGTGTGTCTCTCTCTCTCTCTCTCTGTCTTTCTTTCCCTCTCTGTGTGTGTCTCTCTCTCTCTCTCTCTCTCTCTCTCTCTCTTTCCCTCTCTGTGTGTGTCTCTCTCTCTCACAAACTCTCTTTCCCTCTCTGTGTGTGTGTCTCTCTCGCTCTCTCTCTCTCTCTCTTTCCCTCTCTTTCTTTCCCTCTCTGTGTGTGTCTCTCTCTCTCACAAACTCTCTTTCCCTCTCTGTGTGTGTGTCTCTCTCGCTCTCTCTCTCTCTCTGCACTATTTAATCTCTATCTGAAGCGGGCAGAATGCTAGAGCTAACGAATTTCACGTCAGGTGGTCCTTGCCTTCACGTCATGCATTAAAATAGTTTATTTCACAACGAGAACAGGTTGGCTACCGTGACGTTTTAAAGCGCGGTTAATAGTCAAACCGGTTAATCGCTGCATCACTATTGCAATTATGACTTGCCAACTCGTAAATACAAACTTCCCCGGAGGACTTAAATGCACCAGTTATGACGGTTAATACACATTTATGTAAAAAACCTACCCAGCATGCCAGCAATATACGCCTTCATCACCTCTCGGTGCTCTCTGTATCGCAGCATGCACATCTTCCTCACTCTCTCCTGGTCCAATAGGAAGAAGTACCTCCTCAGGAACACACACACGCTTTCGATGCCTCCTCTCCCGGGACAGCCCATCTCCAGATAAAGACAGGCCAGCTGTGAGAGGTCAGCCTGGAGGTCAGGGGGCAGAGGTTTGGGGGAAAACAGCTGTATTAGTTCGACGTGATTCGCCAGAGGTGGGAACAGCGCTCTGACTGGGGCGGTCGAACAAGGGGTGCTTTCTCCAAGGTCCTCTTCTTCAGTAAGGGTTGCAGATTCATCCAGGTTAGCAGAGTAGATATCTGGCTGAACCACGACACAGCAGGACATTGATGAAACAAGCTCTTCCTCCTCCAGAGTCTTCTCCTCTTGAGTTGTTATTTCTGTAGGTCTGGTGTGATCCTCTGGACCCAGGACCCTCTCCAGAACTGGAGCCCACTCTCGAAGTACATCGCTTAGACAGACAGGGTCCAGTAAAACCATGGGGTCCTGGATTAGAGAGCTGCAGAGGAACACAGATCAACTCTAATAACAGTCCAGTGCACAGGAAAAGCAACTACAGTTATTGGGTAGTGATTTCATACAGTATGACATGCTATAGTTCATCTAAAACTATTTGAAAGCACTTGGAAATTACTCACTGTCATTATTATACACACATTAATTGGGAGACTAAATATAATTATACGTACTTTAAAAAATAATTTGTCACACTGAAGGCTTTTAAAATGAACAGAAGTTGTTCACAGTTGTGTTTAGTCAATTGCTATTTCTAATTGTGCATATAAAATACATAATTTCTCTTTTGCATCAATGTATTTTAACCTATAAACTTGGTTGAAAAACTCATTATTGTTATGACTAAATTACAATTCAAAAGTTTGAGGTTGGCAAGATTTTGACATTTTTATGCTCACCAATTTTGCAATTCAAAAAAACAAAATGTCTCATAATATATTGTAAAATGTATTTTATTTCTGTGACGCAAAGCTGAATTTATTAGCATCATAACTCACATGATGCTTCAGAAATCATTCTAATATACTGATTTGCTGTTCAAAAAACATTTATTAATACTATCAATGTTGAAAACAGTTTGTGCTGCTTCATATTTTTGTGGAAACCATGATAGATTCGTTTAATGAACAGAAAGTTAAAAAGAACAGCATTTTTTTGAAGTAAAACTCTTTTGTAACACTATAAATGTCTTTAGTCACATTTGATCCAATTTTATGCATCCTTTCTGAATAAAAGCTATTCATTTCTCTCTCTCTCTCTCAAAAAAACCTACTGACCCCAGCTTTTGGCCAAAATATCCAAATAATTGTATGATTTTCTAATTAATGTATCATATGCAAACATTCAATAGCTTGACTGAACATCTTCCTGCCTGTGTGCAGCGGTACGAATCAGCGCTCCTCTAAACTCACATAGCTTTCTTTGTGACGGCCCTCAGCTCCTGCAGCTCAGACTCCGAGCTGGACTGCTCAGCGTTCAACCTTACAGAGAGACAATCAAAAACCACAATAAAAACAAGGTCAATATACAAAACACCGATAGCAGCAGTCAGAAAATAAAACAGGCTCACTCATGCTCGACTTCTTCTGGAAGAGAGGTCACTGTGGCCGTGACCTCCCCTTGAACCCCTTCCCTGAGGTCAGGCCGAGGCCACAGGTCTGCGTTCATCTGAAGCGTGTTGATCTTCTCGGTGGTCTTTTTCACAAAGCTCGAGACACTGGCGTACACACATTGACAGACACAAAAAAACGAGATCAGCAATGATTTCCCGAAATATAAGGAAATAAAATGCTGCTGAGTTTGCATAAAAACAAAAACAATGCAGAAATAAAGTGTAACCTTACCAATCACAGGCATCAGCACAAAATGAGACAAGGAGACAAAGCAATATGTGACACCATGACAAAACAGGAAGTTAAAGTTTAAAAAATAACCTGAGTATCCGCAGCTGCATTTTAATGAGTATTAATACAAGTTTGACTCTTCAGTGGAATTTTACTTCCTTGTGATTCAGCCAATCAGAGCAAAGCAGAAGGGGTCTGGTGTGAAAATTAAGAGGAAGTGAAACTATCTGTTTTAGGGACAGCTGTAGAAGTGTGTGTGTGTGTGTGTGTGGGCATGTTTATGTGGTTTATGAGGACACAAATTTGTATAATGACATGGGTATGACATAGGTATTACAAGGAGAAGGTGATTTATGAGGACATTTTCAGTGTCCCCATAATTCAAAACGCTTATAAATCATACAGAATGAGTTTTTTTGAGGTAAAATAGAAATGCACCGTCTCCTGTGAGGGCTAAGTTTAGGTGTAGGGTAGGTGTAGGGCAATAGCACATACAGCTTGTACAGTATAAAAACCATTACGCCTATGGAGAGTCCCCGTAAACCATAAAAACCAACATGTGTGTGTGTGTGTGTGTGTGTGTGTGTGTGTGTGTGTGTGTGTGTGTGTGTGTGTGTGTACCTGTCTCGAACAGCCTGCAGGGCGACTCGTGGGGGTTTGGAGCGGAAAGGCAGAGGCAGAAACTGCAAGCCGATGTCTGACCTGTCGCCCTCTCCACGCACAGACTGAGAGTCTTCAGGACAGCAAAAGGAGGAGATGAAATCATAGAGCGATGATTGGAAAGACCGAGAGAATAAAGACAGAGGATGTGTGATAATTAAGCAAAAGCAAAGAATAATGAGATATTAATGATCAGAAAAAGAATCTAAAATGTTGAAAACACCAGCTAAATGATTAAACTACTGCTCATTGATGTTTTAGTGTATTTTATTGCACAATATTTGACATACAACACACTGACATACATTTACTACTATAAAACTATACAATTTAACATAAAATCACAATATTAAAAATTCATAACCAGCTGCAAACTTCATCAGTTGTTTGGTTTTTATTTTGGTCGACAGCTCTGCAAGCAGTGAAATCTCATTTATCAACATACTGAATATTCAAATTGTTTCATAAATATCACTTAAGTTCTGATTGGTGGTGAGTTTGTTGCATTGTGCAGAATTTTTGCGTGGAAATAAAAATTGGAATTAAACTCATTTGCTGCCTTAATACACATCCCTGGTCTTATCATCCACGATTCATCTATTGTATGTTATATGCCTATAAAATGGCATTTACTAATCCTTAATTTTTTCACGTAAATAAATTAAGTCCCTTTTTACAGTTGTCTTCCTTGTTTAATATCCTACTTCACTCCGAAATATGTCAAATTAGTAAAATGGGTCATTACAGTATCTGTGTAGCGTTATGTGCTAAATATTTGTATGTTGAAAAAAATCTCTCTTATGAAAGCCTGTTTTTTTGCCATGAGATTAAAAAAAAGAAGTAACTGCAACTTTTTATCTCACAATTCTGCAAGTTTACTTTTTATCTCACTATTGACCCTTCACCGGGAGATTAGTCTCGCGCAGACTGACGCTGAAGGTCTGGGAACTTTGTCCTCTTTAAACGGCCCGCCCAAGAAGCCATTTGACTGACAGGTAAAGCAACCAATCACGTTTTGTTTTGTGGCGCGTCATGTATAGGGGCGTGGAAATGTCACCACAAAAACAGACCATGTCGGTGTGTAAAACTCTCTCACATATTTTAAAGATTCTATGCCGTGAAATTTAAATATTTCACATACTTTCGAAAATACAAAGTTTAGTTGATACTGATAAGTGCTCATTGTCACAGTTGGTTTTATTCTTTTGTGAGGGAGTTTGGCGTCATGTCATCTTTGTTTCCAGGCGAAACATATTCTGTAAATATGTACTGTCCATATGTAAATTGTTGTTGTTGTTTTTTTGCACTGTCTGGAGCACTGTAAATGCTCCAGTGCAGTTTTTTTTGCACTGTCTGTCCATATGTAAATTGCTGTTGTTGTTTTTTTTGCACTGTCTGTCCATATGTAAATTGCTGTTGTTGTTTTTCTGCACTGTCTGGAGCACGCTCATAAGAATTTCACTCACCAAGGCACTTGTGCTGTGGTGATGTGACAATAAAAGTGATTTGATTTGATTTGATTTGAAACGTTAAAGAACGCGACACCTGGAAATCCTGTATAATTCAACCAATCCGACGACGGCTTTGAAACTCCTGAAGTGTTTCCAGCTAAGTGTGTCATATGCATCAGACATTTAGCCAATGTTCTGTGACCATCATAACGGCGAATCCGCCATTTAGTCCGACAAACAAACCAGACAGGAGAGTAGATTAACGTTGGTGGACTTAATGAGAAATGGTGTGTATTGACGTCTTTCGCGGTTAAAACAAGAGATGTTCATTTCATGCTATAACCAGTAAAGAGGAAGAGATGATCAGTTCACATGACGTTTGAACTGAGGCGCTACAGCGATCTGTCGCGGCACATTAAAGAGCCACAAAACATTATTTATTGTTTGAATTTATTAAAAAAGAAAGAAATTTGAAAGCGAAGACCTTGTTTAATATATTTAAATACTGAGTAATATTAATTAACTACACGTACTTACTGTATGGTTAGGGTTACTTGCATGTAATTATGCATCATTTATTGTTATTTTAATAGTAAGTACATGTAACATGTGTAACAAGGACACCTTAAATTAAAGAGTTACCTTATTATTAATGTTTTTTAATACCAAAAATAACCTGTCTGTGTGTTGTCAGTTTGTTCTTTGTATTTTCACCGAGTGAGAGCGGCATGGCTTGTCAAACATAGCCACAGTAACTCTTTGCAAAGGGTCAATTATGAGTTTGCAAATGAAAAAGTCAGATTTGCAAGTTTATATTTGAATTTATATCTTGCAAATCTAAGTTTCAATCTTGCAATTCAGAGAAAAACTGAGATAAAAAGCTGCAGTTGCCTGATGTATTTTTTATCCCATGGCATAAACAAGCTTCCATACTTCCTGATCAATAATGAAATGTGAGTGGAGTATCAGGACAAATAATCCCCACTGAGAGAGCTGGAATCTGCTAACTCGCTTTTAGGTCTGAAATCGATCTTTTGTTTTCTCAGTGACTCTCTCCCAGTCTCACCATTCTCCACCCGCTCCTCCTCAGTGAAGCTGAACTCATTCAGCCGCTCCTCCTCAAGCATCGATTGGTTGGCGAGGGAGTTGGCATCATCGTCTGATTGGCTGCCTCTTCGGCTGATGACGCGGTAGATGCCGCAGTCCAGAACGTTGAAGCTCTCCTGCGCACAACAGAAGGAATCATTGTTATTTCAAAAACGTGCATCTTTACATATGCCTGTGTGTTTTTGGACTCACGTGTGAGGAAATACTGCTCCTGCGGCTGCTGCAGGCGGAGTCTAGCGGCTCCAGTTTGCTGATCACTTCCTCCAGCTGACCAATCAGCTGCTGCTGGGAGGCAGAGCTTAGCTGAGCCTTAAGTTGCTCCACCCGATCAATGGGGAGGGACTTCCTGGCCTAAGGAGGAAATGCAAAAGAGTGTGACTTTATTTGAAATAGAGTACTAATGTAATATTGAATGCATACTATACAGTACATACTGCCTCCTTTTAAAACAGTATGTGAAACCGTATGTATACTAAATGTGTTTGTATGTGTACCCTGGATGTAATAATGGCATGCTGAAACATGCAACAGACGGTGGTGGCAAAAGTCCAGTCCTCCCTCTTCATCAGACGCTCCACACAGCGCTCAGGTGACATCAGGGACAGGTGAGACAAACGTCCGTCACCATAGAGACAAAATAGCTCATTACGGAAAACTGAAACCTCCACCACATCTATAGAGAGAAGACGACAGATACAGATCCAAGAGCTATAAACCAGCTCATACAATAAAAGACATCATAAAATGTGTACATTTTTTATAAACAATAATGAATATATACAATTATATTGTTACTTTTTTAAAACCTATTGTAAAAATATATTTATACGTTTTATGTTAATATTATTATTATGAAATTATGCTAATTTTATATTCAATATTTTTAGGAAGGCAGATAAAGATCCATAAAGAGCTGTAATATCAATCATATCATATAATGTATTTTTTTTAAATATGTAAAACAGATTTTTTTATATTTACAAAGTTATTTTTGTACTTTATATACAGATAAAATAACTAATATATATATATATATATATATATATATAATAACACACATATATATATATACACACACATATACATATATATATATACACACACATACATACACACACACTTATATAAAATATTATTCATTTTTATATAGCTATTAAATACATATTAAACATTAATATAGATATATAAATGTATTAATAATATGTTTTAACATTTGTATTTCACATCTATCTGTATAGCTATCTAATTTTTTTGAGTATATATATTTTTGTGCATTGTACAGTTTCATACTTAAAACCTCATATAGGTTAAACAATGACCTCTCACCTTTGACCTCTGTCCACAGCAGAACCTGACCGCTGTGAGGGGTGAAGATGTAGATTGCTGAATCCGTCCAGGTGAGCAAGTTTTGATCACTAAGAAACACACACAATTCACAAGCTAAATATTAACCCGAAAACCTGTCTAACCTGAGATGTTATCATCATGATCATAATAGCGGGTATGAAATATTGTGTCTTTACTAAAGGTCTTGTGATATTAAAGCACAGGGAGTGGCTACCCAAACTGCAGGAGTCTTGGGAAAGCCAGAGACTGTGGACTCGTCTGTGCAGGGTTGAAATGTGGCTCATTCCTGAAAACAAATATACACAACAAACATAGAGAGCGAAACGTATGGAGATAGAAACTAAGAGGCAGAACAAACAAACACTAATGAGGTCACAAGTTAGTGTTAAACACACAAACACTCACTTGTAAGAGACGAGGGGCAGAGGTGGGCAGGCCAGCAGCTGTTTAAACTGGTGTGTGCTCAGGACTTCTCCACTGAAACTGGCCTCCCATATGCGGGAGCCGGGCCGGCGCAGAACAACAGCGCCTGACCCCGCTGACCCCTGGACCCTGCAGGAGAAAACATGCCCCAAACTCTCCCTCTCGCTCTTTATTACCCACACGCCAGAACTTCTCCCTGAGAGGGGAACAGAGACAGGAACAGAATTTTCATTTCGTTTTCTTACGATTAATATGCATTTTAATGCTATGGTCTGAGAACATTTACATTTATGCATTTAGCAGATGCTTTTATCCAAAGCGACTTACAGTGCATTCAGGTTATACATTTTTTTTGTCAGTATATGTGTTCCCTGGGAATCGAACCCACAACCTTTGCTGCTAACACAATGCTCTAACCACTGAGCCACAGGAACACCGGAGATGATGTGATATCGATGTCTGACATGATATTTTGATCAAATAAAGAGCCTAATTCAAATGAACTGGTACATGTGTGTTTAAAATGTTCTAGCTGGTGAGTACTTTTCCTTTATTTAACTAATTGTTGGTATAGCTGTGGGACATCCCATGTCTCCTGCAAACACACACACACACACACACACCTCTCTGTGTCACACAGGTAGCAGCGGCTGAGAGACGAGATCACCAGGTGTCCGTCTGAGTAGCCCAGCTGAACTACACGTGAATCCACTGTGGTGATGGTCTGAACTGGGAAGATCACAAACGCAGAGCCCTGTTTGAACGACAAACCACAACAAACACAGAGAGAAACACACCAGCATCATTTAAATAAGATGCATTAAACTTTCCAAAACTTTGAGGTCAGTAAGATTATTGTATTTTTTTTAAAGAAATTAATGTTTTTATTCAGCAAAGATGCATTAAATTGATCAAATGTAACAGTAGACATTCATAATGTTATTTTATTTAGAATAAATGCTCTTCTTTTGAACTTTTCATTCAAAGAATCCTGAAAAAATTTATTGTGGTTTCCACATAAACTAAAATAAAAGGGTAATAAAAAATGTAAATAAAACTGTTTCAAACACTGATAATAATACATGATTCTTGAGCAGCAAATCATAATATTATAATGATTTCTGAAGATCATGTGACACTGAAGACTTTGAAAAATTCAGCTTTCATCACAGCAATAAATTACATTTGAAAATATACTCAAATAAAAACATGAATTGTAATACAATTTCACAATAGTACTATTTCTACTGTATTTTTGATCAAATAAATGCAGGCTTGATGAGCAGAAGACACTTCTTTCAAAAACATTAAACAATCCCACAGACCCCAAACTTTGAACAGTCGTGTATGGCCACGCTGACATGCACAAAACTTCAAGTGTTAAAACGCTTCAGTGTTCTTATACCTTCCCGAGTTTAGACGACCCAGCGCGGACACAGGACACTTTCCCTCCGACATCTCCGGCAAACACTCGGAGGGCTGCGGTGTCCCAGCACAGAGATGTTACGGTCTGTCCTCGGTGCTCCCAGGACACAGAGACGCGCTCAGGACGGCCGCGTCGCTCTAAATGCAGCTCCCACACCACCACCAAACCCTGACTGGGACACACACATCAAGAGTCCAGACCAGCAACCAAAAACACCAGGAGCGCATGCAAACATGAATATGAATACCTCGTTGCTACAGCGATAAAGTCTTCATCGTGGGGGCAGCATAAGACCTGCGTGACTGAGCCTTCCTAAAAAACAAAAAAGCAGAACTAGACAATTATTTTATGTCATGGCTATTATTATTATTATTATTATTAATCTACCATTTTCAACAGCATCCGGAAACAATAAAGTTTCCCTATTTTCACCGTTGCCTGTGCACACACTTTCTAGCTTGTAAAAGCATGTTTCATGGGTCAAAGCGGAGAATGATGCGCTCTGAGCCCGGATGCAAGTGTAAGTGGATGCCAACGCACTATCCTGAGTGCTGGTGTGATCAATAACCATTTATAAACACAGGAAAAGCATATATGTCATGCATATACTGTTGCAGATTAAACAAAGTTTAAACACAAATTAGGGCTGCATGAACAAATAAGAATAAAAATAAATAAATAACATTAATAATAAGGTAACACTTTAATTTAAGGTGTCCTTGTTACACATGTTGCATACTATTATAATAACAATAAATGATGCATAATTACATGCAAGTAACCCTAACCATACAGTAAGTACGTGTAGTTAATTAATATTACTCAGTACTTAAATGTATAATTACACTGTAGCAAGGACACCTTAAAATAAAGTGTAAACAATAATAATATTTATTATTATAAAAACTTTTTATCTAATAAGAATTAAGAATATTTCACCATAAAAAAGGGAAAAAAATAATATTTAAGAATACAACAATAACATTTTTGTTTCACATTAAAACTGCAATACTAATATTTATGGTCTTAATTTCTTTATTTTCAAACTAATTAAACTTTTATTCTGATGGAAAACTGATTTTTTTGTTTAGAGTTTGTTTGGAGCAGTATTTGCTGTGAACCAAGCCACTATGAGATGCTGAAACACTGGATCATGTATAAATGAACACTGTTCAGTCAGTGCATATATTTATTTAATTAAATCGCAGCTTTTGCAATTTGATAATCACACAAAGTCATATTGCAGTTCTGGTTTTCCTTTGATCATGCAGCACTAATGCAAATACACTGATATCTAATTGATAACGCTGGACAACAGTATTTCAACACCGCTGACAGTTCTGTGCAACTACTCAATCACCAACTGTGTTAAAGGGAACTTGTGAAATGATTTAGTTGTGTGTACTTTGTGTGTGAGAATGAGTTTCTGCTTCCAGCCGTCTCTCTGAATGAGGTGAAGCCCTCCGGCAGACGTGCCCAGAGCCAACCACTTCCTGGACACGGAGAGACACGTGCACTGCGAGAGACACCGACAGAAGGATATTAGAGAGAAACTCACCACATCTGCCAAGATCAAGAAAACATCAATACATATATAGTATTTCTGCTTAAAGAGAGTGGCTATGAAGACCATTTTCATGACTGTTCAAATTTGTCTTTCATGTAATGCAACAAAAAATCATCATTACTGAAATGCAAATAAAGTTAAGTATATGTAAAATTGAATTTAGTATTCTTATATTAGTTATATAACATTTTATATATTAAATTGATTTAAAAAAAATTGTACCACTTATATGTTGAATAAAAAAAAAAAAAATTCTTTAAAACAATAATTTTATTGTTATTATATTTCAGTAATTTAAGCTAATACTGCAATGTTGCAATGCAAAAAAAATTGGTAATAGTAATTTCATGCTTAACATATTTTGCAATTTTTTTTCCTTTTGGTTTTTGGGCTGAAAAATGACCCGAACGAACAGGTTGTAGCATTCAACACACTTACTCTCCATAATTAAAGTGCCCCTATTATGATTTTTTTTTAATTACATTTCATGCATTGTGTAACAGCTCTAAGTGAATGAAAGTTTAAAATCTGAAACTGCACCGTGTACAAAGTTTATTATCTCTCAAAAGAAAGAGTCGACACTGAATCATTGAAACGAGTCGCTTTTAAAACGAATCCCGAGCCGTTTCATGCTGACCTCAACATGAAACATTAGCATATTGCCGCCCACTTGTTGGTCTTTTCATGTTGGTCTGAATGAAAATGTAAATGTGTTCTTTGCCACTAGGTGCCGCTATCAGTCATTACAGGCATGATGAAATCAAAATGAGACCAATCGGACCGATCACCGCAGATAAGAGTCACACAAAGGAGGGGTTTGAAAAATGAATCGTTGAGAGAATTGTTTGAGAGTCATTGAGCAAATAAGGTAAATATAAATGCATATATCCACCTTATTTTTTCCTTTTGAAGCGTGAAAATGTGTAAGTTTAATGTAAATTTAATGTGTCTGGCTTCTTCCAGCTATTTTTAGCTGTATAAAACCGCTCGTTTTGCTGCTTGATAATGCAAATTGGTGAGTCTTACCATATATTTAATCATGAACACACTGGTTTGTAGTGCAAGCGGTTTTACGGTTTACTGCACGTTGTTATTCTTCTCGTTCTTTCTCTACGGCGGCGTATAAACCGGAAGTCACGCACATTCACAGTAAACCGCTTACTTCCGCGGTGAAGAATAAGGTGGATAAGACAAGTGTGTTTTGACCTTGCATGCATGTCAACCTGTTGTTAAGGACTCCCAAAACCTAAATATGAACCTTTCATAACCCATAACCCAAACCCATAAACAGAACAGAAACTAGAGCATATTTTATGACGCTTGCTGAAAAGTAAACAGCACCAACCACAATTAGGGTCAGTTTGAATATCAGATGCATATAAGCCATTAAAATCAAAACTTTGACTGTTTCACAGTAGTCAGTTCAGTAAATGTGTGATTTACTTTGATCCGTCCCGAGTCCAGTCGCAGGGCGGAAAGGAGGGGGTCCAGACAGTCAAACTCTGCCAGGACATGTGTGCAGGACTCCACAGGAACCACAGGAATCATCCTGCAACGGTCTGAGAGGAGAAAAAAAAAAAAAATATTTTGTTTTTATTTGGGGATTCATTCGTGCATGCAACATGTTTTTCGAATCAAAAAGCATTTAGGTGAATCATACATACATTCCTAACAGCAGCTTTAGGCAAAATACACATGCATGGCATGTTTGAACAAGAAACCAATATTTATGCCGACATTCAGTAAATTGTAAAAAGGTAAACAAACACTCAATTAACCTAATTATTCAAGTGCCCAATGCCCCAATCAGCAACACCTCTGGTCATCATGCGCCAAATTGTGACTCTGGACCAGTCATAAGGGTCAATGTTTAGAAATTGAGATTTATACGGAATAAATAAGCTTTCCATTGATGTATGGTTTGTTAGGATCGGACAATATTTGGCCGAGATGCAACTATTTGAAAATCTGGAATCTGAGGATGCAAAAAAAACTAAATATTGAGAAAATCGCCTTTAAAGTTGTCCAAAAAAAAAAATAATTAGTTTTGATATATTTACAGTAGGAAATGTATAAAATATCTTTACTTAATATCCTAATGATTTTTGTGATAAAATAAAAATGGATAATTTTGACCCATACAATGTATTTTTGGCTATTGCTACAAATATACCCATGCTACTTATGACTGCTTTTGTGCTCCATGGTCACAATTTACACTGCAAAGGTGGCACAGAAGTGCTTCTGAAGAGGCATTTGAGTGTCTTTACACAGACTGTTTAATGCTGCTTAGAGGTGGCATATATGCATTTACACAGCAACTGCATCTTTATACAGTTCTTTGATATTAAGGGCTGAGGTGGGTCTGAGCAGGCATAATTTAATCTGGCTTTTATGCTATATTGCATCTTTACACTGAATTTTGAGCAGGCACAAAGCAACCTTAACTTGGCAATGAAAGATGCCTACAGGCGCATTCTGAACCTGGCGAGTCCCAAAAATGCGCCCTCAGTAGGCAGCACAGTGAGCTCACTAGGTTTTGAGACACAGCCCTACTCAGTGTCATATGATTCCAGGGAACTCAATTGAAAAAGCATGACTAACGTTACCACACTCCTCCTCGGTTTCTTTTGGTGATCTTCTGCCACTTTTCCACACTAAAGGAGATATATATATGTGTGTGTGTGTGTGTGTGTGTGTGTGTGTGTGTGTGTGTGTGTGTGTGCAACTACATTACTGTCTGTATCAACTACATAATATAAAACACTGCCTAAATTAACCAGATACACACCAAAAACCCAGTTGCAGAGTGACAGATATCATCTATTTGGGAAGTTTTATTTTCTTTATTTGTTTTTTAACACATTGAGAGTAAGCAGAAAAGAAAAAACGCTTACTAGCTCATGCATATACGCATTTGACCACTTCCCCTTCGTCTCTGAAACACGTTTACAAGAATTTAGTTCGTAAAACACTTGATAAAAGTAAACAATTACAAATCAAAGCGACGCGTTAGCCGATTAGCATGACTGTCAGTCACGAGATCTGAGCTTCATTCTCATCAAAACAGCATAAAACATCGAACAAACTTGTTTTTGTTGAAGTTTGTTAATCACGTCGTGTCTTTAAACAGTTTGATAAATGTGAAAGTTGATCGCTGAGCTGGAAGCTCGGGTACTTTCTCAACGTTTTAGTTTCTATATCTCCTCATAACGAGTAACTTAAGTCCTTAACGTTATGTTATGTAAGTTTCACGTTTAAGGCAACATAAAAAATATTTGTAAACGTTGTTTACTTTCCAACTAATACAAGTTTTACTTATTTGAGGTGGTAAATGTGTCAACTAAGCATTTTATAAAGTATCTAACATCAATTAAACCATATAAAAACGCCATTACCTCCTCCTGAGCTCCAGTCGCATTTAAATCTGCGAAATGTCCATAAATGTAGTAAAGCCGACTTATATAGTGTGTAAAGTGAAGATCGTGTGTGTTTGTGCCGTTGTAATTCCTGCGCTGTGTTTGACAGCTGACTGAAAAACTGACCGGCGCTACTTCCTCATTAGGCTCCACTCACTGTGAGGCGCAGTGATTCGCACAAAGAGCGGGGAACTATTTCTGGCGCCGTTGGACAATCCTTGCCATCAAGCATTTGGGAAACTTTAAATATTAAATATATTATCAAAGTAAATAAATCTTCTAATCATGCATTAAATGTTCAAGTTTTGTTTAAAAACATCTACTTTAGGAACAAATAACTGTCACAGGCGCGTAGGTGTTCTTGCAGTAGATTGGGGTCCACTGGTCCATTAAAAGCTCTTGCTGGTATTGATTGATATTCGAGATGCCCTCGAGAACGAAGCCTGTTCCATCACCAAGCAAAAATAGCAAAGACCCTACCCTCAAACATCTTGCAACCTTGAAGTCAATGTGTTCAAGCACCAGACTCAGAAATAGATGTATGCATTTTATTATGTAAAGATAGCCATCACCAAATTCAAGCACATAATGACTAAACTGAACTGTATGGTGGGTGCACTCTTCAGAAAAATGGTTATAAACAGTACCAGAAAAGGGTTATTCGGCTTGAAACAATAGCAGAACCCTTTTAGTGCTAAATAGAACCATCTTTATAGGGTTCCATACAGAACCATGCTTTGAAAATGCTATATAGGACTTTAATAGTGTTATAAATAACCTTTTTAATGATTTAATTAATATTAGTATATTATTTATTAATATCATTTTTTACCCCTCTATCTGCCTGGTCTTATAATCTATCTTACCTATCTTATATCTTATAATATACTTGTAATATCTTATAATATAAATGTATATTAGGGTTTTACATAAAATCAACAACAACAACATCAATATGTTTTTTTAAGGATGTGAAATTGTAGCAAAACTACAGTGTTCTAACAAGTTATTAGTAGAATAAATTAATGAATGACAATAGAAATTGAACATAAAAAATGCTTAAAAAGTCAAACAAAACAGAACCTAAAATAGTGTAATGAAGACCAAGCTCCAGTAAAATATCTTCACAATCCTCTGTGATGTATCTAAGTTAATCGTTATCTGTAATCTGGTGTGATTGAATGGTAATTTCTCTCTGCAGATGATGAGGTTATAGCGTCTGAAATGCACAATTGAGTTATGCAAGGTGTCTCCTTTCATTTGTTTATGTGTAAAAGATTGTTTATGAAGGCCAACAGTAGTATGTGAGCACTTTACAATGTTAAAATGAAAAAGTAATATAAAGTCATGGGATATAGCTGGGTGTGTTTATGCATAAAACGATGTTTATGGATCATAAATTCAATATCTTTGTTACTTAGTGAATAAGAGGAGAATATCATTAACTGAATAGAGCTGGTCACGTGTACATGCTCTATTAAACTAAAAAGAGAAAAGACATGGAAAAACCAATTAGCATTTGAAAAGTTATAATTTATAGACATTTTAGGAAATAAATGATTTACCTGTTGAGAGTGTTGAGAGTCTGTGTATAAGCTTCAGAAAACCATGATCCATCTTTCACATTAAAACAACAATAACCACAAACAATAATGTTTTTATTGACATGCAACATTGTCAGTGCTCATAACAACAATTATTAGCCGAATACATAAATGAATGACAATTGACAATGAACATGAATAAATACATAAAGAAGTAAAACACAAAATAACAAACAATAGATGTGATGAAAACCAAGTTTCAGTGAAACAATCACATTCCAATCAATACGATGCATTATTTTGGTGTGATGGGATGTAATACATCTGAAATACACAGTTACAGTGTGTCCATGTGTTTATGTAAACACAGTTATGTTTATGAAGGCCAAAAGCAAAATGGACAGTATGTGAGCCCTTCACAATCTTGATAAAAAGTCATGGGATAGTATTTTTGTGACTGAGTATGTTTAAACATAAACCCAAGTAATCAAGTCTAACAATATGAATTATACGTTAATTGTCTCGTTTACTTAGTGGAGAAGAGGAGAGAAGTTTCCAGCAGTTAGGCTATATGTGACCAAAAACAAAACACAAAAGATAAGAACATGTTTGTGTGGAAATCGGTTACAATTTGAAAGTTAAATTTGTGTTTAAATTTAAGAATTAAATTATTTACCTGTTGAGAGTGTGTGTAGTTGATCACTGAACTCCAGAGCAGTGTTGCCAGATCGGGTTGACGATTTCCAGCCCAAAAGCTCACCAAAACCCGCCCACTTCAACAAAAACCAGCCCCAAATTTTAACTGCCAAAATAATGTGATATGATTTTATTACCATGTCAATCAAGATTAATAAGGACCATTTTTATCTCCTCAAAATAAAATAATGATGAAAAAAAGGTAATAAATATAAATCAATTTCACAGGGACATGGATCAAAACAGGGCAAATGTGTTAAAGACAGTCAGAAAATATGCTTAAAATGACCAGGAACCTTTTTAAAATGGCAATCAAGAAATTAACTGATAACCCCCGGGGGAACACATGCATCATTTTCAATGTCCACAGTAAAAAAAAGCTCATTTTTGTGCAAAAAAAGTGCACAATAAAGTGATCAGAAAGCAATGTTAATTCACACCCACAACTGCCAAACATGTGTTATTCATGTATGATAATCTGACAGCAAAAATAATAATAACAATTAACAACAATGCGCTTACCTTTCTCTTGTGCTTTATCTTCAGACAGAACTACAGCACGTATTTCATGAAGACATTTTAGAACATAATGCAGAACTTAGCACAGTCAAAACTGTTCAAGTCAATGCCAAATATACAAGAGTTTGGACGGTTTAAAAGATGTTCTGATGCAGGACAGCATTGTATAGTCCCATGTTCAGTTTAGATTTTTATTAAATCCTTCAACTGTTCTCTTATTTCAGTTACAATTACATTTAGAAGTCTTCTATTCATTTAATCCACGTTGTGAGATTTGAGTTACTCTTAGATTCTTTATCGTGTAACTTATTATATTTAAGCCACTTTGCCATGAATCACTTAACTTAAATAAAATGAAAGAGTAAATATATAGCTGCACATTTACATTTATCCCTTTACAGCGCCAAAACCCAATCACTCACGAGTCATCACATCTCACCAACATAAAAGATGGTAAATTGATTGACAAGTCTCTGTTAAAATGAACCAAAAAGGGTTGCGTTAAGGAAAAATGAGTTGATGACTGCACTAAACATTATTTTGCTGTGATACTTTGAGCTCGAGCATATTAAGATAACGTGACTAAGATAAAAGTGAAGAAAAAAAGCAGCTGATTGGGGCGGTTTTTAGTTTTTTAAAAGCAGCCCAAATTTGGTCTACCCGCCCAATGCCTTATTCTCCGGTCCAAGCCGATCAAAAGAAGCCCAATTGGGCGGCAACCCGCCCAATCTGGCAACACTGCTCCAGAGAATCAGTTAAGTTCTTTGACAGTTACAGATTTGAAAAACAAAAGGGCGGGAAAAAAGAACCCTAAACTCTAACAAAGAAGCTTTTCAGCATAAAAGGGTTTTTCAGAACTCTATGGTTCTAAATCAAAGCATTACTGCAAGTAAAGAACCTTTAAAGAAGCATGTTTTTAGAGTGTGGGTCTTTCTTAGAACCTACATCAGTATTGATTATGCACTGGTCCTGCTGCATGATTTAATAATGACCTACTGTAAATGCAAAATCATACTAAATATTACTGATTTTTTGAATTGCCCAAAATCGGTGTTTAAAAGTTTGGTTTGAGCATGTTTAAAGAACATAATTTTATTAAAATAAAAAAATGCAAAAGATTAAAATCAATACAAAAAAACTTTAACTTTATAAACTATTGTAAATGTATAAACTATATTACAACAATAGTTTATACATCTGTAAATTGATCATAAATTACTGAATCATTAATATTGTTGTTTTATTTTGTATTCATTTTCATTCTTTTTTAAATGTTTATTTTAATTACATAGCCTATATTATTTATATGCACCTGGAAAACCATGTGTGGTAACATTTCTACATTTATGAAGATTTAAAAATAATGAATAATACAAATAAAGATTAAAATAAGAATAAAAAATGACTGAAGCATAAATAAAAATAATGATTATTAGTAATAGTAATTATGTAACATAATCATTTAGATTTAAGAATGATTAAAAACCCCTGGTCTATTAATATGCACAAACACACTTTCTAATCTGACATGGCATTAATATTAAACAGAGCAATTCTTGTGGATGAACACAGTGCTTGCTCTTCTGGTTTTCAGCTTCCTCACTGCATGTACACTTTGATAAAGAAGTACTTTGAGGAAGCTCTTTTAACACAACACACACAAACACACACATGACCCCAGTTTAACGGTTTAAATCTTGACTTTATTTGCAATAACATCTAACTCAGTGCAGCTAGAGAAGACACATTATAAAGCAGTGCGGATGAGCGTGCACACACGTGTGTGGCACACAGATCAGTAAATGCACTACATAGAAATGATTATTATTTTTTTTACAGTATTGCTATATCTCCTCCCATTGGTGTGTCTTGAGCAACTGTTTCCAATCAGCCTCAGGTCTCGGGGTTGAACTGGATTGCAATATCCGGTTTGTAAAGAGTCCTCCTTATCATTGACTTAAAAGCTTGTCCTTTGCATTAAACGTTATAAGTTCCTGAGAAGTCTTTCCACCGATAATTATTACTGAGCCCAGTTTGGTCATTGCAGAAATACAACACTGTTAAAAATTTCAAATCTTACCTAGGAACTGAAATAATCCACTGAAGAAAAAAACAAAAACAGAACGGAACGAACTAAGTAAAGAGAGAAGAAAATAATTACAGTTATTTGTGACTGGCGCAGCCCATCTTCACGTGGACCAATAAGATTACAGCATTCGCTTCTCCAAGCCCCTCCCCCAGGCAGACCTGCTCATAAGCAGCTCCAGCTCTGATTGGCTGGAAAATCCGTCCATCAGGCTCCATCCGGCCCAAGCTGGGAGAGAGTGTTTCTGTTCTTCTCCCTCTTTCTTTAAATTCAGCCAGAGTCTTTTCTCTCTCGTGGGTTTCTCTGCGTCTCAGGTTTTTCTCATCATTCGGCGTGTTTGCCAGACTTGGAACTTGTTGTACGCAGCCTGAAGCATTTCCTCAAGGTGGCCCGTTAGCTGTTGCAATCAGAAAACACAGGAAAGTATTATATATTTCCACCGCGAGTACATCAAAAATATTGATAAATCCAAAATTATAGACTACGTGACCATGCAAACCCTCGTAAATGTTCACAAAATATGAACAAAAATATCAAAAATGCGACAGATTACACAGGGAAAAATCTAAATACAGTAAAAACATCAGAAAATTCAGACACTTCACACCTCAAATAACACATTTATGCAAGATATCTATTTTATAAACCCTCCAAAGTAAGTCCTTTACTGTAACTTATTTTGAACTAACAACACATCAATCCTTTGCTTTTCCTCACTTTCAACTGAGAAGACAATAAGCATAACATTTTTGGGTTTATTAAATGCTCGATATTTTGTTTCAATAATAATTGTACTTTAATATTTAGAATTTTGAGGTGATTTTATGGTACTAGACAATTTTTATTTTATATAACAATTCAAATATTAGAAGAATATTTCATATTATTTTGCATTAATACAGTGTTAAACGTGCAAATCTATATTACCTAGTTGCTTTTAAGAGTTTGCAGACATAATTATAAAATATTATACAATATGATATTTTTATTATAATAAATATCATAATTTATATTACGTATTGCATTTGTATTTCTATTAACTTTAGGAAAGACTGCTTTATTGTGGCTGATTTGTAGATTGTACTTCAAAAATATGCTCTTTATTTTTTCGTATTTCGCATTAATTTCCCATGGCAGCCATTTTTGACTGCAAAGATCACAATTGCGATTATTTTTTAAAGCATTTTCTAATCATGTCCACATTTTCTTTGTGTGTTCATTCATATAATATGTTCTACAAGTCACCAAGCTTCATTCAAAAAATGGCAACAACCCCAAACATCATTTTTTGTTTGTTTAAAATGACCACCACTGATTTAAACGGTACACTACCCTGAACCAGTTCTTCCACACAGTTCTAGAAAAGATCAATTCTGGGCTGTCTCTCTAATAGCAGGAGACGAGCATTAATTATTCATGTAAGTAGTAGAATCCATTACAGTTAATGGAGGGGGTGTGGTCAGGGGCGTGGCCTTACATTCATGCTCAAATACTGCCGCTGGATCTTTTCTTGAAAGGGGCGGAACTTTGTCACCTGGAACCTCTCCAGATTAGATTTCATCTTTACCACCTGTGAGCAGGAGACACAGATGAAACCAATCATGCTGCAACAGAACTATTCTACTTTAGTATTTTAATCTGGAAATATCAGTAAGTGAGGGTGCATTTCTTGACCTTTTCCTCCAGGAAGGGAGTGTTGACGGGGAAACAGGACCAGAAATGTCGGAGCAGTTCTCCGAGAGCTGTATATAAGTGCTTCAGCTCGCTCTGAACATCAGTAGGCACTAATTCTACATAAAGAGAGTATAGATCAAATTAATGGGCAGTATAACGCCTAATGAGGCTTAAAACGGCAGTTTTAAAATTCTTGCATTAAAAAGTGCATTAAAATCTCAGTGGAAGCAACATTTGATATTATGATGGGATGAATAGACAGCCTGAGGTCAAACACTCACGGTTTATGGTCTGTTGGCCTCCTCCCTGCATCAGAAGCCCTCCAGGTGACAGCGTCGAGATGGCGGAGCTGGCCGCACTGCTGGACATCACCTGAAACAGGCCAGAAGAAACTGTATTAAAACAGACTAGAATCCAGGACTTTTAGCCATGCATGTCAGTGGTGTACCTGCGTCAGGCGGGGTTTATAGTTCCTCATCTCATGCTGGATAATGCTGATGGAGTTGATAATGTCTTGACTGGTGGTGTAATGCTGTGACTGAAGAGGAATCGGGCCGTGGGAATATCTTGCAGGAACAAACAAATGTAAAACACAAAGCACTTAATATGAATATTCACAGATTATCAAACCGCTGTGTCAGGCGGATACAGAATAAAGGCGCTGGATGTTTACCTGTCTGATTTCTTCAGGTTCAGGGTGATGGTCTTACGCCCAGAGTCACCCTGCAGGTCATCATACTCTATGGATTCCTGTAACTTTACCTGAAGAGCCACAAATCTGGTGCTCAACATATAACAAATGTAATTTCTGGATGTATGAACACAAAAAAACAAATAAAATTTCACAATAAAATTACACACACACAATATAATATAATAATACACACATTTAATATACATTTTGCATATAATTTTTATGTCTGATCCTATACACTGTCTATCTATCTATATACATATACAGTATCTCACAGAAGTGAGTACACCCCTCACATTTTGTAAATATTTTATTATATCTTTTCATGTGACAACACTGAACAAATGTCACTTTGCTACAATGTAAAGTAGTGGGTGTACAGCTTGTATAACAGAGTAAATTTGCTGTCCCCCCAAAATAACTAAACACAGCAATTAATGTCTAAACCCGCTGGCCACAAAAGTAAGTACACCCCTAAGTGAAAATGTCTAAATTGGGCCCAAAGTGTCAATATTTTGTGTGGCCACCATTATTTTCCAGCACTGCCTTAACCCTCTTGGGCTTAGAGTTCACCTCCATCTTCCGTTTGAGGATGCCCCACAGATGCTCAATAGGGTTTAGGTCTGGAGACATGCTTGGCCAGTCCATCACCTTTACCCTCAGCTTCTTTAGCAAGGCAGTGGTCGTTATCATGTTGGAATACTGCCCTGCAGCCCAGTCTCCAAAGGGAGGGGATCATGCTCTGCTTCAGTATGTCACAGTATATGTTGGCATTCATGGTTCCCTCAATGAACTGTAGTTCCCCAGTGCCGGCAGCACTCATGCAGCCCCAGACCATGACACTCCCACCACCATGCTTGACCGTAGGCAAGACACACTTGTCTTTGTACTCATCACCTGGTTGCCGCCACACATGCTTGACACCATCTGAACCAAATACGGTTTGCGGGGCTTTTTTGTGCATCGACTTTAGAAGAGGCTTCCTTCTGGGACGACAGCCATGCAGACTACTTTTGGCGCTTTTCCACTGCATGATGGGTTCTACGGTTCACTTTTGGGGTTTTTCCACTGGGTACTGTACCTGGTACCTGGTACTTTAGTACCACCTCAGCCGGGTTCCAAGCGATCATTACCAAAAGTGACGTGTAAACTCTGCTGATCACTGATTGGCCGGAAAGAATCATTACTGCGCATTACTCCATCAGAGAAAAAGACCCATATACGCCAGCGCTCAGATTGTAATTATCGACGAAATTTTGTTTGAAGTCAAAACATTTTGTAAACAACCAAAAATCATTTCTGTTCTTTGTCTGTTGAAGATGTCCTCTGACCGTTGATCCGGTCTCTGAGTAATGAGACTGGATCCAGTGAAGATCAGAACTCCTTCTCCTATAGTTGAGGAAATTCTCTGCATATTTCTGCTTGACTGCAATGAACCTCTTGAGAGAGACAGAAAAAATATTCAATACTTTTATGATTTTATTTGTCCTTAAAGACTGCTTATAATAACTAATCAGAGAGGTCTGCTACACCTGACGAACATCCCTGCCCAAAATATTTTGGGTTTCACTGTCACCTGTCTAATGGATAGCTGTAGCTTCTCATAGACTAAACCAAAACTATATGCAGAGGCTCGCTGCTTTCATTGCACACACACTGTCACACAGTCTCTCAGAGATGGGTAAATCAGCAGGCGTTTATTAGTACTCCATTACTACTGACATCCCTCTCTCCTCTACAGCCCGTGTCACTGCACCACAGTCTCTGCTGTAGGGGCACCAGCATTCTCATAGACCTCCATTGCTGCTAATTCAAATAAATTATTAATTAATTCAAATAAGAACATCTTACGCCTCATCTCCGTGTTGTGAGTTTGTTTGTGGCGTTACGATGATGCCTTAACGGCAGTATTACCATAATTTATAACGAATGAATAATCCCGCCCACTCTATACAACCATTCATAAACTGCAGAATGGAAACGACCCGACTTGTTCATAAACTTTCATAACTGGTAAGTGTTTTTGCAGTGGAAAAGCGCCATTTGATGCAGTGTGTGGCGTCTGGTCTGCGCACTGACAGGCTGACCCCATACATTTTGTGTCATGCCTAACAACACCCATAAGCCATAGCAAAATTCACCTTTTTGAGTGGCGGCTGGAAGAAATCTGAATCTCTGGAGTTTCCATCAGTGCTGCTGGTCTCACTGGCTTGATCACTGGGAGCTTCCCTATATATCACACACATAGAGATTACTATATCTGTGACACATGCACACAAACACCCACACACCGAAGTCCAGATACTCACACTTTGCGTAGGCCGGCCGCCAGCACCATGGCACTGTGGTGGTTAAAGCGTTTGATTATGGCAGAGTTGCTGTTCTCTCTCAGTGATTTGTTTGATGAGTTTGATGTAGTGGGTACTGTCGCTGTGCCGTAACCCTTCAGACACACACATAGATCCAATTTCACCAAATGATTCAATACGCAGAGAAAGTGTGATTCCAAGTTAACATCCCTCACCTCATCTAATGTTTTATCCTCGAGTGACAGCAGATCCACCATGGGGTTCTTCACTCCTTGGGTCACCATTGATTTCTGGCCTGAAAGATGCCAAGAAACAAACTCCATCAGAGAAAAAGACACAAACAAGCCATTTAACACGGTCAGATGAAGTCAATTATCCACGAAAGCTTCTGTCAGAGTTCATAAGAAGTCAAAACATTAAATAAAGACTTCTTAAACACTTGATGAAATGCAGTACCCTTCTCGTCCTCTTTGGCACACTCTGAGAAGATGTCCTGCTGACCCGTGTTGATCCGGTCTCTGTGAAAGTAATGAGACTGGAAGAACCGCGTCCAGAACTCCTTCTCCAAGTTGTGAGCATATTTCTGCTTGACTGCAATCAGAGGCAGAGAGAGACAGAAAAGGGTCATATTCAATACTTTTATAGCATTTTATTTGTCCTTAAAGACTGCTTATAATATTAGTCAGTAGAGGTCTGCTACCCGACCCGAGACCGACAGGGTCCCAAATATTTTTGGGTTTCGGGTCGGGTTAATGTTTAATGGATAGCTTCGGGCTCGAAGCTTGGGTTTGTAGCTAAACCAAAACTATATGCAGAGGCTACGCTGCTTTCATAGATGCATGCACACACACATAATTACACACAGATATCAGAGATCGCGCACAAACAGCACGGAAGCGTTTATTAGTAAAATAGCTTCGATAGGCTACTGACTCGCTACCTTATATTTCTCTGCAATGAGGGGGTAAAATCACTGTTTTTGAAGTAACTAAGCCTCATTGCTTGTAGAGAGAGACGCGCAGACGCAGCTTCATCCCTCTCTCTCTTTCTCTCGCTAATTCAAAGAAATTATTAATTAATTCAAATAAATACGATCTTACTGCACTACATCTCCGTGTCTGATTTAAAGTAGGCCGAATGCTAACGAGCCTTAACTGACAAAAATGACCATAATTTGCATGGTGGAAGAATTATCGTCTTGTCTATACAACCATTCATAAACTCGGCAGAATGTATGAGACCGCTGCACCTGATGTTCACAAACTTTCATAACTGGTAAGTTTTATTTTATTTTGCCTTGTGAAATAACCTTGATGAATAATTTGTATATGTTTACTGACCATTGTTTTCGATTAATCATCCAGCCCTAATTTACATTATAAGTGCTGCATTTGAACTCACCAGAAGGAGTCGTTCGTTCTAAATTTAACTGTGCCGCTAGGTCGGGTGTTCCACGGTATCTCAGGCTCATCCGGGTTGGCTTCAGTTTAAACTCCTCAGCGCTGACCTCTGGTTTCAGCACAATGCATATTAGGTTTTTTGTGAACTAAAACTATTTTTTTGTGATTTAAAATAGGCTACTATACCTTTAATACCAATATGTAAATGTTACATTCTGTCATTGATTTGACCATCTCTCTTGGTCAAGTTCTAAGATAGATACTGTCCAACAGCATATGAATTGGTGGAGGCAATAATAAATTGAATTTCTACCACATAAGAGAATAATCATAATTATGATGTAAAAAGTCATTGTTATTACATAGATCACATTCATTTATAAAATAAGCGCCATAGAAAGTATGAGATACTAATTTATAATTTTGAGATACATTTTTTTATTATGGCATAAAATTTGATATTAGATTTTAAAATAGTATTATCATTATGACAATAAAAGTCAAAATTATGAAATAAAACCAAATATGAGATTTTAACTGAAAGATAAAAGGTCAAATTATGGACAAAAATATTTTGAGTTTATGGCATAAGATGAGATTCACTTCATTGTAAAATTAACTGAAAAAGAACAAATAAGATAAAATTCTGCCAGGCAGCTCCAGTCAAATTTAAATGTATCCCTGTTTTATGTAAAAGTCATAGGATTATGAGATATACAGTAATTATGACACGTTAAAACTATTTCTTCATATTTGTTTGGGATTTTCTGACTCTCTCATAGATATTTACCTAAACAAGCTCCTGATTTTGAATGTTAGAATATCAGTTCAGATTTTCAACTTCTAATACATGGCGCATCAGGATGCACTGTGACAAGCTGAATGGAGAAACTTCATCAAAGATGGTTGATTAAAAGACTAAAGTCATTCATTTAATACAGAAAGGTATCAATAACAAGCATTATGTATGTTTGTGTTTATTAGAGTATCACACTGTTATCTTAGTGGCAAAACATATCATGAACAATCTCCCTGTAGATGATTTCTAAATGACCAGTTAGGATGAATATGTCACCTGCCTATGTACCAGTAGACAACAAGCTTTATTGGCTTTCTTCTTGAACTTGGGCTAGTTTGAGTCAGATGATAATCACATCTCTTACCTGTAGGGTATGTTCTGAAGATCGACTCGATGATGTCAGAGGTCAGATTGTAGCGCAGGCCGTTGCAGCCATCTGTCTGAAGCTGATCTTCGCATCAGGACTGATCTTCATGCTGTATGGATGTACATTAGGGCTGGGCGATATGGCCTAAACCTCCATTAAACACTTTACCTCGACTACGATTGCTTTATTTTTATTTATTCATGTTTTTGCCCTAATAGTTCATTAGGTTTGTACTGTAAAAATATCCTCAACTATTTTCAGCATCAGTAGTGTATTGAAATCATTATGATATTCTTATTTCTTATCAAGAAACTATTTATCATATGGTTACTTATTCTTGATGAATAAAGAGTTCAAAAGAATATCAAAAGATTGTTTGAAAAGAAGACGTCTTATGAAAAAAAGTGACATTTAATTTTATTGTAAAAAGCAAGTAAAAAAAATAGAAACCAAATTTTACTTATTTGCAAACAAAATATGTCAATGATTAATGCCATGTCAAAAGTAGAAAATAATACATTTTAAATACAGTCATGCAAAAAGTATAAAATAACTCTCTTCTAAATGAATATCATTTTAATAATGCAATGTGAAAAGTAGAAAATAATGACTTGCATCTCCTGTAAACAAATGTGTTAAATAATGAATGTATATAGCATAGCATGGATTGATAGAGATCTGTTAATTAGAGCCGGCTCTGGATGGATGGATGGAAAGCTCGATATAGGGATAGAGGATGGGTTTTGGAGGGATGGATGGATGGATGGATGGATAGATAGAAGTTTAAATTCTTTCTATTGCTTTGAAATATAATATAATGCAGCATAACACATAAGTTCAAACGCTAATATAGCACTGACTACACAATAATATGTATTGTATTGGATTAAAATGTAATTTAAATATAAACAAGTAGTTTTAGCAGTTCTTCATAGAGTGAGCAGAAACTTGGATAATTTTTTGCCAATCATCCAGCCCTAATTTACAGTGACTATAGCTGCATTTGAACTCACCAGGAAGGCAGCTCAAATGCGCAGAGCTCCTGGTTTGTTGTTGTTAGAGAGGGTGTTCCACTATTCAGGCATACTATTTTGGAACCCAGTCAGCGCTGATCACCTGACTCACCACTAAGTCCTTATAGAGCTGGAAGAGAACATCTGTCTCCTGCAACATCCTCAGCACATGGCTGACTGTGAAGCGGTCCTTCCTAACCCCAGGCGATCCGCTCGGCCATCAGGTACAGAGTCCCATCCTGCTTCCGTAGAAGATAGATACCAAATGGCGACAGAGAGCGCCATGCTACGAATTGGAGAACAAGTCGTTATTTTAGTTTTCTTTGCTCACAAAAGTATTCTGATGTTTGTATCATTTAGTTTAAACCTCTGATGTCACATGGATTATTTTACCGATGCTCTTGCTATGTTTCTGAGCCTCAATACACATACACATATATTACATCTGTCATGGAGGGTCTGAGAACAGCCTTTAATCAGATTCAAAACAGATCTTAATTAGTGTTCTGAAGATGAGACAGCAGATTCAGATTAGACCAGGATTGAAATGCAATCAGATTTGGATTAGATCAGATATGAACAGATTCAGATTGAGACTGGATATTAAATTCATATACACAACAGACAGTGAGAACATGGGAGGGGCTTCTAAACCAGATAGTCTCGTTGCTAAATGAATACCTGTTTTTGTAAAATCAAATTAGGAAGATGTATATACAGCTCCGGTACCCACACAACCACAATTACTTTTCACTTTCTGCCTCCCAGATATTGCGTCCAGAGCAGATTCTAACAGATAACAGTTATGATATCCGAGTTCAGATTTTCAACTGGAGCTAACGCACTAGCACATCACGCATTCTTCGCAAATAGCGCTTTCTGTTGCGTCTTTGCTTTGACTTAACATGTAAATCATTCGCGCGATTCACGTCATTCGCGTCTGGTGTGAACGCACCTTTACGGGTTTGGAACGACACGAGGGCGAGTAATTAATAACAGAATTTTAATTTTTGGGTGAACTCTCCCTGTAATGATGTCAGATGAGATGTAATGAATAGGTCACCTGTTCTTCTCCTCCAGCTCTTTATTGGCTTTCTTCTTGAACTTGGGCAGGAGCTGCTGTAGGAGATCTTTGGCGGTGTCTCTGTCCTTCAGTGCTGTGCTCTCATTGGTGAAATGAAAGGTGGTGCCTTCTCCCGTGTGCAGAACCAGCTGAAGCTGGATCTTCGCCTTCCCATCAGGACTGATCTTCTGACCTGCATATGAGAAAAACAAAAGAAGAATGACAGAAGCTTAGATCCATTACAAACTTTGATTCAAAGCAGAAGAATGCTTTATGTTTGTACACTGTATATTAATTAAATACCTTTTTATATTTTAAAATGTAATTTATTCCTGTGTATTTTCAGCATCACTCGTCTTCAGTGTCACACGGTCCTTCAGAAATCATTATGATATTCTGATTTGCTGCTCAAGAAACATTTATCATCAATGTTGAAAACATTTATTCTCTGATGAATAAAGAGTTCAAAAGATATATAAAAGATTGATATTATAAAGATCTTTACTGTTACTTTTGATCAATTTAAGATAGAGAGAGAGAGAGAGAGAGAGAGAAGAAGAGAGAGATTGTTCAATATTATATATTACTCTATTGCAAAATAATATGTATTGTATTATTTGCTATATATAGTAATTTAAATATAAACAAGTAGTTTTTAGCAGTTCTTCATAAGAGTGAGCAGAAACTGTGGATAATTTTTTGCCAAAAATATCATTTCCATGTTAAACAGTGACTATAGTTTCTACATTAGCATCACTGAACACGCTCATAGCTCATGGTAGGTCTCTCTTAAGAGTAACCTGCTGTTACTCTATTAATCGACTCCATACTATTTTAGCACGTCAAAGGCCACACACGTGAAGTCCCTCTAAAAACCATCCAAACCCAAAAGAGTCTGCAGCGGCTGAAATCTGAAACTCACAGCGGATGTCAGCGTACAGGTGGCTGACTGTGAAGCGGTCCTTCCCCTCCGGACCCCAGGCGATCCGCTCGGCCATCAGGTACAGAGTCCCGTCCTGCTTCCGCTGACGGACCCGCTTCACCACCAGCAACACCTCCTCGGACAGAGACGCCATGCTACACAAAGAAGGAGAACAAGCGGATGAATAATGCAGCACATCGAGATCAGAGATTCAATGATAGATCATCACATCATTTTAAACCCTTTAGAAACCTGCGCAGGGATGTGAACAAGAGTGTGGAGTTAATTTACAGCTCTCAATACACATACACATATATTACATCAGAAGATCAGATTTAAACAGCCTTTAATCAGATTCAGAACAGATGTCAAATCATAACCATATCTGATTTGACAGCAGATTCAGATTAGACTCAGAATACAGACAAAATCAAATTAGGATCAGATCAGTTTCAGAATCAGTTTAAGACCTAATATTACATCACTTTCTGAATCAAGAACAGATATTAAAGCATTGGGTCCAGATCAGACAGATTCAAAATAACAGATAACGGTTATGAATCCAGATTCAGACTCCACTGGAGCTAACAGCACTAGCACACATCACCTATTCTTCCCAAAAACCCTTTCTAAAGTAAAACTGAGACTCATTTGCAGTATATGTAAAAACTGCGACTCTAAACTACTGTTTAGCGGCTAAGACATTTTAAACACAACAAAACACATTTAAAGGTGATGAATCTGAAATCCGCACGTAAAAGCTGAACTCACGCACACAGCCGGAGACTTTAATTAAAGTGCTTTAATTTAACACAATAACCCCTCACCTGGCGCTCCAAGGCTGCTGAAGCCGAAGCCTCAATATTGATCTTGTGTTAAGCGGAGTGAAATCAGAGTGAATGACAGTATTTGTGTTTTATTTACAGTCGTTACGGACACGGTGAGTGACAGCAGCCCTCAGATCCGCCATAGAAACAGAGTGAAGCCAGAAACCCTGCGCGCTTCTAATAACGGCTGCAAAACGGAACCAATTTCAAAATTAAAGTCCTCAATATATACATATATAAAAATGTATACATATATATATATATATATGGTCAATGGTTTCAGGTTTATTAGATAATATAATATAATATAATTAATATCGTATATTAATCCTCGTATTCAAATCATAAAACCTTTATTATAGATTGATTTGATTTTTGAACACAACGCTACTTTTATTTTGACAGAGGACAGCGCTCTTGTTCCGGCTTTAGACGCTCATGTTCACACATGAGAGCAAGCGTCAGGTCTTTGTGTGAAGCGGGATATATCGGTCAATGAGTTGGTTTGGCTTCGGGTTCAATGGCTTCGGTCAGATAAGGCCGGCAGGTGAGAGTGGACAGGTATCGTGTAAAGTGAACACACCTGTCCTGATATCAGATGTGATCAGATCAGACTGTAGAGTCAGAGCCAGCTGGAGCTCCAGAGCTGATGTGCATCACACAGACTGTGAGTAAACTATGAGTGACCCAATCATGTTTTTCTACAATATTAGTCACATTACAAATCTTACTATTTCTGATCTATAATGTAATCAAATAAATTAACCTAAAATGTGCATCATTTGTACAATATTAGTCGCATTCTCTGTTTCTAATCTATAATATAATAATAAAATAGCTAACTTAAATGTACATTATTTATATATAGATTTTGTTTCGTGTAAATACTGACTTACATTTTCATATTCCTTAATGTTACTTGCATTATGAAAAATAATAAAATAACTTTAAATTTACATACAATATTTGTACAATATTAGTCACATTTTACACCGGATTTACGTGTTACTGTTTCTATAGTTAAATTATAATAATCTATAATAAAATAATAATACAATAAATTTACATTATGTATTACTCGCAGTTTTATTTATATTCTTTGCTAACATACATGTAATTACGAGTACCAAAATTAATAATTTTTCCTTCATTTTATGCTTTTGTTTTTTTCTACAATATTAGTCACACACACACACACACACACACAAATATATATATATATAGCATAAAATACTTTATTTACTGTTTGCTCACATTGTTTATATATATATATATATATATATATATGTATATGTGTGTGTGTGTGTGTGTGTGTGTGTGTGTGTGCGCGCGCAGTGTGCACACACAGATAACTATGAGTAAAAAAAATATTTCTTAAATAGGTTTTGTATTGTTTTTAATATGTCAAGTTTACTATTTCTAATGTATAATAAACTAATACAAAACATTACAAACAATAAATATTTTATTTGACTATTGTCAATCTTTGTATATTGTTTTTGTGTAGTGCATCTCACTCATCCTATCCTCTGTTCACATTGGATGCATCTCATTAGTTATTTTCGATGTGAGTTTTGGTTTCAGGTGGCAGTCACGTGTGTGTGTCTGGTTCATCAGAAGAGGTTTTTCCAGCGAGTCAGGGCTGCACAGACGCTCTCATCAGTGAACGATACCTGACGCTCAACTTCACAGACAGAGTTGAATGCTGGGAAATCCAGCACCCTCAAAACAAGCTTGTGTGGAGGAGAGACAATACTGGTAACGTACAGATGACTTGTTGTGCATAGTCCTGATCAAGGTTTTTTTTATTAGATTTTCTGCATGGAATATCAATACAACAAATTGCAAAATGAATTGTATAAAATGATCCTTCCATTGTATTACTGATACTATCCCACTAAACACTTCCCTCCCTTAACAGCCTATAACTCCCCCCCCACCCAAAAAAGACAGGTGCAAATAAAATAATAATAATTAAAAAGCATGAATAAAAATCGTATACGTTTATATATTAATGCTCAGCTTAAGTATCAAGACAGTTAGCCAGCAGATAATCTAAAAAGGGGCGCCACACTTTGTCAAAGGTCTTTAAAGAACCAGTGAGCGATAGTCTCATTTTTTCCAGTTTAATCCAAGTAAACACTTCTTTTAGCCACGTATCAAAGGAAGGGGGTGAGACGTGCTTCCACTTTAAAAGAATGAGGCGTCTTGCTAGTAAAGTAGTAAAGGCTAAAGCCTTTTGGACCGTTACTGAAATGTTAACATCTACTGTCAACCCAAAAATGGCTAAAAGTGGATCTGTATCAATATCTATGTTGAAGGCATCTTTCAAAGTTTTAAATATTTTAGTCCAAATAATTTAGGGCATTCCCACAACACGTGAATGAGATTTGCTGGTGATTGCTTGCACCTATTACATGCATCGCTGACAGAGGGGTATATTTGAGCAAGTCATTCATTCATCTTACATTGTATAAGCCCATGTCTTGCTCATATAGATGAGGTGTGAGTGAGCTCAAGAATACAGTGTTCATCAGGTAACTCAAATCCCAAACTCTCTTCCCAAGCACCTCTGGTTGAATTTGCAGAGCCTGCATTAATATTGTGAATCAGATTATAAATGACAGAAATACAATGGTGGTTCAAGCTTTAAGAAGTCATCCAGTGGAGATTCAGGGGGACGGTTTGGAAAACGAGGGAATAGTTTTTGCACAAAGAAATGAAATAAGTGGGAATTCCCGATCGTGTTTTGAAAGTAAATCTGGTGCTAGTATGATGATACTGATCTGATGCATTTATTCAGGACATGCTGTTGCGCTGCCGTTAGTGTCAGGCGGGTACATCGTGGCCAAACCTCCTTTTTTCCGTCCTCTGTGCTGTAAACTGTGTGCCGTGAGCCTGGCGTTGGGCTCTGAACACGCTGTGCTGCTGACGTCGGACGGGGCTGTGTATTCCTGGGGAGCTGGAAGGTACATCTTTTCATTAGAAACTGGGTCACACTTTAACATCAGGCAACTACACTGCGTTTGCTTTAACACCTGTATTATATATACTACTCTATTTACACAAACCATTAGTTAACATAAACCATTCAAATACTTCTAAAGCATGCATTTGAATTAGATCATTTCAATATTTACTAATACAGTATTAAAATCAAATGTTGTATCTTTTCATATTAATAGACATATTGCTATTTTAAAGCTTATAGAGCTTATTTTAAAGTGTTACCAAAAATAATATTATATTAATTGTAGAACTAAATCTGCATTTATGGTTTGAGTTTTACTAAACCTGTCAAGAACGGGTCATATTTCAAAATTAAGCATATTTTTCATTCATTTTAATGACAATTAAGCATATTTTTCATTCATTTTAATGACAATTAAGCATATTTTTCATTTATTTGAATGATAATTAAGCATATTTTTCATTTCTTTTAATGACAATTAAGCATTTTTCATTTCTTTTAATGACAATTAAGCATATTTTTCATTTTTTTTAATGACAATTAAGCATATTTTTCATTTATTTTAATGACAATTAAGCATATTTTTCATTTATTTTAATGACAATTAAGCATATTTTTCATTTATTTTAATGACAATTAAGCATATTTTTCATTTCTTTTAATGACAATTAAGCATATTTTTCATTTCTTTTAATGACAATTAAGCATATTTTTCATTTATTTGAATGATAATTAAGCATATTTTTTCATTTCTTTTAATGACAATTAAGCATATTTTCATTTATTTTAATGACAATTAAGCATATTTTCATTTATTTTAATGACAATTAAGCATTTTTCATTTATTTTAATGACAATTAAGCATATTTTTCATTTATTTTAATGACAATTAAGCATATTTTTCATTTATTTTAATGACAATTAAACATATTTTTTCATTTATTTTAATTACAATTAAACATATTTTTTCATTTATTTTAATGACAATTAAGCATATTTCATTTATTTTAATTACAATTAAACATATTTTTCATTTATTTTAATGACAATTAAGCATTTTTCATTTATTTTAATGACAATTAAGCATTTTTCATTTATTTTAATGACAATTAAGCATTTTTCATTTATTTTAATGACAATTAAGCATTTTCATTTATTTTAATGACAATTAAGCATATTTTTCATTTATTTTAATGACAATTAAGCATTTTTCATTTATTTTAATGACAATTAAGCATATTTTTCATTTATTTTAATGACAATTAAGCATATTTTTCATTTATTTTAATGACAATTAAGCATATTTTTCATTTATTTTAATGACAATTAAGCATATTTCATTTATTTTAATTACAATTAAACATATTTTTCATTTATTTTAATGACAATTAAGCATATTTTTCATTTATTTTAATGACAATTAAGCATTTTTCATTTATTTTAATGACATTAAGCATTTTTCATTTATTTTAATGACATTTAAGCATTTTTCATTTATTTTAATGACAATTAAGCATTTTTCATTTATTTTAATGACAATTAAGCATTTTTCATTTATTTTAATGACAATTTTTTCATTTATTTTAATGACAATTAAGCATATTTTTCATTTATTTTAATGACACTATTTTATTTTATTAAAATAAATTATTTTATTAAAATTAAATTAAAATAAAATTTATTTATTTAGTATAATATATTTTATATTTAATATATATAAAATATATTATATTTTATATTGTATTTATAAGTAGCCTTTTATGTATAATAACAATAATTGTGTATATTTATAAATATATATAATGTATTGTTGTGTATTGCTACAAATATATCCGTGCTTATGACTGCTTTTGTGCTCAGGTCATAATCTGACTTTACATAATGTATTGCTTGCTAATCTACAGATACATGGTTATGTCCCTGTGCAGGGAACACTGAGCAGCCCTGAATCTAAGGTGAAAAGAAGGCGCGGATGTGTTTATTTCTATTCAAGCGCTGCCCAGCTCTAGTAGACATCCCTAATGTGTCCGAGATCAGCAGAATCAGCTGTGGATGCCATACAGCGGTTCACCAATGAGATCCAGATCGGATCACCGCAGCACAAACTGCACTCAACATTGCATTAACTTATTTGTTTTGTTTAGGTAGCAATGCGATGATAATTTTACAGTAGGATGTAAGACTTTGCTTCATTTTCTATAATGATGTTTGGCATAAAATAAAAATCGATCATTTTGACCCATATATATAATGTATTGTTGGCTATTGCTACAAATATATCCGTGCTGCTTATGACTGCTTTTGTGCTCCATGGTCACATATCTGACTTTACATATGAATGTATTACTACACAGATACATGCTTATGTCCCTGTGCAGGGAACACTGAGCAGCCCATAACCGAAGGTGAAAAGAAGGAAGCGGATGTGTTTATTTCTATTCAAGCGTTCCCAGCTCTAGTAGACATCCCTAATGTGTCCGAGATCAGCAGAATCAGCTGTGGATCCCGTCATACAGCGGCCGTCACCGGTGAGATACAGATCTGATCACCGCAGCACAAACTGGACTCAACATTACATTAACTTATTTGTTTCTATTTGTAGGTACGATGGATTTGTACACCTGGGGATGGGGTAAGACTTTGCTTCATTTTCTACAACTGAATCAATGTAAATAGTCTCTCATGCTCAGCAAGGCTGCATTTATGTGTCTTGGCTGAATAAGATCATTGAGGCATTTTAACTTCAAACTGCTGCTTCTGGCTAAAATGAGTTCATAATTCATAAAACTTCCTCCAGTGAAAAAGTCTGCCCTCTTATCCTCTCACATCAAAATCTACCGACATGTTTATTTAGATCTGTTTTGATCGATTTTCACTTTTAAACTGTGCAGATTTCTCTCCTGATTCAGATGAGATGGTTTTCTTTCAATGGAGAAAGCTATTTTATGGATTATGGGCCCATATTTCAGCTTGATAAGAAATGGTTTGTAGTTAAAAACATGTTAATGATGGATTTGTTTCTTACAAATACACAGCTTTTCTCTTCACGAGATGTTAACTGATGGACTGGAGTGGTGTGGATTATTGTGATGTTTTTATCAGCTGTTTAGACTCTCATTCTGACGGCACCCATTCACTGCAGAGCATCCAATGCTGTGCAAGTGATGTAATGTTACATTTCTCCAAATCTGATGAAGAAATAAACTCATTTACACCTTGGTGGTCTGAGAATGAGTACATTTTCAGCACATTTGGGAGACCTTTTCCTTTAATTTCTTTCTTTAAAAAAATGATACTGACCCCAAACTGTTAAAAGGTCAAGTGTGCTAATTGTTATTCAAAAGTGCTAAAAGTTGTCTTTTCTCTGTCTGTGTCATATTATTATTAGGCCATTATGGACAGCTGGGACATGGCACTGAAAATAGCACAGACGAGCCAACACTGGTGGATTACTTCCCTAGCCATCGAATGTGTGTTAAGGATGTAGTTTGTGGGTTATGGAGCACGTTCGTGTCCGCTTTTCCAAAAGAACAGCCTCAATCCTGCCTGGAACAGACTCTTTCAGACTGTCCTATAAATACAGGGATGTCACAGTTGTAGAATTAGAGTTTATTAAATTAGGTACAAATATAAGATCCAAAAATACAGGATAGAAAGTCAGAGTAACAGAGTAAGTAAAAGGTTTTCAAACATATAGAAATGGTAGAAATACACATTCATAATTAGGACGCTACATTATTGACAGATTAAAGGCGCAGGTGAAAGGTCCGGACCGGAAAGCAGCTTCCATTCGGTGTACACTTCACAGCACAATCTTGAATGAGCTGCAAAAGAACATGCTCCGTCAATGAGGAGAAATCTGCACTGATGCCAAAATCACATCAATTACACCTTCTGATCAGATTTGGGTCAGAGGAAATCTGTCATTTTGGCCAATTTCATATTTTCCTTACTTTTTCGCCTCTCGGATGTTTTTACTAACACAGAATTATAAAGTGCAATATGTGAATTAATGTGTGTAATGATGTCAAACTATCTAAAATAAAGGTTTTTGTTTACATAACACATGAGTATGTACTGTGTATATTTATTATGTATATATACATGCAAGTATATATTGATGAAAAATGATATGCTTATGTATTAAATATATTTATATATAACAAATGTATATACTTGTAAATATTTTCAAAATGTATATTGTATGTGTATTTGTATATATATACATAATAAATAAACTAAGTGCACATACATGCATTATGTAATCAAAACGTTTATTTTGGATGCGATTAATCGTTTGACTATAATTGTGTAGCACTAGTGTATAATTGATGCTTTATGCATTTTATAATTATTGTGCTGCAATAAAGAATAATGGGAAATGTAATTTAGTCAAATAAAATATAAATATTAGATAAATGACTTAGCAACTAATTACTAAATAAGCTGAAATACTACAATTATTTAAATTAAAACTAAATTCAAAATGACTCATATTGGTAAATTATTAAATAAAGCTATAGAAATATTCAAAGAAAAAAATATAAAATGACAAAAGCATTAAAAATTACTCAAACTAAGACGAAAACTGAAAATATAAAAACTAATTAAAAAAAATAATAAATATTATACAATTTTTATATTGTTAAAAGTAATATACATTTTCTTAAATTAATAAAATGAATGAACAAAGCTCTATAGAAATATTACTATATTATATATATATTACAAAAAAAACTAATAAAAATCACAAACAACAAAATTACTAAAATAAAAACTGAAAATATAAAAAGATAATTCTATAGTCCTCATTTGTAAGTTGCTAAATGTGTGCGTATATATATATATATATATCAGATACATTTGTCTGTCAAGCTAACAAGTTTAAATACTACACTTACACTGAAATACAAATAATTACATTTATAAAACTATAAAAGTAGTTATTACATAAACTAATAACATTTAACAAAATTGCTTAAACTCAAAAAAAAAATTGAAAAATACACACACAAAGCTACATCGCCATTCCTCAATTGTTCAATAAATAATTGTGAAAGTAAACTTAACTAGACTGAAGGCAGCAAAATATGTGTCAACTGTCCAGTATTTCATTTTTTAAATAAAAAGCAAAATTCTGTCACCTGACAAAATCTGGAGATCTGGAGATGACGTGCTGAAATTCAGAGAGGTTGACCGTGCCGTCCTTATCAATGTCAGACTCCTCCAGGATCTGCACGATTACATGTGTTCACATCAGTAAAGCTCATCCAGCAGACGTCTCTCATTGATGTGATGTACCTCCACCACACTCACATTACTCAAGAGCTGTCTCATCTCCTCCGCCGTCAGACGAGTGTCGTCCGTCTCACCAGTCAGAGAGTTCACCAGCTTCTCCAGGTCTCTGGCATCAAGAGTCCCGTCATCATCGAAGTCTGCAGCATAGACGTGTTCAGCATGAGTGCTGTTTGATATTGCTATGCTGTTAAACATCAATATTGAGAATAGTGATCGAACGATATTGATTTTGTACTACCGATACCGATTATATGTACATTTATGTACCCAATATACAGAACCGATATGTATTTACTGTTATAAAGTACATAAATAACAGAGTGAAGCTTTGGTTTTTCCTTCTTTCAGTCATCTTAACAACAAAAAAATGTTGAAAATTTACATTTTCATGTCAAATTTATCTTCAAATTACAACAATAAAAACATTTTATTTATAAAAAGCATCATCAGCAACACTGATATTAACAATAAGCAAAATAATGTCTAATGTTTTCAAATGGAGAAAATAAAGGACAGAAGTCATATCAACTTCATTTTAAACTACAGTTTTAGGTTTAAACGCTGTTTAATAGACTAAAGAGTGAAGAATAATTCACTGAATAATATTCTCTGGAATATTGAAATAACTATAACAAACAAAACATCGTATTTTATTGCATTTCTTAACTGTTTTATCAGAATTATTAAAATGTTTTTGTCTAAATTATGAAAACTGCTGACGGTGCGGTTTATCTATTTACACAGAACTATACTCAAACTAATCGCTTGTGGAGATAATAAATCATTAATTTAGATAGAGATGTATTTATTTAGGTGTTTATTGGTGAAATAATGGTTCTATAGTAAATGTTAATATAATTCAGCGTGTTTCAAACGAGTTAATCTTGTATAAAGTTACATGCGGTGCTCGTGCTGGAGCATTTCCTGAGTGAACAGTGTGTGTGTGTGTGTGTGTGTGTGTGTGTGTGTGTGTGTGTCCACTGCTCCAGGTGTGTGTGGGAGTCCACTGCTCCAGGTGTGTGTGTGTGTGTGTCCACTGCTCCAGGTGTGTGTGTGTCCACTGCCCCAGGTGTGTGTATCCATGTGTATGTGTGTGTGTCCACTGCTCCAGGTGTGTGTTTGTGTGTGTGTCCACTGCTCCAGATGTGTGTTTGTGTGTGTCCACTGCTCCAAGTGTGTGTGTGTGTGTGTGTGTCCACTGCTCCAGATGTGTGTGTGTGTGTGTGTGCACTTGGATGGGTCAAATACAGAGAACACATTTCACTGCTGGTTATACTCTGTATAATTGTTTTTTTCAAAACCGATATCCGATTATGGTAAAATGCCATAATCCTGATGTTAAATATCGGGGAAAATATCGGTAAACCGATATATCGGTCGATCTCTAATTGAGAACAATCCATCTACTACCAAAGATTCGGAAAGCGTAGTGGGACTTGATTTCCAGGGTCGCCGAATCGCTGAAGGCACTCAAGAGGTCCAGAAAATCCTCAAAGCTCAAGCTGCCATCCTTCATGTCAGAGGTGGAGAAGACGTGACATATCCTCTTCCGGAAGGGGTTAGACTGTGACAGCCAACAAAAACACACAATATAGTCACAATATATATCAAATAAACAGAAGTCACAATACATACAGCTGAATCTGGAAGGATTAGAACATATTTTGCTTAAAGAAAATCGACTCTGTTTTCAGAAACAGGGTTTTTGCATTGTGACTGCAGTACAGACTTCGGGCTCTAGTTTAACGATCTGCAACGAGTGCATGGCGCAGGTGCACTTAGGGAGTGTCCAAATCCACTTTTGCTAGTTTGGCGCATGGTCTAAAAGGGTTGCACTTATTCTCTTGATGAGTCAGGGGTGTGTAACATGCAATAAACCAATCAGACTCTCCTCTCTCATTCGTTTTAAGAGCCAGTTGCACTTGTCTTGCACCATGGCGGATTCTATATTTACACGGCGGAAATTTGCAAGAGCAAAGACTGAACGCGTCTCCAGAGAGGAAACAGCTGTTTGTGCACGAGGTTAAAGCGCGCGAGTAGACCATCAACAGAACAAGCCGGATTCCATCAAAGCACCCTGACAATGATACACAATAATAATCTTTTACATTGTAATCCTTTAATTTGTAATATTTGCTGGACGTGAAAATGACAACCGCGTCGGGCTGATGCTAGCAAAAACACTTGTGTCGCATTGCACCGGGTGTATGATACGACCCTTTCTCTGTTACCTTCAGTTCAGGAAGTGTGAAGATCTTCTCCATGGACACCCTGGCGCCGTACGGTCCACTTTCTCTGCCCTGCAGCTCAGAGAATATTTTGTGTGCCCTAAACAAACACATTGATGATGAGCCACTAAAGTCTATATAAGGTAATGACATTCAAAACATGTTTAAGTACGAGGTAATATACAGTTTCAGTAAGTAAAGTACTGTACATTTGTGTAGTTTAGTTATTGTCGTAACAACAAATCCACTTTACAGGAAATGCAAGGCAAAATGTTCCATGTTTGACATGATTAAGATGATTATTGAAAAGGCAATAATAAAAAAAAATATATATATACATAATAATTGTTGGTAACTGAAATGAAGCTAAAATAAATGATTCATGTTAGATGAAAAATGTAAAGGAACTGAGAAATGTTGCATTGACAAATAAAATACGTTAAAGTACTACAATTAACAACACTAAAACTGAAATACAAATGAATTAGAGATGAATATAAATATTTAAAATGTTAAATTGCTAATAAAATAAAGCATTACAGATACTAAAAAAATCAAGTTAAACAGAAATATTTAATAAAAATGATAAAGGCACGTCAACTAAAAATATGAAAAATATAAATAAGCTAATTCAAAGTATTGATAAATACTATAAATAATAAAATAACCCTGCAATAAATCAGCCAGTCAAGTTTTATCCCTCACCTGAACACAAAATAAACTGTACAGTCAATATTCACAATTAATACTTACGTACACAAAGCACAACAGAATCTATATGTAAATGACGTCACGTGTGCACACGTTTAAGAACATCATGACTTTACTTACATTAAGATCTCTTGCTTTGTGAGAAATGTGAGCTCCTGTGTAAGCAGAAATGAAAAATTATAAACAAAAGCAACCCATCACTATATAGAATGTTCACTAAATAAACACATATTTACAAACATATTTAAAATAACATTACATATGAATATATGTTTTTACAAATTGACTATCTATCTATCTGTCTAACGTTATCTGTCTATCTCACCTGATACTCTGACAGAAGATCTTTCGGTAACTTGCTCGATGTTCCCCCCATTACCACCTGCTTTTGTTCAGCACGACTAGCACTTTAACTTTAAACTATAATAAAGTCGATTAATATTTCTATTGTTTCATAAAAAAACAAGTAAGTTAAGCGCCTAATGTTTAGCTGTTTTTAGCCAACAAGCTAAACAAACTTTGTTCGAAGAACTGCGCTTCCGTTTCCTGGATGACACGTCAGTTACCATGGCAACAGATTTACACCGCGCGAAGTTCACAGTGGAGTACTTTTATTGCACTTCCTCGAGTTTTAGCTGGGATTTAGTTGGTTAGTTTTGTACTTCTGCATACCAAAAATAGCACAATAAAATTGTGAATAATATATAACTATTTCCCTATTTACTCATTGTTATTGTAGGCATATCGGTGTTATATAATTATGCCATATATTATTCCAACTAAATGCTGGGAAGGAAAAGACATTACATTATTTATATAGTATCATGTTACTCTGACTTTGGTCTGAAATGTGTTTATTATTTCAAAAGTTGTCATCATATCACCAAAAAAATCCACTCTCATGCCACTTATTTATTATGAAATAAGTAAACAAATTACTTACAAGTTAATGTATAACACTTTATAACTACCCCTGTTCTCCATGCTGTGTGTCTTCTTCATTTATTGGCAATAGTGAATCCGTGAAGTTATTTTAAAGTTCCTGTGATAAACAAAAATATGAAAAAAGGAATAAATAGGCCAACACGTTTTTAAGAATCATTTGATTCAGATCTGAACTTCGGGAGCGCGCAGCACAAATCAATTTTATTTAATAATACAATTCATAATAATTTTATAATAAAATTAATTAGTTTATTTAATTTTTTAAAATATATTTGTATTATTTTTATGTTTTATTATTTTTAATAATTTTGTCTGCATTTGACAGTTTTTTTTAAATACATATGTATTTAATAATTATATAAATATTGAAATATTTGTTCTGTTTTTGACAAATTAGATTTGTTTAAAAATATTATTTAGATGATTTAAATATTTATTCTGTATAATGATATTATAATATATATATATATATATATATATATATATATATATATATATATATATATTATTTAATAATATAAATATTTGAGAAAATGTTCTGCATTTTTACAATGTTTCTTTGAAACAAAGTTAATTTAACAATAATTGAAATAGTTTTTATTTTAATTATTTTTTTTTTAAATACATTTTTATTTTCATAATAATTAAAATATTTGTTCTGTTCGACAATAAGGTTGATTTTATTTTGTTCGGGAACTTCGGGAGCGCGCAGCGCAAATCATATGTTTCAGACCTGAACTTGCGCGCAGCGCAAATCATATGATTCAGATCTGAACTTGCGCGCAGCGCAAATCATATGTTTCAGACCTGAACTTGCGCGCAGCGCAAATCATATGTTTCAGACCTGAACTTGCGCGCAGCGCAAATCATATGATTCAGACCTGAACTTGCGCGCAGCGCAAATCATATGTTTCAGACCTGAACTTGCGCGCAGCGCAAATCATATGATTCAGACCTGAACTTGCGCGCAGCGCAAATCATATTTCAGACCTGAACTTGCGCGCAGCGCAAATCATATGTTTCAGACCTGAACTTGCGCGCAGCGCAAATCATATGATTCAGACCTGAACTTGCGCGCAGCGCAAATCATATGTTTCAGACCTGAACTTGCGCGCAGCGCAAATCATATGTTTCAGACCTGAACTTGCGCGCAGCGCAAATCATATGATTCAGATCTGAACTTGCGCGCAGCGCAAATCATATGATTCACATTTGAACTTGCGCGCAGCGCAAATCATATGCTTCAGATCTGAACTTGCGCGCAGCGCAAATCATATGCTTCAGATCTGAACTTGCGCGCAGCGCAAATCATATGATTCAGATTTGAACTTGCGCGCAGCGCAAATCATATGCTTCAGATCTGAACTTGCGCGCAGCGCAAATCATATGCTTCAGATCTGAACTTGCGCGCAGCGCAAATCATATGATTCACATTTGAACTTGCGCGCAGCGCAAATCATATGCTTCAGATCTGAACTTGCGCGCAGCGCAAATCATATGATTCACATTTGAACTTGCGCGCAGCGCAAATCATATGCTTCAGATCTGAACTTGCGCGCAGCGCAAATCATATGCTTCAGATCTGAACTTGCGCGCAGCGCAAATCATATGATTCACATTTGAACTTGCGCGCAGCGCAAATCATATGCTTCAGATCTGAACTTGCGCGCAGCGCAAATCATATGATTCAGATTTGAACTTGCGCGCAGCGCAAATCATATGCTTCAGATCTGAACTTGCGCGCAGCGCAAATCATATGCTTCAGATCTGAACTTGCGCGCAGCGCAAATCATATGATTCAGATCTGAACTTGCGCGCAGCGCAAATCATATGCTTCAGATCTGAACTTGCGCGCAGCGCAAATCATATGCTTCAGATCTGAACTTGCGCGCAGCGCAAATCATATGCTTCAGATCTGAACTTGCGCGCAGCGCAAATCATTTGATTCAGATCTGAACTTCGGGAGCGCGCAGCGCAAACCAATTTTATTTAATAATAAAATGAATAATAATTAAATAATACAATTAATTCGTTTATTTAATTTTTTTTAAATATATTTGTATTATTTTTATATTTTATTATTTTTAATAATTTTGTCTGCATTTGAAAGTTTTTTTTAAATACATATGTATTTAATAATTATATAAATATTGAAATATTTGTTTCTTTTTTTGACAAATTAGATTTGTTTTAAAATATTATTTAGATGATTTAAATATTTATTCTGTATAATGATATAATATATATATATATATATATATATATATATATATATATATATATATATATTATTTTAATAATATAAATATTTGAGAAAATGTTCTGCATTTTTACAATGTTTCTTTGAAACAAAGTTAATTTAACAATAATTTAAATAGTTTTTCTGTATTTTACAGTTGATTTTTTTTTTTTAAATACATTTTTATTTTCATAATAATTCAAATATTTGTTCTGTTCGACAATAAGGTTGATTTTATTTTGCTCGGGAACTTCGGGAGCGCGCAGCGCAAATCATTTGATTCAGATCTGAACTTCGGGAGCGCGCAGCGCAAATCATTTTCTGAGTTGTGTTTCGGTAAAAAGCACCAGTGGCTCTCTGAGTGCAATCATTTCACGTCATCGACGCAGAATGTACTGTGCACATAAAAAATGGCACCCCATAGTCCAAAAACTATGTCGAATGTTTTTAAATAACACATTTTCATGGGTTTTCTTCTACATATTTAAATAAGAGACATAATGTACGTTATATTAAGCTATACATGTCTTAAAACCCGGGATCCCTTCAAGAACTTCAGTTGTAATCTTATCCATCAAACACTATACCATTCAAAAGCTTGGAGTCAGTATAATTGTTTTTTTGGGGGGGAGAAATTATAGAAATCAATACTTTTATTTAGCAAGGATGCTTTAAATTGTTCAAAAGTGATGATAAAGACATTCATAATGTCACAAAAGATTTCTATTTCAGATTAATGCTTTGTATTCATCATAGAAACCTGGAAAAATTCTACTCAGCTGTTTTCAACATAATGAGAATAATAATACTAATAGTAATACATGTTTTTTTTAAGCAGCAAATCCGAATATTAGAATGATTACTGAAGGATCATGTGACTGACGCTAGAAATTAATCTTTGAAATCACAGGAATAACTTGCATTCAAAGAGAAAAGAGTTGTTTTAAATCATATCAAAATTGGATATAAAAATGCATGCTTGGTGATCAGAAGAGACTTCTTTAAAAAACATAATAAATCTGACTTCAGAAACATTTGACTGTTACACTCTTACAAATAAAAGTGCTTCACGATGCCATAGAAGAAGTTGTGAAATATATCCTTCATGACAGCAACAGAGTACATGCGCTGAGAGGGAGCGGAGCACAATTCATGCCAACAGCCCGTAATATAACTGAATATTTACCAAGAAACATATTTAGCTAGCTTGATAGAGAAGGATCACCCAAATCTGAAAGAATGTGAAGGCTATGATGATGAGGGCAATGGACGAAAGTTATAGTTCTCAAGGAATTAGTTTGTTCCTTCTAGATAGGCTACTGAATATTTTCAGCCGAAAGCATGATTTTAATAAGTAGCGTACTACAAGACTTATTCACACGCGATAATGCCTTCAAACAAATAATCACACAGTGCTACTTCATCTGTATCTGATTTCGATTGAGCAGAACTCTGTCAGAAATGCATCGACCCATAGATAATATAACTGATGAATTAACATAGTTATTTTCATCACAAACTAAATTTGCACCACAAAAAGCAGCAATTACCCTTTAATGCTGACAATATAGCTTGTCATGTGGAAGGAAAACCGTTTGAACGCTAGCGATCCAATAAGCCATGTTGAAACTCTCCTGTTATTGAATTGTTTAATATACGAACAGTAGGTATTTGAAACATACTGAAATGCTGTTTCTGATATAAGTGAGTGTAGCGGGAGAGGGAAATGTTGAACCCGGAGCGGAGTGATTATTAAACACGTGAAGCGTGGATGGGAAAAGTAGTGTACGTTATACTCTGCCGGACAGCGCCACACAAATGTGGCTTTTTATTAATGACTGTCCTTCTATCTACAGCATGAAGCACGGAGTAACAGCTCACTACCAGTTAATTACAAAAGACACTGTATCAGTCTGCATCAGGCAATTCTAGTTGCATTTTTCATCATTTCTGAAATGATCCTTTGACTATGTTCGGGCATGCCATTTAGTGGCGAAATTTATTTTTGGCCCGATGCCAAACTTACTTGCCGACCCCTGATCTATAGAGTCGAACGCAGCACTAAAACTATAGCAATGAGACGCAAGAAGCAAGTCATTTGTAATTTTAACAAGTGCAGTTTCTGTGCTATGGCGGGCCTGAAACCTGACTCAAATTCTTCAGAGATATCATTTTTTAGCAAGAAGGAGCACAGTTGAGCAGACACTACTTTTTCAAAAAAAATGGAAGTAAACGGAAGATTTGAAATGGGCCTGTAATTTGCCAGTTCACAAAGTGTGCTGATAAGATGGTGTTGACAGCCATGCAGGACTGTAACAAAATAATAGTGCTGGGATGAATGATTCATCTGAACAAACAGGTTTGTTTGGTTGGTTAAGGAGCGGGTTCGAAACACTGATTTAATTAAGCAAGTAAGACTGTTCATACAGTTCATTTAAAGACACCAGTTCAACTCACAGATTCATGAGAGCAAATTGCTTTGGTTGAATCAAACTGTTCAAAATAGTGATCCGTAGAATTAATCTGATTCTTTAGGTTCAAAATATTGAATAATTCATGCAAAAAGGTTCATACAGAGGGTTTGGTTTAATATATCAGATAGAAATACTAATTCAGTGAGCAAATGTGATCGTTTGTATGATTAATTTAACTCAAAAGGTTCAAGACACTGTTTCATATGCAAATTTGACAATTTAATTAAATACAAATTAGTGCCGTCAAACGATTAATCGCATCCAAAATATTTTTGTTCTTTACATGTGTGTGTGTGTGTGTACTGTGAATATGTATTGTGTATTTATAAATGCACACCCATGCATGTATATATTTAAGAAAAATATTTTATGATGATATATTATACATATTTATATAAAATATAAATAATATTAATATATATAATAATATATATAATATATATTACATATATACATGTAAATATTTTCAAAATATATACTGTATGTGTGTGTATTTATATATACATAATAAATATACACAGCACACACACATATATTTTGTAAACAAAAACTTTTATTTTGTATGCGATTAATCATTTGAAAGCACTAATAAAACATAATTTGAGCAACTTGGTTCATTCAGATGTTTCAAAATACTGATTCGTTTGAGCAAATAAGATCTAATAAGTTCAGATGATTAACCATCAACCAGTTAAAACAGTGATTCATTTGAGCAATCGCTTCATTCATACCATTCAGTTTAACTAAAACAGTTCAGAATATCGATTCATTTGTGAATATGATCAAATTGCTTTGTATGGACAGTTCAATCAAACAGATCAAAACACTTCTCATTTGAGCAAATGACTATATGTTCAGAACATCTGAATGAATTAAATGGTTCAAATACGTGAATCATTTGAGCAATTTGGATCATTTAGATGACTTGATTTCATAAGCCATTTTAAAATACTAACTAAGTACTAAATACTACTGTTCTGTTCGACAATAAGGTTGATTTTACTTTGTTCGGGAACTTCGGGAGCGCGCAGCGCAAATCATATGCTTCAGATCTGAACTTGCGCGCAGCGCGCAGCGCAAATCATATGCTTCAGATCTGAACTTCGGGAGCGCGCAGCGCAAATCATTTGTTTCAGATCTGAACTTGCGCGCAGCGCAAATCATATGATTCAGATTTGAACTTGCGCGCAGCGCAAATCATATGTTTCAGATCTGAACTTCGGGAGCGCGCAGCGCAAATCATATGCTTCAGATCTGAACTTGCGCGCAGCGCAAATCATATGCTTCAGATCTGAACTTGCGCGCAGCGCAAATCATATGATTCAGATTTGAACTTGCGCGCAGCGCAAATCATATGCTTCAGATCTGAACTTGCGCGCAGCGCAAATCATATGCTTCAGATCTGAACTTGCGCGCAGCGCAAATCATATGCTTCAGATCTGAACTTGCGCGCAGCGCAAATCATATGCTTCAGATCTGAACTTGCGCGCAGCGCAAATCATATGCTTCAGATCTGAACTTGCGCGCAGCGCAAATCATATGCTTCAGATCTGAACTTGCGCGCAGCGCAAATCATTTGTTTCAGATCTGAACTTGCGCGCAGCGCAAATCATATGCTTCAGATCTGAACTTGCGCGCAGCGCAAATCATATGCTTCAGATCTGAACTTGCGCGCAGCGCAAATCATATGCTTCAGATCTGAACTTGCGCGCAGCGCAAATCATATGCTTCAGATCTGAACTTGCGCGCAGCGCAAATCATATGATTCAGATTTGAACTTGCGCGCAGCGCAAATCATATGCTTCAGATCTGAACTTGCGCGCAGCGCAAATCATATGATTCAGATTTGAACTTGCGCGCAGCGCAAATCATATGCTTCAGATCTGAACTTGCGCGCAGCGCAAATCATATGCTTCAGATCTGAACTTGCGCGCAGCGCAAATCATATGCTTCAGATCTGAACTTGCGCGCAGCGCAAATCATATGCTTCAGATCTGAACTTGCGCGCAGCGCAAATCATATGCTTCAGATCTGAACTTGCGCGCAGCGCAAATCATATGATTCAGATCTGAACTTGCGCGCAGCGCAAATCATATGATTCAGATCTGAACTTGCGCGCAGCGCAAATCATTTGTTTCAGATCTGAACTTGCGCGCAGCGCAAATCATATGATTCACATTTGAACTTGCGCGCAGCGCAAATCATATGCTTCAGATCTGAACTTGCGCGCAGCGCAAATCATATGATTCAGATTTGAACTTGCGCGCAGCGCAAATCATATGCTTCAGATCTGAACTTGCGCGCAGCGCAAATCATATGCTTCAGATCTGAACTTGCGCGCAGCGCAAATCATATGATTCACATTTGAACTTGCGCGCAGCGCAAATCATATGCTTCAGATCTGAACTTGCGCGCAGCGCAAATCATATGCTTCAGATCTGAACTTGCGCGCAGCGCAAATCATATGCTTCAGATCTGAACTTGCGCGCAGCGCAAATCATATGATTCACATTTGAACTTGCGCGCAGCGCAAATCATATGATTCAGATTTGAACTTGCGCGCAGCGCAAATCATATGCTTCAGATCTGAACTTGCGCGCAGCGCAAATCATATGATTCAGATCTGAACTTGCGCGCAGCGCAAATCATTGTTCAGATCTGAACTTGCGCGCAGCGCAAATCATATGATTCACATTTGAACTTGCGCGCAGCGCAAATCAAAATGAATAATAATTAAATAATACAATTAATTCGTTTATTTAATTTTTTAAATATATTTGTATTATTTTTATATTTTATTATTTTTAATAATTTTGTCTGCATTTGAAAGTTTTTTAAATACATATGTATTTAATAATTATATAAATATTGAAATATTTGTTTCTTTTTGACAAATTAGATTAGTTTAAAAATATTATTTAGATGATTTAAATATTTATTCTGTATAATGATATAATATATATATATATATATATATATATATATATATATATATATATATATATATTATTTAATAATATAAATATTTGAGAAAATGTTCTGCATTTTTACAATGTTTCTTTGAAACAAAGTTAATTTAACAATAATTTAAATAGTTTTTCTGTATTTTACAGTTGATTTTTTTTTTAAATACATTTTATTTTCATAATAATTCAAATATTTGTTCTGTTCGACAATAAGGTTGATTTTATTTTGCTCGAACTTCGGGAGCGCGCAGCGCAAATCATTTGATTCAGATCTGAACTTCGGGAGCGCGCAGCGCAAATCATTTTCTGAGTTGTGTTTCGGTAAAAGCACCAGTGGCTCTCTGAGTGCAATCATTTCACGTCATCGACGCAGAATGTACTGTGCACATAAAAATGGCACCCCATAGTCCAAAAACTATGTCGAATGTTTTAAATAACACATTTTCATGGGTTTTCTTCTACATATTTAAATAAGAGACATAATGTACGTTATATTAAGCTATACATGTCTTAAAACCCGGGATCCCTTCAAGAACTTCAGTTGTAATCTTATCCATCAAACACTATACCATTCAAAAGCTTGGAGTCAGTATAATTGTTTTTTTGGGGGGGAGAAATTATAGAAATCAATACTTTTATTTAGCAAGGATGCTTTAAATTGTTCAAAAGTGATGATAAAGACATTCATAATGTCACAAAAGATTTCTATTTCAGATTAATGCTTTGTATTCATCATAGAAACCTGGAAAAATTCTACTCAGCTGTTTTCAACATAATGAGAATAATAATACTAATAGTAATACATGTTTTTTTTAAGCAGCAAATCCGAATATTAGAATGATTACTGAAGGATCATGTGACTGACGCTAGAAATTAATCTTTGAAATCACAGGAATAACTTGCATTCAAAGAGAAAAGAGTTGTTTTAAATCATATCAAAATTGGATATAAAAATGCATGCTTGGTGATCAGAAGAGACTTCTTTAAAAAACATAATAAATCTGACTTCAGAAACATTTGACTGTTACACTCTTACAAATAAAAGTGCTTCACGATGCCATAGAAGAAGTTGTGAAATATATCCTTCATGACAGCAACAGAGTACATGCGCTGAGAGGAGCGGAGCACAATTCATGCCAACAGCCCGTAATATAACTGAATATTTACCAAGAAACATATTTAGCTAGCTTGATAGAGAAGGATCACCCAAATCTGAAAGAATGTGAAGGCTATGATGATGAGGGCAATGGACGAAAGTTATAGTTCTCAAGGAATTAGTTTGTTCCTTCTAGATAGGCTACTGAATATTTTCAGCCGAAAGCATGATTTTAATAAGTAGCGTACTACAAGACTTATTCACACGCAATAATGCCTTCAAACAAATAATCACACAGTGCTACTTCATCTGTATCTGATTTCGATTGAGCAGAACTCTGTCAGAAATGCATCGACCCATAGATAATATAACTGATGAATTAACATAGTTATTTTCATCACAAACTAAATTTGCACCACAAAAAGCAGCAATTACCCTTTAATGCTGACAATATAGCTTGTCATGTGGAAGGAAAACCGTTTGAACGCTAGCGATCCAATAAGCCATGTTGAAACTCTCCTGTTATTGAATTGTTTAATATACGAACAGTAGGTATTTGAAACCTACTGAAATGCTGTTTCTGATATAAGTGAGTGTAGCGGGAGAGGGAAATGTTGAACCCGGAGCGGAGTGATTATTAAACACGTGAAGCGTGGATGGGAAAAGTAGTGTACGTTATACTCTGCCGGACAGCGCCACACAAATGTGGCTTTTTATTAATGACTGTCCTTCTATCTACAGGATGAAGCACGGAGTAACAGCTCACTACCAGTTAATTACAAAAGACACTGTATCAGTCTGCATCAGGCAATTCTAGATTCATTTTTCATCATTTCTGAAATGATCCCTTGACTATGTTCGGGCATGCCATCTAGTGGCGAAATGTATTTGTGGCCCGATGCCAAACTTACTTGCCGACTCCTGATCTATAGAGTCGAACGCAGCACTAAAACTATAGCAATGAGACGCAAGAAGCAAGTCATTTGTAATTTTAACAAGTGCAGTTTCTGTGCTATGACAGGCCTGAAACCTGACTCAAATTCTTCAGAGATATCATTTTTTAGCAAGAAGGAGCACAGTTGAGCAGACACTACTTTTTCAAAAAAAATGGAAGTAAACGGAAGATTTGAAATGGGCCTGTAATTTGCCAGTTCACAAAGTGTGCTGATAAGATGGTGTTGACAGCCATGCAGGACTGTAACAAAATAATAGTGCTGGGATGAATGATTCATCTGAACAAACAGGTTTGTTTGGTTGGTTAAGGAGCGGGTTCGAAACACTGATTTAATTAAGCAAGTAAGACTGTTCATACAGTTCATTTAAAGACACCAGTTCAACTCACAGATTCATGAGAGCAAATTGCTTTGGTTGAATCAAACTGTTCAAAATAGTGATCCGTAGAATTAATCTGATTCTTTAGGTTCAAAATATTGAATAATTCATGCAAAAAGGTTCATACAGAGGGTTTGGTTTAATATATCAGATAGAAATACTAATTCAGTGAGCAAATGTGATCGTTTGTATGATTAATTTAACTCAAAAGGTTCAAGACACTGTTTCATATGCAAATTTGACAATTTAATTAAATACAAATTAGTGCCGTCAAACGATTAATCGCATCCAAAATATTTTTGTTCTTTACATGTGTGTGTGTGTACTGTGAATATGTATTGTGTATTTATAAATGCACACCCATGCATGTATATATTTAAGAAAAATATTTTATGATGATATATTATACATATTTATATAAAATATAAATAATATTAATATATATAATAATATATATAATATATATTACATATATACATGTAAATATTTTCAAAATATATACTGTATGTGTGTGTATTTATATATACATAATAAATATACACAGCACACACATATATTTTGTAAACAAAAACTTTTATTTTGTATGCGATTAATCATTTGAAAGCACTAATAAAACATAATTTGAGCAACTTGGTTCATTCAGATGTTTCAAAATACTGATTCGTTTGAGCAAATAAGATCTAATAAGTTCAGATGATTAACCATCAACCAGTTAAAACAGTGATTCATTTGAGCAATCGCTTCATTCATACCATTCAGTTTAACTAAAACAGTTCAGAATATCGATTCATTTGTGAATATGATCAAATTGCTTTGTATGGACAGTTCAATCAAACAGATCAAAACACTTCTCATTTGAGCAAATGACTATATGTTCAGAACATCTGAATGAATTAAATGGTTCAAATACGTGAATCATTTGAGCAATTTGGATCATTTAGATGACTTGATTTCATAAGCCATTTTAAAATACTAACTAAGTACTAAATACTACTGTTCTGTTCGACAATAAGGTTGATTTTACTTTGTTCGGGAACTTCGGGAGCGCGCAGCGCAAATCATATGCTTCAGATCTGAACTTCGGGAGCGCGCAGCGCAAATCATTTGTTTCAGATCTGAACTTGCGCGCAGCGCAAATCATATGATTCAGATTTGAACTTGCGCGCAGCGCAAATCATATGTTTCAGATCTGAACTTCGGGAGCGCGCAGCGCAAATCATATGCTTCAGATCTGAACTTGCGCGCAGCGCAAATCATATGCTTCAGATCTGAACTTGCGCGCAGCGCAAATCATATGATTCAGATTTGAACTTGCGCGCAGCGCAAATCATATGCTTCAGATCTGAACTTGCGCGCAGCGCAAATCATATGCTTCAGATCTGAACTTGCGCGCAGCGCAAATCATATGCTTCAGATCTGAACTTGCGCGCAGCGCAAATCATATGCTTCAGATCTGAACTTGCGCGCAGCGCAAATCATATGCTTCAGATCTGAACTTGCGCGCAGCGCAAATCATATGCTTCAGATCTGAACTTGCGCGCAGCGCAAATCATATGATTCAGATCTGAACTTGCGCGCAGCGCAAATCATTTGTTTCAGATCTGAACTTGCGCGCAGCGCAAATCATATGCTTCAGATCTGAACTTGCGCGCAGCGCAAATCATATGCTTCAGATCTGAACTTGCGCGCAGCGCAAATCATATGCTTCAGATCTGAACTTGCGCGCAGCGCAAATCATATGCTTCAGATCTGAACTTGCGCGCAGCGCAAATCATATGATTCAGATTTGAACTTGCGCGCAGCGCAAATCATATGCTTCAGATCTGAACTTGCGCGCAGCGCAAATCATATGCTTCAGATCTGAACTTGCGCGCAGCGCAAATCATATGATTCACATTTGAACTTGCGCGCAGCGCAAATCATATGCTTCAGATCTGAACTTGCGCGCAGCGCAAATCATATGATTCAGATTTGAACTTGCGCGCAGCGCAAATCATATGCTTCAGATCTGAACTTGCGCGCAGCACAAATCATATGCTTCAGATCTGAACTTGCGCGCAGCGCAAATCATATGCTTCAGATCTGAACTTGCGCGCAGCGCAAATCATATGATTCAGATCTGAACGCAGCGCAAATCATATGATTCAGATCTGAACTTGCGCGCAGCGCAAATCATTTGTTTCAGATCTGAACTTGCGCGCAGCGCAAATCATATGATTCACATTTGAACTTGCGCGCAGCGCAAATCATATGCTTCAGATCTGAACTTGCGCGCAGCGCAAATCATATGCTTCAGATCTGAACTTGCGCGCAGCGCAAATCATATGCTTCAGATCTGAACTTGCGCGCAGCGCAAATCATATGCTTCAGATCTGAACTTGCGCGCAGCGCAAATCATATGCTTCAGATCTGAACTTGCGCGCAGCGCAAATCATATGATTCACATTTGAACTTGCGCGCAGCGCAAATCATATGCTTCAGATCTGAACTTGCGCGCAGCGCAAATCATATGATTCAGATTTGAACTTGCGCGCAGCGCAAATCATATGATTCAGATTTGAACTTGCGCGCAGCGCAAATCATATGCTTCAGATCTGAACTTGCGCGCAGCGCAAATCATATGATTCAGATCTGAACTTGCGCGCAGCGCAAATCGTTTGTTTCAGATCTGAACTTGCGCGCAGCGCAAATCATATGATTCACATTTGAACTTGCGCGCAGCGCAAATCATATGCTTCAGATCTGAACTTGCGCGCAGCGCAAATCATATGATTCAGATTTGAACTTGCGCGCAGCGCAAATCATATGCTTCAGATCTGAACTTGCGCGCAGCGCAAATCATATGATTCAGATCTGAACTTGCGCGCAGCGCAAATCATTTGTTTCAGATCTGAACTTGCGCGCAGCGCAAATCATATGATTCACATTTGAACTTGCGCGCAGCGCAAATCATATGCTTCACATTTGAACTTGCGCGCAGCGCAAATCATATGCTTCAGATCTGAACTTGCGCGCAGCGCAAATCATATGCTTCAGATCTGAACTTGCGCGCAGCGCAAATCATATGCTTCAGATCTGAACTTGCGCGCAGCGCAAATCATATGCTTCAGATCTGAACTTGCGCGCAGCGCAAATCATATGATTCAGATTTGAACTTGCGCGCAGCGCAAATCATATGCTTCAGATCTGAACTTGCGCGCAGCGCAAATCATATGATTCAGATTTGAACTTGCGCGCAGCGCAAATCATATGCTTCAGATCTGAACTTGCGCGCAGCGCAAATCATTTGATTCAGATCTGAACTTCGGGAGCGCGCAGCGCAAACCAATTTTATTTAATAATAAAATGAATAATAATTAAATAATACAATTAATTTGTTTATTTAATTTTTTTAAATATATTTGTATTATTTTTATATTTTATTATTTTTAATAATTTTGTCTGCATTTGAAAGTTTTTTTTAAATACATATGTATTTAATAATTATATAAATATTGAAATATTTGTTTCTTTTTTTGACAAATTAGATTTGTTTAAAAATATTATTTAGATGATTTAAATATTTATTCTGTATAATGATATAATATATATATATATATATATATATATATATATATATATATATATATATATATTATTTTAATAATATAAATATTTGAGAAAATGTTCTGCATTTTTACAATGTTTCTTTGAAACAAAGTTAATTTAACAATAATTTAAATAGTTTTTCTGTATTTTACAGTTGATTTTTTTTTTAAATACATTTTTATTTTCATAATAATTCAAATATTTGTTCTGTTCGACAATAAGGTTGATTTTATTTTGCTCGAACTTCGGGAGCGCGCAGCGCAAATCATTTGATTCAGATCTGAACTTCGGGAGCGCGCAGCGCAAATCATTTTCTGAGTTGTGTTTCGGTAAAAGCACCAGTGGCTCTCTGAGTGCAATCATTTCACGTCATCGACGCAGAATGTACTGTGCACATAAAAATGGCACCCCATAGTCCAAAAACTATGTCGAATGTTTTAAATAACACATTTTCATGGGTTTTCTTCTACATATTTAAATAAGAGACATAATGTACGTTATATTAAGCTATACATGTCTTAAAACCCGGGATCCCTTCAAGAACTTCAGTTGTAATCTTATCCATCAAACACTATACCATTCAAAAGCTTGGAGTCAGTATAATTGTTTTTTTGGGGGGGAGAAATTATAGAAATCAATACTTTTATTTAGCAAGGATGCTTTAAATTGTTCAAAAGTGATGATAAAGACATTCATAATGTCACAAAAGATTTCTATTTCAGATTAATGCTTTGTATTCATCATAGAAACCTGGAAAAATTCTACTCAGCTGTTTTCAACATAATGAGAATAATAATACTAATAGTAATACATGTTTTTTTTAAGCAGCAAATCCGAATATTAGAATGATTACTGAAGGATCATGTGACTGACGCTAGAAATTAATCTTTGAAATCACAGGAATAACTTGCGTTCAAAGAGAAAGAGTTGTTTTAAATCATATCAAAATTGGATATAAAATGCATGCTTGGTGATCAGAAGAGACTTCTTTAAAAACATAATAAATCTGACTTCAGAAACATTTGACTGTTACACTCTTACAAATAAAAGTGCTTCACGATGCCATAGAAGAAGTTGTGAAATATATCCTTCATGACAGCAACAGAGTACATGCGCTGAGAGGAGCGGAGCACAATTCATGCCAACAGCCCGTAATATAACTGAATATTTACCAAGAAACATATTTAGCTAGCTTGATAGAGAAGGATCACCCAAATCTGAAAGAATGTGAAGGCTATGATGATGAGGGCAATGGACGAAAGTTATAGTTCTCAAGGAATTAGTTTGTTCCTTCTAGATAGGCTACTGAATATTTTCAGCCGAAAGCATGATTTTAATAAGTAGCGTACTACAAGACTTATTCACACGCGATAATGCCTTCAAACAAATAATCACACAGTGCTACTTCATCTGTATCTGATTTCGATTGAGCAGAACTCTGTCAGAAATGCATCGACCCATAGATAATATAACTGATGAATTAACATAGTTATTTTCATCACAAACTAAATTTGCACCACAAAAAGCAGCAATTACCCTTTAATGCTGACAATATAGCTTGTCATGTGGAAGGAAAACCGTTTGAACGCTAGCGATCCAATAAGCCATGTTGAAACTCTCCTGTTATTGAATTGTTTAATATACGAACAGTAGGTATTTGAAACCTACTGAAATGCTGTTTCTGATATAAGTGAGTGTAGCGGGAGAGGGAAATGTTGAACCCGGAGCGGAGTGATTATTAAACACGTGAAGCGTGGATGGGAAAAGTAGTGTACGTTATACTCTGCCGGACAGCGCCACACAAATGTGGCTTTTTATTAATGACTGTCCTTCTATCTACAGGATGAAGCACGGAGTAACAGCTCACTACCAGTTCATTACAAAAGACACTGTATCAGTCTGCATCAGGCAATTCTAGATTCATTTTTCATCATTTCTGAAATGATCCTTTGACTATGTTCGGGCATGCCATCTAGTGGCGAAATGTATTTTTGGCCCGATGCCAAACTTGCCGACTCCTGATCTATAGAGTCGAACGCAGCACTAAAACTATAGCAATGAGACGCAAGAAGCAAGTCATTTGTAATTTGAACAAGTGCAGTTTCTGTGCTATGACGGGCCTGAAACCTGACTCAAATTCTTCAGAGATATAATTTTTTAGCAAGAAGGAGCACAGTTGAGCAGACACTACTTTTTCAAAAAAAATGGACGTAAACGGAAGATTTGAAATGGGCCTGTAATTTGCCAGTTCACAAAGTGTGCTGATAAGATGGTGTTGACAGCCATGCAGGACTGTAACAAAATAATAGTGCTGGGATGAATGATTCATCTGAACAAACAGGTTTGTTTGGTTGGTTAAGGAGCGGGTTCGAAACACTGATTTAATTAAGCAAGTAAGACTGTTCATACGGTTCATTTAAAGACACCAGTTCAACTCACAGATTCATGAGAGCAAATTGCTTTGGTTGAATCAAACTGTTCAAAATAGTGATCCGTAGAATTAATCTGATTCTTTAGGTTCAAAATATTGAATAATTCATGCAAAAAGGTTCATACAGAGGGTTTGGTTTAATATATCAGATAGAAATACTAATTCAGTGAGCAAATGTGATCGTTTGTATGATTAATTTAACTCAAAAGGTTCAAGACACTGTTTCATATGCAAATTTGACAATTTAATTAAATACAAATTAGTGCCGTCAAACGATTAATCGCATCCAAAATATTTTTGTTCTTTACATGTGTGTGTGTGTGTACTGTGAATATGTATTGTGTATTTATAAATGCACACCCATGCATGTATATATTTAAGAAAAATATTTTATGATGATATATTATACATATTTATATAAAATATAAATAATATTAATATATATAATAATATATATAATATATATTACATATATACATGTAAATATTTTCAAAATATATACTGTATGTGTGTGTATTTATATATACATAATAAATATACACAGCACACACACATATATTTTGTAAACAAAAACTTTTATTTTGTATGCGATTAATCATTTGAAAGCACTAATAAAACATAATTTGAGCAACTTGGTTCATTCAGATGTTTCAAAATACTGATTCGTTTGAGCAAATAAGATCTAATAAGTTCAGATGATTAACCATCAACCAGTTAAAACAGTGATTCATTTGAGCAATCGCTTCATTCATACCATTCAGTTTAACTAAAACAGTTCAGAATATCGATTCATTTGTGAATATGATCAAATTGCTTTGTATGGACAGTTCAATCAAACAGAACAAAACACTTCTCGTTTGAGCAAATGACTATATGTTCAGAAAATCTGAATGAATTAAATGGTTCAAATACGTGAATCATTTGAGCAATTTGGATCATTTAGATGACTTGATTTCATAAGCCATTTCAAAATACTAACTAAGTACTAAATACTACTGTTCTGTTCGACAATAAGGTTGATTTTATTTTGTTCGGGAACTTCGGGAGCGCGCAGCGCAAATCATATGCTTCAGATCTGAACTTCGGGAGCGCGCAGCGCAAATCATATGCTTCAGATCTGAACTTGCGCGCAGCGCAAATCATATGCTTCAGATCTGAACTTGCGCGCAGCGCAAATCATTTGATTCAGATCTGAACTTCGGGAGCGCGCAGCGCAAACCAATTTTATTTAATAATAAAATGAATAATAATTAAATAATACAATTAATTCGTTTATTTTTATTTTTTTTAATATATTTGTATTATTTTTATATTTTATTATTTTTAATAATTTTGTCTGCATTTGAAAGTTTAAATACATATGTATTTAATAATTATATAAATATTGAAATATTTGTTTCTTTTTTTGACAAATTAGATTTGTTTAAAAATATTATTTAGATGATTTAAATATTTATTCTGTATAATGATATAATATATATATATATATATATATATATATATATATATATATATATATATTATTTTAATAATATAAATATTTGAGAAAATGTTCTGCATTTTTACAATGTTTCTTTGAAACAAAGTTAATTTAACAATAATTTAAATAGTTTTTCTGTATTTTACAGTTGATTTTTTTTTTTTAAATACATTTTTATTTTCATAATAATTCAAATATTTGTTCTGTTCGACAATAAGGTTGATTTTATTTTGCTCGGGAACTTCGGGAGCGCGCAGCGCAAATCATTTTTGTGTGTGTGGTTCAGGGAGGGCGCCGCCACGGCTGGTATGTGCTTGAGGAGAAAAGAAAAGCTAAGGAAGAAGTTCATGTGAAAAGCATATTTAACAATCGAGTAGGAGGAAAATATCGAGAATCTACAGATTTATACAGACGGTGCTAAAAGACCAGAGACCGAAGAGACCGGGTTTGGGGGGGCAATTCCAGGGTAAGAAGTAGAAATGAGTAAAAGATCATCTAATAAATTAGGGGTATATACAGTAGAGTTGTATTACAGTTTTAATTACATTGCAATGGGTGGAAAAGGTGCTCTGATACTTTATCAGTCTTGGCAAGTTTAAGGTCATTCCATTCAAAAGCTCGGCAAGATATCTTGTATGAAGTGCTTCAGTTAAACACAAGATTAAGTCATATGGGATGTCAGGTGAAATTTATGTGTGTGTGTGTGTGTGTGTGTGTGTGTGTGTGTGTGTGTGTGTGTGTGTGTGTGTGTGTGGTTATTTGAGGGGATTAAGTGAGTCTTAAGTAAGTGAAGGAAAAGGGATAGAAAAAGTGCTATTATAACCTATTATCTGATCCACACTTCGGAGCAGAGGGGGGCGGTAATTTACCAAAAAGCTGGATGCCAACCGCTGTAAAACTGGAAACAAGAAGAAGAAGAAGCTCCCTAAATTAGCGCCCCTACCGGTGTTCCGACACTCTGTGCTACCTCTCAGAATGAGCTACCCATGCACAATGCGCATGCGCAGTTCCCTACTACTCTTGGAAACCCTCTATCTGAAGACCCGCCCATAAATTTGAGCTACCCTGTCTGAGTTGTGAACGAGTGCGTAAGTAAAATCTATTTAGCTTAATTACAGTTGTGGTTTTTTGTTAAATTGAATCGCTCCCATTAAATATGTAATAATTTCTTCAGTGTCTAATAATTTATAACAACAAAAACGAGTTTTCTTACCAAGAGGGTGCTTCTTCAAAAAAGCATGTGGTTTTGACGAGTTTCCGATTTACTAAATAAAATGTGTCTTTGTCATACTAAATATAATACATTTTCCATTGTCTCTCATTCCAACGCTTAATTTTATCACAAGGGTTTATTCTCCCTAAAACGCAAGCAGTCTTGAGGAGCCAGTGATTTAAATTGATCTTGCTAAATTAAAATAATATATTCAAAATCGAATGGCTCCTAGTAAATGGGTGATAATTTCATCATTGTCTGTGATATCGATGAGCATAATGTTATCAAAAATGTTTTTGTCATAAGCCCGAGACAATGCACGAATTTCGGCTGTCCCAAACCGTGAAACAATTGCGGTGATTTCTGATTTGTCTTTCGTCTGTGACAGCCGAAAATTGTGCAGTGTTGTCTTGGGCTTTATAGTTCAACACTCTTAGGCTACTATATTAAAGTTTTGTGTAATACTTTTAATTTTTACACAAGGTAGTTGTTGACGTTTTAAGTGGGCTACTCTTCAAAACAGATTATTTGTGAGCCTGTGATATTCAGGCTAAATATGTAATACGTTTTTCAGTCATTCATTTCACTATGATTTTAAGCTTTGACATGGTCTTACTCCGTCAATATGAAATATATAAATGTTATCATGTTTTTATTGTTTTATTGGGTTAGTCAGGTGTCATTTTTGCATATTAACTCTTCATTCATATATATATATATTTTTTTTGTTAGCACCCACACGAAAAAAATACTATAGTAATTTATAGTAAGTTTATTAATGTTTATTTATTTTTTTAAAGAAATTTCCTAAAGATGCGGTGCCACAATGAGATGCATTCAAGTTGGGCTACACATAGTTTACATCATGAGCTGCAGAAAGATGGGAGCAGTTGTGGAGTCTTGATTTTAAAAGTAGGGCTACAAAAGTATTTATCTTCAGTGAAGATTTTGTTTATGAATTATACTGTTCTTTCATAACTTGATTTGTTAGTTTGCAGAGGATTACTTAAGCACAGGCGGAGCTCTGAACATCCACACAGATACACAAGCTGTGGAAAGGGCCAGATTATGTATAGCTTGCGCAATAATTGAATATGGTGGTAAGTTTATTTATTGGTAATCAAATTTACTTTTGCATTATAAAGTCATAGCTGGAGGTTATTTTGTGTTTCAACAGCATACACTCTGCATTGCTAATACCCTTTATTAGCAGGCTTCCATACCGAAACACAATTTAATGATAAGGTTTTAAAGTACTTTTGGTAAAGGCCTATCTCTTTATCCCAAAAGGTGATGTTTCTTCCATCTGCACAGCTTGCAACAAGACAAACCCAGACAATATCTCTGACAGCTTTACCATGGTAAATAACATGTAGATTCAAACTATGTTCACAGGATAAACTTTAATGCATACTTAATGCATTGTTGATTTAATTAAGTCACTTGACTCTTTTTAGGTGCAGTGCAATTTGTGTTCAAGGTGGGAACACCTAACTTGCATCCCTGGTGTCGTGACTACAGAGAATCTTTCAACAAAATACAATTGCAACCATTGCAAATCATAATCTAGTGTTGTTTAATTATTTTCAAGATGGCTATTTTTATCTTTTGCTTTAGTGTGCCAGTATAAAATATTAGTTTACATTTCCCAACAATATTTTTTCCAATTATTGTAATAATTATAATTACACTGGGACACTTAAGCAAAAGATAGGAATAGCCATCGTATAATAAACATTTTGGGGTAAGTCTATCTTGTTCTAAATCAGCTGTAAACAAAAAAAAACTAAAACACAGTACATATATATGCTGTGTATATTATTGTATACAGATTTGAATTACATATAATAATTATAAATTCCCGTAATATACTTTGCTTACACTTTTCAAGCATTAAATACTCAATTAAAATGAATTAATGCTGAATTAAAATGACAATAAAATGTTATCTTTGTCTAACAAAATGTTCTCATTATTCTACCTTAAGGTACCATTAAGGTGGTAGTTCATTCTGATAGGTATTTAATAGCTGACAATATGTGCTACCTCTGTTTCTGAATCATTTATTAAGGTGGTAGTTCATTCTGATAGGTATTTAATAGCTGACAATATGTGCTACCTCTGTTTCTGAATCATTTATTAAGATGGTAGTTCATTCTGATAGGTATTTAATAGCTGACAATATGTGCTACCTCTGTTTCTGAATCATTTATTAAGATGGTAGTTCATTCTGATAGGTATTTAATAGCTGACAATATGTGCTACCTCTGTTTCTCCATCATTTATTAAGATGGTAGTTCATTCTGATAGGTATTTAATAGCTGACAATATGTGCTACCTCTGTTTCTGCATCATTTATTAAGATGGTAGTTCATTCTGATAGGTATTTAATAGCTGACAATATGTGCTACCTCTGTTTCTGAATCATTTATTAAGGTGGTAGTTCATTCTGATAGGTATTTAATAGCTGACAATATGTGCTACCTCTGTTTCTGCATCATTTATTAAGGTGGTAGTTCATTCTGATAGGTATTTAATAGCTGACAATATGTGCTACCTCTGTTTCTGAATCATTTATTAAGGTGGTAGTTTATTCTGATAGGTATTTAATAGCTGACAATATGTGCTACCTCTGTTTCTGAATCATTTATTAAGATGGTAGTTCATTCTGATAGGTATTTAATAGCTGACAATATGTGCTACCTCTGTTTCTGAATCATTTATTAAGATGGTAGTTCATTCTGATAGGTATTTAATAGCTGACAATATGTGCTACCTCTGTTTCTGAATCATTTATTAAGATGGTAGTTCATTCTGATAGGTATTTAATAGCTGACAATATGTGCTACCTCTGTTTCTCCATTATTTATTAAGGTGGTAGTTCATTCTGATAGGTATTTAATAGCTGACAATATGTGCTACCTCTGTTTCTCCATTATTTATTAAGGTGGTAGTTCATTCTGATAGGTATTTAATAGCTGACAATATGTGCTACCTCTGTTTCTCCATTATTTATTAAGGTGGTAGTTCATTCTGATAGGTATTTAATAGCTGACAATATGTGCTACCTCTTTTTCTCCATTATTTATTAAGGTGGTAGTTCATTCTGATAGGTATTTAATAGCTGACAATATGTGCTACCTCTGTTTCTCCATTATTTATTAAGGTGGTAGTTCATTCTGATAGGTATTTAATAGCTGACAATATGTGCTACCTCTGTTTCTCCATTATTTATTAAGGTGGTAGTTCATTCTGATAGGTATTTAATAGCTGACAATATGTGCTACCTCTGTTTCTGAATCATTTATTAAGGTGGTAGTTCATTCTGATAGGTATTTATAAACTGACAATATGTGCTACCTCTGTTTCTCCATCATTTATTAAGATGGTAGTTCATTCTGAGAGGTATTTAATAGCTGACAATATGTGCTACCTCTGTTTCTGCATCATTTATTAAGATGGTAGTTCATTCTGATAGGTATTTAATAGCTGACAATATGTGCTACCTCTGTTTCTGAATCATTTATTAAGGTGGTAGTTCATTCTGATAGGTGTTTAATAGCTGACAATATGTGCTACCTCTGTTTCTCCATAATTTATTAAGATGGTAGTTCATTCTGATAGGTATTTAATAGCTGACAATATGTGCTACCTCTGTTTCTGCATCATTTATTAAGATGGTAGTTCATTCTGATAGGTATTTAATAGCTGACAATATGTGCTACCTCTGTTTCTCCATCATTTATTAAGATGGTAGTTCATTCTGATAGGTATTTAATAGCTGACAATATGTGCTACCTCTGTTTCTGAATCATTTATTAAGATGGTAGTTCATTCTGATAGGTATTTAATAGCTGACAATATGTGCTACCTCTGTTTCTCCATCATTTATTAAGATGGTAGTTCATTCTGATAGGTATTTAATAGCTGACAATATGTGCTACCTCTGTTTCTGAATCATTTATTAAGGTGGTAGTTCATTCTGATAGGTATTTAATAGCTGACAATATGTGCTACCTCTGTTTCTGAATCATTTATTAAGATGGTAGTTCATTCTGATAGGTATTTAATAGCTGACAATATGTGCTACCTCTGTTTCTGAATCATTTATTAAGGTGGTAGTTCATTCTGATAGGTATTTAATAGCTGACAATATGTGCTACCTCTGTTTCTGAATCATTTATTAAGGTGGTAGTTCATTCTGATAGGTATTTAATAGCTGACAATATGTGCTACCTCTGTTTCTCCATCATTTATTAAGATGGTAGTTCATTCTGATAGGTATTTAATAGCTGACAATATGTGCTACCTCTGTTTCTGAATCATTTATTAAGGTGGTAGTTCATTCTGATAGGTATTTAATAGCTGACAATATGTGCTACCTCTGTTTCTCCATCATTTATTAAGATGGTAGTTCATTCTGATAGGTATTTAATAACTGACAATATGTGCTACCTCTGTTTCTGAATCATTTATTAAGATGGTAGTTCATTCTGATAGGTGTTTAATAGCTGACAATATGTGCTACCTCTGTTTCTCCATCATTTATTAAGGTGGTAGTTCATTCTGATAGGTATTTAATAGCTGACAATATGTGCTACCTCTGTTTCTGAATCATTTATTAAGGTGGTAGTTCATTCTGATAGGTATTTAATAGCTGACAATATGTGCTACCTCTGTTTCTGAATCATTTATTAAGATGGTAGTTCATTCTGATAGGTATTTAATAGCTGACAATATGTGCTACCTCTGTTTCTCCATCATTTATTAAGATGGTAGTTCATTCTGATAGGTATTTAATAGCTGACAATATGTGCTACCTCTGTTTCTGAATCATTTATTAAGGTGGTAGTTCATTCTGATAGGTATTTAATAGCTGACAATATGTGCTACCTCTGTTTCTGAATCATTTATTAAGATGGTAGTTCATTCTGATAGGTGTTTAATAGCTGACAATATGTGCTACCTCTGTTTCTGAATCATTTATTAAGATGGTAGTTCATTCTGAGAAAGAAGCTCATGTCGTTAGATTGACACAACAGCTTGAACTACTGGTAGCACATCCTGAGCGGGTAGGACAGATTGTCAGAACACCGGCAACAGGAGATGATACAGAAACTTTCGCCTAAATGCATTGTGGGTTTGTTTGCTATATGTTTGCTATATTAGCATTTTAAACTGTCCCGGCTATTCGACTTGGTTTATTGTTATAAAGATGGATTTTGATAACTTCAAGAAGACACGCATAAGTAGAGTTTCCACGCTGTCTCGTAAAGTGACGTTAATCGATCGCTCCATGTTTATGAATGAAATTCTGTCGTGTTTTAAATCGATACTGTACTGTTTGTCCCTTTATTTCAACATGTTTGACGTTCAGATTATTCAAGCGGACCCGCCAGCATTATAAAGTTAGTTTTCATTGTGATATTTGTTTCAAATTCGCCTGTGGTGTGAAAGGGATCATGTAATAGTCCACACATTTACCATGTTTTTACCATAGGAACCTAGTTTTAATGTGGTATTTGTAGTTAAAACACGGTAACCACAGCACTTAGGCTACCTTGTTTTGCCACAGTAAATGTGTTTTACTTTGTACTATTTGTAGTTAAAGAACACAACACTTACCATGTTTTTACCACAGTAACATACTTTTAATGTGGCATTTGTAGTTAATCACATCACTTGCCATGATTTTAATGCCTTTTATGTAAAACAAAATGTAATTCAAAATGTTTTTTGTCTTGCAGTTTCTTCAGATTCCACACATCTCCATCTCCTACAACAACCTTTGGTGTCCACCCTGCTAAAAAAAGAATAGAAGCCCAAAAGAATCCATCACAGAAATTCCAATGGTTTCCATTAAAATAATATTATAAACCATTATCTTTTTTCCAGTAAAACCATTACAAAATTCCTTTTTGTAGTGTGTTTTTGGGCATTTCTCCTTCAGGATTTAACATCCCACCAATATAATCCATCACACACCAGTAGACACCATTATAGTTTCCATTAAAACCAATTCAATTCCCATTATAACCATTAAATCCATTACATTTTTTATTGTTTTGGGCAGGGTTCTATTGTTTTTTTTCAGCAGGGCAACAGCTGTTAATCTACATCTCTCTCTCTCTGTCAGCTTATCCATAATTAGACACATTCTGACAAATCATGTATAACCTGAATGCACTGTAAGTCGCTTTGGATAAAAGCGTCTGCTAAATGCATAAATGTAAAGTGTAATTAATTGACACATGTTTGCTCTCTTTCTTCCTCTCTCTTGTTCATCATGGCATATTTTCAAAACTCAGAATCAAATTTTGATCAGTTATGTAAAAAATCTGCTAATATTAACAGGTAACTTGTACTCAAAGCTCTCAGTGCTGAACTTGAAGAAGCTGCCAGGCAGGCTAAAGTCCTTCAAAGGTTCAACATTTAACAGTTTCTGTTATCTTTGTTTCAGCTAAAAAGGAAGACCAAGGGAAGGCCTGTCAAACTCTTGTCTTGCCTTGTTTGTGGAGAGGGATGAATTTGGCCATCTTGTGTGTTTATGGAGAAGACCAAACGCTGCAAAGGCAAACATTTCCAATGGTACGTCTGTGTTGGTCCTAACCCTTTGACTGAACTTTACGGCAGTTACATTTTGCACAGCATATGATGTTTCTTAAACTTTGGTTTACATATCCCACGCCCCGTCAGGAAGAACCTCCAGCAAAGTGTTGCGCAGAAGTAGAAATAATTCATATAATTTCAGCAAATTCATATGATATTGTACAAGCGTACTCGTACAAAGTTCTAGGACTTTTACTCTTGCTGTCATTGGCCATTGCCTCAACTCTCGTGCAGATTGTGCCCATTATAAGAGTGTTTAAATCATAAAGTTTATATTAAGTCCATTAGATTCTTTATTAACCTTTACAAATTGGTGCCATCTCTTCCCGTTGCAACATGATATCAGTCCACACCTCACATTCTGCCTTTCTGTCCATGTTGGTTTGTATTGAACACGTCTGTCTAAGAAGCAAGAGTCTGGAAATGCTAGTTTAACTTGTCATGATGTGACAAATCAGATCTTCAGTTACTTTGGCCAAATCAGATCACTTAAAGATGTTCACGCCAAGAACAATAACTATAATGAGTAGAGCTGGGCGGTATGACCAAAAATTAATATCACGGTATTTTTCTAAATTATACCGGTTTCACGGTATATGACGGTATTTATTTTTTCATGCATGACCGGGTGTTAACCACATTTTCTACTTACTGAGGAAAAACTGCAGTAGATTGACTTAGAATGCCATATTTTAGTGTCATGATGAGTGAATATTGTAGAAAAAGTCCACACTAAATACAGGGGTTAAAGCAAAAGAAAATATTTCCTCGGCCAAACCCCATTCCACAGCCATACGGCTACATTCACACACACAGTTTAAGAGCAGTGTTTTTCTTCTTGTAGTTAGGTGCGCTTGTCCTCCTAATTAAAAACATTTAGGAGTACCTTCTGATCAATAAAAATAAATTTGGATAAAAAAATTAGCCTTCCGAATACGAGGTGACGTTTGACTCCTTAAAGTGACTTACAGGTGTATTTTATTTTTACCTTTGCAATGGCATAATTTTCATCTACTTCAAATTAAAAAATTTATGTTTATAAGCTTTTTAAAATTTATATTTAAAACAATATAATAAGTACAATACGACAAATAAGTTACCAATCATGAAATTAGTATTAATAAAAAAATAATTTGTATAATTTGGCACAGAAGAACACAAAAGTGGCTTGTACGTACATTTTCAGACGTTTAATGAGGCTCAGAGGTGGCATGAGTTCAATTACATTCATAGATTCATGTGGACATTAATGTTTTACATATAAATTTGCTTTTAGTGATGCACAACGGCTCAGCTGTTACTTTATTTTGAACTATTTTCGTTGATGAAATAGAACAAAATCATGCAGTACTTGTTTATTGATCTTTTGTATTAAATCAATATATCACATTTGCAAACTCCCCTTATAATTATTAAAAGCTGTCTCCTGATCGCGATCTGTGGGCGCACAGAAATTAAGAGCGCATGAGTGAGCTCAAGAATCAAAAGCACGTGAAAATGTGATGCATTCTGTCAGAACCTGTGGGAATGAGTATAATTATTATTAATAGCCGCAATCCAGCGCCGAAATTCAAGTTCTGCTCGGTGTTCTCTGCTAAGAACCCGACTGCGAATGAATGATGCAGGTGGCGTTACTATGTTGTTTGCCGAGGCGGAGATGATTTTTGGTGTTCCGCAGAACAACAACAGTGTGCTAACTTACATGATTCCTACATGTTTCTTTCCCCTCAGTAATCCCTGATAACGTTTAAATGGTGAACATGGAGCAGTTTTTTTCCATGAGCGGGAATGTAAAACCCGGAGTGGATCCAGAGCGGAGTGATTACAGAACGCTTAGAGTGGAGAGAGGAACGTGCTTTAATCCACTCCAGGCTTTGATCACATCCCCCTCAACAGACTGAATGCACCTCCTCTTTCCTTCATTTAAGACCTATTCAAGCTAAAATCAAGACATTTATAACACTATTTGAGAAATGTAAGCGTATTTACGGTCTTAAAATGATGAAAAGTGAATTTAAGAATGCGGAACCCTGCATTGACGGAATCCGTCGATCGACGGAGAACTTTAGTTTGTGAGAGACGCGGGAGCTGATGCAGCGGATGGTGGATATTTGTGGCGGTCAATGTGGATATTGTGGATGACTTCTTCTCTCTCATCACATTCTACTAGTGCTTCCGTTTCGGAACTTTCACATAGTAACACATACAGCTGTATCCTCGCCAAAATGCAATAGTGAAAAGAGACCCCTCTCTAACATCTCCATTCTGTCGCGCTCCTGCTCGCCTCATCTAGAACACCTCTCCATTATCTGCCGCCCATTTTATCTGCCCCGGGAATTCTCATCAACCGTCGTTACTGCCGTGTATATACCACCACAGGCGGATAGCAGCGTGGCTTTGTCTAAACTACACGATGAACTCAGCGGATATATCAACATACATCCTGACGCTGCATGTATCGTGGCGGGGACTTTAACAAGGCTAACCTCAAAAGGTCATCCCTAACTTTCATCAGCATATATCCTGTCCAACCAGAGGACTGAATACACTCGATCATTGTTACACCCAATTCAAAAATGCCTACAAAGCCCACTCACTGCGGCGTTTGGAAAATCAGACCATGCCGCCATTTTTCTCACACGGATTATAAACAACGGATCCTTCAAGAACCCCGGTGGAGAGGGAAGTGACGCGCTGGTCCCTCACTCTGAAGCTACGCTACAGGCGTCTCTTGATGACGTCGACTGGGACATGTTCCGGCGAGTTCATCTGACGTCAGCGAATTCACGGAGGTAGCATTAAGCTTCAGAACACACCAACCGAACAGGCCACTGAAACGGTTACAATAAAGACTTTCTCAAATCAGAAGCCGTGGGTGGACAGAACAATTCGTGACGCGGTTAACCATCGAACTGCCGCATACAATGCCGGTATTCTGTCAGGAAACATGAGTGAGTACAAGTCATCATGTTATGCTCTCCGTCACAGTAAGAGCCGCTAAACGCCGATACAGTGAGAGAATTGAGTCACATTTCCAGCTCAATGACTCTCGGCATGTGGCAGGGACTAAAGACCATCTGTTCCTCTGGAAACAACAACTCTGTGGAGGTGAGAGCAGACCCGTTGCTAGCCGTGAGCTAAACAACTTCTACGGTCGCTTTGAATGCAACAGCGCGCGATTCTGCCGAGCAGCGCGTCAAGAAGCAGCAGACAGAGCAGCAATGATTATGCTATCACCCTTTCAGAGGATGATGTTCGGAGGAACTAAGGAGAGTGAGCGTCAGAAAAGCAGCAGGACCCGATGGGATTACTGGCGCGTTCTGAGGTCCTGTGCTGATCAGCTTGCTGGTTTGTTTACATCCATATTTAATGAGTCCTCGCTACCTCTGTGGTCCCCACCCCTTTAAAAATCTGTCATTATCCCTGTGCCCAAGAACAGTAAACCCTCTTGCCTGAATGACTATCGTCCAGTTGCCCTTACATCGACAGTCATGAAGGTTTTGAGAGACTTTTAAAGAAACACATTTGCTCCTCCATCCCTGCTACTCTGGACCCTCTTCAGTTTGCCTATCGGCCAAATAGGTCTACTGATGATGCCATCTCCCAGGTACTGCACTCCTCCCTCACTCACATTGACAGCAAAATGGCAACTATGTCAGGCTGCTATTCATTGACTATAGCTCCGCTTTCAATACTATAGTCCCCACCAAGCTGGCTGTTAAACTCTCAGACCTCGGCCTAAACACTTCACTTTGTGACTGGATTCAAGATTTCCTCACCGCCAGACCACAAGTGGTGAAAGTCGGCCAGTTCACCTCCAACTCAATCACCCTGAACATAGGAGCCCCACAGGGCTGTGTCCTGAGCCCCCTGCTATACTCTCTATACACCCACGACTGCGTGTCCTCTCACAGCTCCACATCTATCATTAAATTTGCTGATGATACTGTGGTCCTGGGCCTCATTAACAACGATGACGAGACCGCATACTTGGATGAGGTGGAGAGACTTACAACATGGTGCCAGGACAACTGTCTCTCTCTGAACGTGAGCAAAACCAAAGAGCTGATCGTGGACTTCAGGAAGAGACAGCAGCGGCCCTACACTCCTCTTATGATCAGTGGGACCCCTGTGGAGAGGGTGAGCAGCTTCAAGTACCTCGGGGTAAACATCTCCGAGGACCTGACATGGACTACACACATTCAAACTCAGGTTAAGAAAGCCAGGCAAAGACTGTACCATCTGCGACAGCTGAGGAAATTCAGGGTCTCTCCAGCTATCCTGAAAACTTTCTATTCAGGGCCATAGAAAGTGTTCTGACTCAGTGCATCTCAGTGTGGTATAATAATGCCACAAACCAGGACTGCAAAGCTCTACAGAGAGTCGTGCTTAGCGCTGAGCGCATCTCGGGATCTACACTCCCCTCTCTGCAGGGCATCTACCTCAAACGCTGCAGAAGCAGAGCTGCTAAAATCACCAAAGACTCAAACCACCCGGTAACCATCTTTTCCGTTTACTGCCATCTGGCAGGCGCTACAGGAGCTTGATGGCAAAGACAGAGAGACTGAGGAAGAGCTTCTTCCCTCAGGCCATCAGGCTCCTTAACACAAACTCTGTTCCATAAACTTTCACAAGACTCATTATTATCTGTAAAAAAAATAACAAAACATTCATATTCTCATCATCCATATTGCCGCTTATGTGCATACCCAGTACAACCCGTTGCACATCCCTCTCATCCCTCCTGTTTATACTAATATTTATTAAGTCCCATATACTGTTTTTTGCACATCCAATTTGTTTTGCACATCTTACTGTTTTACTGTTTTGCACTTTTCTTTATTCTATTGCACATTTTACTTCTTATTTCTTTTTTTTACCTATATATATATATATACTCTTGTGTGGTGTTACTTTTATATAATTTAATTTTGACCTTATTTTTTTTTTTTATATATATATTTTCTTTTTTTTAATTCTTTGCACTGTCCACTGAGCGGACCTGATTTGAACTACATTTCACTTTTGATTATACCCTGTATAATTTATCATGTGACAAATAAAGAAACCTTGAACCTTGAACCTTGAACAGTCTCGCGTTTCAAACGTTATTTAAATGACACCGGTATTGCGGTATTTTAAAAATTCATATCGTAAGAAAAATAAACACCGGTATTCGGTATGAACCGGTATACCGCCCAGCACTAATAATGAGAACTACTGTATTTTGGCATCCACACAAACAAATGATTGTGTTCAATGTATTATTATACACGCTGCAGTTAAGTTGTTGTCTGCTCAAGCTCTTTGAAGTCAGGTGGATCCTGAATTGTTTTTATTGTTCATTAGCTGGAAAGTTTATTCCAATTATATTGTTCATCTGTCTTTTTAGATGTTAAAAGAAAATTAAAAATGATTCTAATGATATTGTTACTCTGTCGTTAAATAGTTGCAGTGTGGACTCTAAATGAGGCCTTTAAACTAGGGCTGTGCGATATGGACAAAAAATATATATCACGATTTTTTAATTTTTATCGATTTCGATTTTAATCACGATTTTGACACAAACAGACATGCTTTATCTTACACATCTTGTTTTTGCACATCTTACTTGTTTTTGCACATCTTACTTGTTTTGCACATCTTGTTTTGCACTTTTCTTTATTCTATTACACATTTTACTCTTTATTTCTTTTTTTACCTATATATATATATATATATATATATATATGCTCTTGTGTGGTGTTACTTTTATATAATTTTTATTCTTTGCACTGTCCACTGAGCGGACCTGATTTGATCTACATTTCACTTTTGATTATACCCTGTATAATTTATCATGTGACAAATAAAGAAACCTTGACCTTTACAGTTATAAATGCATTCTGTGTGAATTTGAAACATATTTCCAAATGAAACCAATTAGACCTTTCCCAAAAAGTTGCAACATGTCTCTAGAACAGACAAATGGCAAAATACATATATATATATATATATATATATATATATATTATATGTATATGTGAGTAATCAAATCCAACAAAACAAGATGCAACCAGAGCATGTGAGCGAAGCGGTTCAATATTCCGCTTTGTGTGTGTGCGCTCCGCTCAGTCGTTCACGGCCAAAACAAACGCTCCGCTAATGATCCGCTCGCGCTCACGGGTAAACCGAATCCCGCTCAAATCACGCGCTCACATTAAATGTCTCCAGTAACGTTAGGCCTATTTATTTTGTCCTGTTTATAGTGACATTATTGAATAAATGTCTCAATTAAAGCAGTAGTCCGATAAGAAATGGTTATGTTTCAGAGTGAAATTGTTCATTTAAATTGGGGATGTTAATTAACCTTTAACCAACCGATAATAATTTTGACCCATACAATCAGTTAAACGGTTTAAATTCACTTATTTATTTATTTTTAGTAATTTATCAAAATATTTTAAAAGGTTTGCTGCATGGTTAAAATAAGCTACACGTATAAAAAACACGTTTTTTAGAGAGAGAGAGAGAGAGAGAGAAAAAACAAAGTAGCCTATAAGTCGCATTTTATTATTTCATTCAGAAAAAGGCCAACACGAATTACAAACATTATAATAAACACTGTAAACAAAGCTAGGCAATTTTAGTTCCCCTCACTCCACAACAAATCCTTACAATTAACAGTAGGCTAGAAAATAACAAGAATTAAAAATAAGAAGCTATAACGACAAACCAAAACTAATTAATTTAGGCTAAAACAAAACTGAAACCAATGTTGGGTCTCTCCTTCAACACAAAATGTAATGTTCCCGTATTCGCGGTATTTAAATGTCAAAATATTATTTACCTTTTATTTACCCTTACAATATCCACATAAAACAAAATGTTTTGCATAACTTCACGGCGGTACGGTGATAACGCTAAACAGCACAGATTTTACTACATATTTAAACAGAGCAGTGTGTGTTTTTCCATATGTTTGACCGGTTGTTTTTTATAATGATAATGAACAGGCTGCATTGTGAAGGTAGAATGCTTAAATGTGTGCGCATGCGTCGCTGGAGCAATCACTGGATTTATTCCTCTTCCAACAGTGGAAGCAACTCCTCTTGGTCATGAAGATAATCGGAATTGTAAAAGGTCTGCTTTTATTTGTGTACATAAACAATAAAAAAATTATCTTTGCTTTTTTGTAAAATAAGAAAAAAATAGAATGCATCTTTCTGCCGTCTGCTTTAATTTCGCGCAGCACAATAATGAACAAACTCTGCATACTCTAAAAAACACTGGGTTCAAAACAAACCAATTTGGGCTGGTAAAAGAGTACATTTGGGGTTAATTTTACCCAGTAAATGTGATTGTTTATTTAACCCATCATTAATGGATGATTTAACTCAGCTAATGGCTTTATTCGTTTTTATTATAATATTCGCTTTTTTTTCCTTTATGCATGAAATAATATTTACAGATTAACTTAAATCCTCTAAACTTCTGTAAAATACTCCAGACGTGATAACTTCCTTTATTTCTCATTTGCTTGTTTTTATAAGCTATAAGCCTACACATTGCCTATTTAATCTCGTTTAACAAACATTAGAAGTAAAGATTAAACATTAAACCGATGTAATTCACGAGTAAATCGACCACTCTGTAAATATGTTTCCACCGTAACGGCTCTGGCTCTCACGCCGAGCTGGAGTCGTGTTCGGCGGGGACTGATAACGGATAAGACCGCCGCCCTGCGCTTCACTCATGGACGAAATGTACTGCGATTGCCTTCATAACCTGACCAAAAACAAACAGTCAACAGCTCTGAGGACATGTTTTAACATCCAAAGTATTTGTGTTCTGTATCTTTATAAATATAATCGTTTATTTTCAAGGGCGCGGGAACAGGGGGTGCTGAGGGTGCTGCAGCACCCCCTGTTTTTTTCTGTGGGCAACTGTAAACTGTTGTGAATAAAAAAAAAATATAGGCTAAATTTGTTATAATAAAGATTCATGAAAAAAATTTCTATGGTTGCTCCGATGTTTATAACATTTAGTTTACATTGGCTATTTTGCTATCTATTTCTATGTGATCTTCGACATATTTACCATTTGCCCATTAATTTAACAGTTGTAAGAATTAAAGTTATCAAAGTTATTAAACTGATGCAGGGCTATTTGATGCACGCGTTGCGCACATCCTGCCAAATCACGCACGCAGCACTGCCAATGCTTGCTTTTATGTTTGTGAAGTTTGTGTTGTGGGATCTGGGTTGTGGCTTAAAAGCGGAAAATGGAAATATCATGGATGTACTGGAAGAAAAAAAAACTTTTTTTTTGTTCTCAGCGATATGAGTCTTTCCCTTCTCCCAAAACAGCTTATAGCTACCTATTAAAATAGGAAAAGTGATTAGACTATGTTTCGTTTTTTTCTTCTTCATAAAGTTAATTTAAAAAAACCTTGGGAACATTTTTGTTCGTTAAATGTTTTTAGCATCAGAGCCAGCATCAGAGTTGATCGCATATGTTTGATTAATTTAGCCTTATCAAATCATCACGACTTGACTAAAATAAAATCGATAGATAGGCCTATAAACAGTTAAAGCATATCACAGTGTTAGTTTAAATGTTTAACCTATATAAATGTGCAATATCCAACAATTTGTGTGGAGAGTGGAAGCTGAAGCGAGCTTTACAGGACATGGAGGCTTTTTTCTTACAGTAAAAACAACTTAAAATACGCCGTGTGATTTTTTTTCTCATAAAGGTAAGAGTAATATGTCATTTGGAACTGTAAAGGGTCTACTTTTATTTGTGTGCATTCACAATATCAACATTGTGCTTTTATAAAATAAGAAAACAGAGAATGCACTTTCTGCCGGTTTTGAACAAGAGCGCTTCAATGATGAACCAAACTCGGCAACTGGAAACTGGCTCAGAGATATGATAAATATATCTATAGAAGGCTTTAAAATACTACTTTAAAACGAAATAATTCAAAGCAAAGCAAAAACTCTTCATTAGCCTATGTAATCCGTTAAGATGCATATATTTTTCTCTGCTTGTCCAATGAGGAGATGGCGAGTCATTTTCCCGTCACCTCACGATCTAAAATATACAAATAAGGGAAAGCCTAAAACAGGCCCGATTATAATTTGCGTTTTATTTTATAATTGTACTCAATATTAATAAAAAAATGTCAATCTTTGTCCTTGAAATTTAAAGGATTTGCTGCAATGCAATTTTGTCTGACTGATAGGACTATGTGAATTATTTATTGGCCTATCTTTTTAATCCATGCAGCAAATGCTTTAAAAACAGCTTTAAAATTACTTTATTGCATTCCAGATGCTTTTAAAAGAACTTTTCACTATACATTTTAAGGGTTTTTAAGCTTGAATGTAGCTTGAATGTAAAACATTGTTATGAATTCATTGTAGCCTATTCCCATTTGTAAAATAGCTAATTGTTGTCTAGCACGATCTCATGAAAGTGCGTAGGCTATAGCACGATTTTCTGTTTCTATTTGGCGTAATATTTACATGAAATTGACTACCCCCCACACACACACACACACAGCCCCCTACATAAAACACCTTCCCGCGCCCCTGTTTATTTTATGCAAAGCATCAGACTCTTTATCAAGCAATAAGACAGACGCGAGGGACGTTCGTTTATTGATTCACACCGCGAATGTTGCTCTGCATAGATATAAACAATATACTGACAGAAACAATTTTATAAATAAAATAAAATGTACACAAACTACCCAAACACTGAACAAATAACCCAAAAAATTGACCCAAAAGGCTCAACCCAGCATCTAGGTGAATTAAGTTTTTCTCTGCTTGCAGAAGTGCTGCAGGTGTGTGATGTAATATGATATGATCAGGTGGATCCTCGTTCTGTTGTTTGCTGTTTTTTGCACATGTGAAATTAATCCCCGAAAAACAGATGCTAGTATTTTTAACGGGTCACAGACACTTATTCTTTTTAATTTAATTCAGTAGGAAAAATAACCGAAATCAAGTCAAGTCAAGTCAAGTTGAGCTTTATTGTCATTCCGCTACATGTGTGGACATATAGCGGGACGAGATGTCGTGTCTCACAGGACCACGGTGCTACATAAATACAGATATACAACACGAAGTAAAAACAGTATAAACCTATACACAACTGACCTACTGTCAGCTTTGACTATACATATGCTATATATAAAAGTGGTTACCTATACATAAACTAAAAAAGTAAAATAAAATACAAACTGTACAACTGTGCAGATGACTTCAAATACTGTACATGTGCAAAAAGAGAGACATTCAAGCAGCTGGCTGGGGAACAGTGTAAGGTGATTTGTGGTGCATGAGCCAGTAAACATACATACATTACAGTCATATATTACAATCAGTCTTTTGAGGGATTATGGACACACAATGGTGTGTGAAAGTGTCTAGTGCATGTAGAGGAGAGTGTGTTGCTACAGGTGGCTTGTGCAGGCCCACTCACCTGAATTGCACAGAAATAAAAGTTTAACAGTTTTTTCCTGAGATGTGGTAAGGTGGGGGGGGTGGTTGTTTGGGGTTTCAGAGAGGCGGTGTGATTTGAGTTTAGGGCTCTCACAGCCTGGGGAAAAGCTGTTGAGCAGTCTGGCGGAGCGGGCTCTGATACTCCGCATCGCTCTACCTAAGGGTAGGAGCTGGAAGAGACTGTGGGAGGGTGGGTGGGGTCCTCCATGATACTTTTGCTTTGCTGGAGCATCGTGTAAGGAAAATATCCAGGATGGAGGGAGAGGGGCACCAATGATTTTTCCAGCGGTGTTCACTGTTCGCTGGAGGGTCTTGCGGTCTGCTGCACAACAGTTCCCGTACCAGACAGTGATGCAGCTGGTCAGCACGCTCTCAATGGTACCCCTGTAGAAGGTGGTGAGGATGGGTGGAGGGAGACTTGCTCTTTTCAGCCGGCGGAGAAAGTGTAGGCACTGTTGTGCCTTCTTTGAGATAGACTTGGTGTTGGTAGTCCAGGTGAGGTCCTCTGTGATGTGCACCCCCAGGAATTTAGTGCTGCTGACTCTCTCCACAGTCGAGGTGTCGATGGTCAGTGGGGGGTGGTCAACAGAGTTTCTCCTGAAGTCCATCACAACCTCCTTTGTCTTCTCCACATTGAGGGACAGGTTGTTAGCACCACACCATTCAGCCAGCTGTGCCACTTCCTCTCTGTAGTGCGTTTCATCGTTGTTGCTGATGAGACCTACCACTGATGTGTCATCGGCAAACTTGATGATGTGGTTGGAGCTGAACTTGGCAGTGCAGTCGTGGGTCAGCAGCGTGAAGAGCAGCGGGCTGAGCACACAGCCCTGTGGGGCCCCTGTGCTCAGTGTGGTAGTGCTCGAGGTGTTGTGTGGCCGACGAACTGACTGAGGTCTTCCGTTAAAAGTCCAGGATCCAATTGCAAAGGGAATTATTGAGGCCCAGCAGGATTAATTTATTGATGAGCTGTTGTGGGATTATTGTGTTGAATGCTGAGCTGAAGTCGATGAACAGCATTCTAACATATGAGTCTTTATTTTCTAGGTGGGTAAGAGCCAGGTGGAGGGTGGAGGAAATTGCATCATCCGTAGAGCGGTTTGGGCGGTATGCAAACTGGAGCGGATCGAGTGTGTTGGGGATGCTGGTTTTGATGTTGTGCATGACTAGCCTCTCAAAGCACTTCATTATGATTGAGTCAGTGCTATGGGACGGTAGTCATTTAGACAGGACACAGGTGATTTTTTTGGTACCGGTATGATCGTTGTGGATTTGAGACATGTGGGGATGACTGCCTGGCTCAGCGAGGTGTTGAAGATATCTGTTAGGACATCTGTCAGCTGTTCAGCACAGTCTTTTAGTACGCGGCCAGGTATATTGTCAGGACCCGCAGCCTTGCGTGGGTTAATCCTAGATAGGGTCTTCCTTACGTCGGCTGGAGACAGACAGAGTGCCTGGTCGTTGGGAGGTGTGGGCAGATTTTGTGCAGATGTGTCGTTCTGCATTTCAAACCGTGAATAAAAGTGGTTGAGTGCATCTGGGAGGGATGTGTCGTCGTCACAGGCCTGTGGCGGGGGCTTATAGTCAGTGATGGTCTGAATGCCTTGCCACAGGCTCCGTGTATCTCTGTTTTTTGTGAAATGATTATTGATTTTATTGCCATATGACCGTTTTGCATTTTTGATGCCACGGGACAGATTAGCTCTTGCTGTTTTGAGGGCTGCTTTATCTCCTGATCTGAACGCTTCATCTCTGGTTTTTAGCAGCCCACGAACCTCTGCTGTCATCCATGGCTTCCGGTTTGCACGTGTGGTGATGGTCTTGGTGACTGTCACATCATCAATGCAGGTTTTGATGTAAGCAGTCACAGTTTCAGTGTACTCCTGCAGGTCTGTATGGTTATTATAGGTGGCCGCCTCTTTAAACATGTTCCAGTCTGTGTCCTGGAAGCAGTCCTGCAGTGCTGAGGTAGCATTGCCTGGCCATACCGTGATCTGCTTTTGAACCGGTTTGTCCAGTTTGAGAAGCGGTCTGTATGCTGGGGTTAGCATAACAGAGATGTGATCCGAGTATCCGAGGTGGGGGCGGGTTCGCTTTGTATGCACTGTTTTCACTGTTGTGTAAACAAAGTCCAGTGTGTTATTTCCCCTTGTTGCAAAGTTCACATGTTGGTAGAACTTTGGTAAAACTGTCTTTAAGTTAGCGTGGTTGAAGTCGCCGGCTATGATGAAAAAGCCGTCGGGGTTATTTGTTTGTTGTTCGCTGATGGCGCTGTACAGTTCACGAAGCGCGTCCTTAGCATTTGCACACGGGGGAATGTACACCGCGACAATAACAATGGCCGCGAACTCCCGCGGCAGATAGAACGGTCGACATTTCACAAACATAAACTCCACCAGCGATGAACAGTGTTTTGATAATACCGCTGCATTGTTACACCATTCTTTGTTGATATACACACACAAGCCACCCCCGCGAGTCTTACCAGACAGTGATGAATCTCTGTCCGCTCGGCAGCAGGTTAGTCCGTGCAGCTGAATGGCGGAGTCCGGGATGTTGTCGTTTAGCCATGTTTCAGTGAAAACAAACACACAACAATCCCTTGTCTCATGCTGTGTAGACCGGCTGAGTTGAATTAGGTCCAGTTTGTTTTCCAGAGAGCGAACGTTTGAGAGCATGAGTGATGGAATTGCTGGACTAGTTGGATTAGCCCTTAGCCTAGCTCGAATACCTCCACGCTTGCCGCGCTTCTGTCCCCTCTCACACCGCCGCCGCCGCTTTGTGCGGGTAGCATCAGTAGGCGAGGCCGCGGTCTCGGGGTCCGGCTTCAGCAGCAGACAGAGGCCTTGTAGCTTCTCAGTAGTCGCCGGTGAAAGCTGATGTTTGTACACATTGTCGATATCCAGGAGGCTCTGGCGATCATAGATGTGTTTCCGGGTGTTTGTCTTTTGATTTTTCAATAAAGTCAGACAGTTTGAAGACGAGGAGACGAGACTAACAGACATAAAAACACAGTTTTTAGGACCCGGAGTAGCCGCTGCGTCCGAACGCGCCGCCATCTTGGTCTACCAAAAAACTTGGTCTACCAAAATCAAGGGCTGATTACCTAGATTTTGTACCACCTGTGTTAATTAGCCTGAGTATCTGACGTGCTCCTCCCGAACTTAGTTTATAAACTACGTTTCTAAACTTCATTTCACGATTTCACACTTACATCTACTAGCACGATAACGTAATGCGTATTTGGCGTGTATGGTAATACGTTGTAGGCGTGCTGTCCTGGGGGAGGGCTCCTAGCCGGGAATGGCCCGAGCCCAGTGAACCCCCCAAAAAGCAATAGAATGTAGGACAGCCGCCAGACTAAGATTCCCCCAAATACGCGTTTGAAATCTGGCGGGAGCTAGTTCCGAGGAGTAGCTTGTGTGGCAGGCCGGGGGGGTCTACGTGCTCTGAGGGAGCGGTTTAGCATGCATGAGTGGGCCCCACCGACCGCCGGAGTGAACTTCGTGGTTTTGGGGCGACCGGTCGGGGAGGGCTCAACCGAGGCCCAGCGATGGCTCACCGCATTGGGACAGGTGAGCCCTGCCTGCCGATGGAGGAGCAGCGTGGTTGGAGCCCTGGCCAGGAGGACCCGAGTTGCCTGCAGTGGGATAGTTCACGGAGTTGGCTAACCGCCCTACTGGCCATCAGCCCCTGCTAATCAGAGGACAGAGGGCGGTATCTGGCCGAGAGGACCCATGAAGCCTCCGATAGGGCACAATACCCCTCCGACGGACGGGTGGGTCCTATCGGCTGAGCAGATAAAAAGAGTTTGGGACGCCCAACAAGGAGGCTCTCGCAACATCCGATGGGAGATCGAGACTCACGGCATCGAATGGATGAGCGTCGCATGCGGACGGCAAGCATAGGAGCCCACCGGGAGACCAGCGTCAACGTCATGACATGAGACCAAGGCTACGCTGCCAGACGGATAGTCTCGCCGACGAGTAGGGAGAAGAGAAACCCGGAACTGGGGGGGCTCTGGCAGCATCCGATGGGAGATTGTAAGACTTAGGTCATCGGACGGGTAAGCCTCGCCAGGCGGGGGGAAAAGGTTTGAGGATAGCAGAGACAGTTCAATGGTGTTCGGCGGGCGGACGAGGACCGCAGCGACGGCTAGGCCTCATCGCCCGTCGGACGGAAAAAATAGGTGGGTGACTGAGACTGACGCCGACGCTCTACGGGAGGCCAATACTCACTGAGTCTAACGGGTTAGTCTCGTCTGCCAAGGGGGAAGCGGTAAGTCGTCTCGCTGTGAAGCTCTCGCCGACGCCCAATGGGGGCACAATACCCACTGTGTTGGACGGGTAAGCGTCGCCAGCGTGGGACTAGAAAAGGCAAGGTTGTCTGGCCGGGAGTGCTCTCGCCGGCGACCGACGGGAGATCAAGACTCACTGTGTCGGACAGGTGGAGACGGAAAGGTAAAGTTTTGGTCGGGATGCTTAGCCGTCATCCAACTGGTGGGCGTGCCCGCCTGTTTGATGGGTTAGCTTCGCTGACGTAGGAGGAAAAGGTGAGGTCGTCCAGCCGGGAGGCTCTTGCGGCATCCGGCATGAGATCAATACTCGTGAGTCGGATGGTTGAACCTCGCCGGTAGTGGACTGAAAGCTAAGATTGCCTGAACGGCCGGGCACGTAGCGTTCGACGGGGTTCGATATCGTGGTGCGAGCAGACGGAAAGGATGAGTTTGTCTGGCTGGGAGGCTCTCGCCGACATCTGACAGTGGCTTCAACAATTGCCGTGTCGGACGGGTAAGCCTTGCCGAGTATGGGACTTTGAAAGGTAAGATTGTCTGGCTGGGAGGCTCTCGCCGACGTCCGACGGTGGCTTCAGCAATCGCCGTGTCGGACGGGTAAGCCTTGCCGAGCTTAGGACTTGGAAAAGTGAGATTGTCTGGCTGGGAGGCTCTCGCCGACGTCCGACTGTGGTTTCAGAAACGCTGTGTCGGACGGGTAAGCCTTGTCGAGCGTGGACTTGAAAAGATAAGATTGTCTGGCCGGGAGTGCTCTCGCCGGCGTCCGTCGGGAGATCGGGGCTCGCCGAGTCGGATGGGTTTAGACAGAAAGGCAAAGTTTAGGGGGTCGGAAGGCCTCGCAGTCAACCGGCAGCGTGGTTGGGTAGGCCTTGCCGGCCGCAGGATAGAAAAGGAAAGTTGTCTGTCTCGGAGGCTCTCGCCGACGTCCGACTGTGGTTTCAGAATCGCCGTGTCGGACGGGTAAGCCTCGTCGAGCAACAGGTTTGAAAGGTAAGGTTGTCTGGCCGGGAGTGCTCTCGCCGGCGTCCAACGGGAGATCAAGACTCGCTGTGTTGGACAGAAAGGCAAGTTGTGTGGCCTGGAGGCTCTCGCCAACATCCGACCGGAGGAAAATGCTCGCGGTCTGGATGGGTAAGCCTCGCCGGCCGTGGGGTGGAAAAGGTAAGGTCGCCTGGCCGGGGGGCTCGCACCGGCGTCCGACGGGAGATTAAGACTCACTGTCTGACAGGTAAAGACGGAAAGGTAAAGTTGGGTAGCCGGGAGGCACTCGCCGTCACCTGGCTGGAGATGGAAGCTCGCAGCCTAGATGGGTGAGAAGGGGGAGCCTCGCCAAGCGTGTGATTTGGACAGGTAAGAAAAAGCCAGGAAAGCTCGCACCGGGTTTTTTATGAAATGAGAGTTTGGTGGGCTGATTTGATGTGGAACTGGTCCGTTCGGATGTAGCTTTGAAAAGCTTCTGAAGACCATCTACCTGAGGTTTGGATTTGGTGTTTAGTGAGGCCTTTTTGGGCCGCTGATGTCGCTGCCCCAATGCGAAAGGAGTGGCTGGAAAAATTTGTTGCTGAGATACCTGCTGATAGCAGGATGGATTTGAGCTGTTTTTGGAACCAGGTGCGACTGACTGGATTCCCGGCGTGGTCTAAAAATAAGGGTTCGAGGGGGGATTTGGCCTGGGAAATCCTGAGACGGAGGTACTCGCGGACGGCTTGGTAAGGTTGGATAGGTGAAGAGAGGTTGAAAATATAAACAAAATGACCTTTCTTGATTTGATCTGTTTTGCTTTGTTTGATCAAAAAGGAGATGGTTTCGCTATCGCTTTTTCGTGCCGGACAGCTGAGCTGCAGCCGGACCCTCTGCGGGCCTTGCATCTGCGAAATCGGGGGCGTGGCCTTGGTCTCGAACCCTCGTTTAATTTGCGCCGCCTATAGGAGAAAGCTGAACAGGTTATTTCAGGATGAATACGGCTGAACTCGATGGAGAATTTGGCAAATGGCAACTTGATGTCCATATTCAATGATTACGATTGTTGCAGCGCTTCTGTCATGGAAAAATGACCAAGTCTCTCTCAAACGATTCTGAGAATTTCAGAATCAATTCTGGGCTTAGATTTTAACCAGATGAGCGACGACGCCGAGTTGCTTTAGAAACACCCATATGCTGCTTGCTTCCCATCCCTCTACCACCTGTGCTAATTAGCCTGAGTATCTGACGTGCTCCTCCCGAACTTAGTTTATAAACTACGTTTCTAAACTTCATTTAAAAATGATTTTAATGATATTGTTACTCTGTCGTTAAATAGTTGCAGTGTGGACTCTAAATGAGGCCTTTAAACTGCTTACAACAATAAATCAATCAACAATCATGTTTACAGCTTGGTTACAACTTTTTCTAAAAAACCTTTTCCTCTCATTTTGTTAAATTTAAACACACAATTCTGTCTATTTCTCTTCATCTTACTCGCTCACACATTCTTTTTGCTCTGTTGTAAGGTAGAAACGGAGAGTTTGCATGATGGTCTTTTCCAGTTTTATCAACTGAACGGCGTCTAGTGAAGGTCAGCATGTTCTTGTCACAATGAGTCCTCGCCAGGTAAGGTTTGTATAAAATTATAATCAATATTTATTAATCAAATCCTATGACCGGTATATTGTAGTGAATTAACTTAATTATATCTGTCTTAACTTATATGTTTAGCCAACATCAGTAATTAAACATGGGGTCAATAGATATTTTCTTGTTTTACAGCCAAAATGGAAGACCAAAAACACAAAGAAAATCAATCACAGCAAGTCAGTCAAACCAGTCCTGTTGGGAACGGGGAAGGAATGGGGTCTTCTTGTGCCCAAACAGAAAAGACAGAGAGCTAAACATTTGCACATTTCCATTGGTATGTCTGTATTCGAGAAATGCAGTTAATGTTGTACAACATTTGACGTTTATCTCTCAAAGGACTCTTCAAGTCAGCAGTTATCATTTTTCACATCTTTTCATAGCTGCTGGAATGATTAAATCAGCTGTGCATCATTTCTGGGATTTGGGAAGAAAATGACTGAATATGCTGAGTACTGACACTCGCACCTGTATTCACCAACACTATTTCTCTAGAGTTATTGTTGGCATATTGTTTTGTCTGTTTGTTTGAAGGAGGATGAAGCCAGTTGATGAAGATATCAATTCAATGGCCACCAAGTGCTGCACTACTGTCTGAACCCATCAGATATCTGCTGTGAAGACTGCATTCATGAACAGCTCTACTGCGACAGCTCAGATGTTAAAGAAACTTCACAACTGAACAACTGGAAGGTAGCGGTGAAGGGATTCTTTTGGCCCATACCTCCAACAACATTCAACAGGAATCAATGGTAAGTCCAGTGCAACAGTTATAAATAATATTATATATCGTTTATTGATTTACAACACCCTGAATTATTTTGTCCCTCCAGGACATTTACACCAGGTGGTGTGTGAGGAAAGCACAGAGGACCATCAGAGACTCCAGCCACCCGAACCATGGACTGCTTACACTGTTACCATAAGCAGAACACGCACCAGCAGATAAGACAAGTTCTTTCCACAGACCACCAGACTGAACTGAACTCGTACCAGTAACACCACACACGCACCCCACCAACCTCATATGTACTGCACTCTGTCACTTACACTGACTGGACTCACTGTTATTCTGCAGCCTGACATTCTGTTTGCACTCATTCATACGGTACTGCACTGCAAAGGTATGTGTATACTAGGGCTGCACCATATATTGCATGCGCATCTCGTCAGTAAACCCGGTTCTGTGATGATTAATAAATCTCCATCTCTTCTTATCAAATGGAGCGGCATTTAATACACAGAGCCGTAGTTCACAGACAAGCTACGCAATATCACGTTCAATATTGCAGGCGATTCATCGCTGAGGTGATGTATTAATCATCACAGAACCGGCTTTACTGACGATGCGCATGACAATCTCATACAAGATATCGTGCAGCCCTAATGTGTACTGTGATTGTGTTAATTATTGTTTTCATTTCATGCTCTCTGCATAGTATAATATTTACCATATATTGTTCCCTACATGTATTGAGTCTATATGTATACATGTATATGTGTTGCATATATATTCAATATTTGTCATCCATACTGTCATGCTGCTGAGTTTGCACGAAAGACTTTCACCACCTGTACTCTTGCGTTCATGGTATTGTGACAATAAAGTGATTTGGTTTTAATTTGGTCTCGTCTTTTGTGCATGAGTTGTAGTGTAGGATGCTGGATAACAACTGCAAATTGTTCATGACATTTAAGAAGATTGTGATGGGGACATGGACAAGCAAGCAGGAGGAAGAAAACCAGGAGAGCTCTGATGATCAGGAAACTGAATGTGATTCTATGATGCTCAAGACATTTTACCATCTATACATTTGGGTTGTGACCTGAATAATACAATATTGTTTTAACAACCCATTTTTATTTCTCTTGAATGTTTTGTCGTAATATGCTACTTCAGCTGTCTTTATGCTGTATCCTCCAGTAAAGTATTGCACATTGTGTTGGATAATAAAGTATGGTGAATATTCTGTAAAAGGTGGTGTTTGGTACATACAACATTTTATTTTGTAAACAATACATATAATTACCATCAGTATTTTAATTAAGAAATGAGCATTTGGTCATATTAATATTAAAAAATCATTATTTTTTTACAATACATTTTTATTTGAATAACAATGAAAATATTTGTTCTGTTCGACAATAAGGTTGATTTTATTTTCGTCGGGAGCGCGCAGCGCAAATCATTTGATTCAGATCTGAACATCGGGAGCGCGCAGCGCAAATCATTTGTTTCAGATCTGAACTTGCGCGCAGCGCAAATCATATGTTTCAGATCTGAACTTCGGGAGCGCGCAGCGCAAATCATATGATTCAGATCTGAACTTGCGCGCAGCGCAAATCATTTGATTCAGATCTGAACTTGCGCTGCGCGCAAATCATATGATTCGGATCTGAACTTGCGCGCAGCGCAAATCATTTGTTTCGGATCTGAACTTGCGCGCAGCGCAAATCATATGTTTCGGATCTGAACTTGCGCGCAGCGCAAATCATATGTTTCGGATCTGAACTTGCGCGCAGCGCAAATCATATGATTCAGATCTGAACTTGCGCGCAGCGCAAATCATATGTTTCGGATCTGAACTTGCGCGCAGCGCAAATCATATGATTCGGATCTGAACTTGCGCGCAGCGCAAATCATATGTTTCGGATCTGAACTTGCGCGCAGCGCAAATCATATGATTCAGATCTGAACTTGCGCGCAGCGCAAATCATATGATTCGGATCTGAACTTGCGCGCAGCGCAAATCATATGTCTCGGATCTGAACTTGCGCGCAGCGCAAATCATATGATTCAGATCTGAACTTGCGCGCAGCGCAAATCATATGATTCAGATCTGAACTTGCGCGCAGCGCAAATCATATGTCTCGGATCTGAACTTGCGCGCAGCGCAAATCATATGATTCAGATCTGAACTTGCGCGCAGCGCAAATCATATGTTTCGGATCTGAACTTGCGCGCAGCGCAAATCATATGATTCAGATCTGAACTTGCGCGCAGCGCAAATCATATGTTTCGGATCTGAACTTGCGCGCAGCGCAAATCATATGATTCAGATCTGAACTTGCGCGCAGCGCAAATCATATGATTCGGATCTGAACTTGCGCGCAGCGCAAATCATATGATTCGGATCTGAACTTGCGCGCAGCGCAAATCATATGATTCGGATCTGAACTTGCGCGCAGCGCAAATCATATGATTCAGATCTGAACTTGCGCGCAGCGCAAATCATATGTTTCGGATCTGAACTTGCGCGCAGCGCAAATCATATGATTCGGATCTGAACTTGCGCGCAGCGCAAATCATTTGTTTCGGATCTGAACTTGCGCGCAGCGCAAATCATATGTTTCGGATCTGAACTTGCGCGCAGCGCAAATCATATGTTTCGGATCTGAACTTGCGCGCAGCGCAAATCATATGTTTCGGATCTGAACTTGCGCGCAGCGCAAATCATTTGTTTCAGATCTGAACTTGCGCGCAGCGCAAATCATATGATTCAGATCTGAACTTGCGCGCAGCGCAAATCATATGTTTCGGATCTGAACTTGCGCGCAGCGCAAATCATATGATTCAGATCTGAACTTGCGCGCAGCGCAAATCATATGTTTCGGATCTGAACTTGCGCGCAGCGCAAATCATATGATTCAGATCTGAACTTGCGCGCAGCGCAAATCATATGTTTCGGATCTGAACTTGCGCGCAGCGCAAATCATATGATTCAGATCTGAACTTGCGCGCAGCGCAAATCATATGATTCGGATCTGAACTTGCGCGCAGCGCAAATCATATGTTTCAGATCTGAACAATAATAAAATGAATAATAATTAAATAATACAATTAATTCGTTTATTTAATTTTTTTAAATATATTTGTATTATTTTTATATTTTATTATTTTTAATAATTTTGTCTGCATTTGACAGTTTTCAAATACATATGTATTTAATTATTATATAAATATTGAAATATTTGATATATATATATATATATATATTATTTTAATAATATAAATATTTGAGAAAATGTTCTGCATTTTTACAATGTTTCTTTGAAACAAAAAGTTAATTTAACAATAATTGAAATAGTTTTTCTGTATTTTACAGTTGATTATTTTTTTTTAAATACATTTTTATTTTCATAATAATTAAAATATTTGTTCTGTTCGACAATAAGGTTGATTTTATTTTGTTCGGGAACTTCGGGAGCGCGCAGCGCAAATCAATTTTATTTAATAATAAAATGAATAATAATTAAATAATACAATTAATTCGTTTATTTAATTTTTTTTAAATATATTTGTATTATTTTTATATTTTATTATTTTTAATAATTTTGTTTGCATTTGACAGTTTTTTTTAAAATACATATGTATTTAATAATTATATAAATATTGAAATATTTGTTTCTTTTTTTGACAAATTAGATTTGTTTAAAAATATTATTTAGATGATTTAAATATTTATTCTGTATAATGATCAAGTTGATTTTCTAAATATTGTTTTAAGAATAGCTATTTTAACATTTGTTCTGTGTTTGACAATAAAGTATATTTAAAATACATATATATTATTTTAATAATATAAATATTTGAGAAAATGTTCTGCATTTTTACAATGTTTCTTTGAAACAAAAAGTTAATTTAACAATAATTGAAATAGTTTTTCTGTATTTTACAGTTGATTAATTTTTTTTAAATACATTTTTATTTTCATAATAAGTAAAATATTTGTTCTGTTCGACAATAAGGTTGATTTTATTTTGTTCGGGAACTTCGGGAGCGCGGAGCGCAAATCATTTGATTCAGTTCGGGACTTCAGAGCGTGTTACACAAATACAAATAAAAAAATTGACAATGGTTTCATTATAGTAAACTGTAACCATGTGTTTTTTTTGTTGATAACCACAGTTCCCATGTACTTAGGTCATGTGTCTAGTCAAATTTGAATAAAGAAAAGATAGGTTTGTAGACATATTTTTGTTCATATGTGCTAGAAGGAAGCACAAATTAATTAAGATACATTTTACAGTATTCTCTTTCGAGTAGTCAAACAATCCAAAAACAAAAAAGTTTCCAAAGTCAAACATCGCTTGTTATGATTTTCAAAGGCGTAGAATTTAGACGCAATGACATGATCCCTGGCAATATCCAGCGACTACTAAATTGGCCCAAGCCATAATTTAAATTAAACATTTTAATTAAATGTCTGTTGTCTCCAGTTATATCCCCACCAATTCCAAAATCAAACCGCCCTTGGTTTATAATCTTATTGTATGCACACACCCCGTGCGGGATCAGGATGTGTTCAGTCGATTGGACCTTCTGTCGAGTAAAAAGGTCCATCCAGCTGAACACACAGGGATCCCGCCGCACGTGATGTACGCTTCACCCACAATCCCTCGCGCGGTCACATCATGGCAGACGAGCAGACGCAGGAGCTGCAGTCCGCAGCTGCACAAAAGCAGATTTTACCAAACGGAGACTCTCATTTTCCCATAGAGGACACGGATCCCGCTGACGAGACCGGGAAGAAGAAGAAAAAGAAGAAGAAGAAGGGAAAAGCGGGAGCCGTAGGTAATAAACACTGACGAAAGTGTCCCGTGGCCCTGACATTTAACGGCAGACAAAATGAGACCTCGCTAAATCTGATAAATGATTTAAAGGACATTCAATTAATAGCGACTAAAAGTATTCTAGCATCGCTTAGTGTTGAGTTAATGGCTGGTTAAAGTGTTTAATTAGCGTTAGCTGGTGAACTCATGGCAGTTGTGTAACGTTGTTATGAGAGGACGCGGCCTGACTCCACGTGCGGGATTATATCTCTGTGCTTTATGCCTGTCAAATGTACATTGTATTGAGATATGTACATCAAAATCCCTATTTATAGGAAACCACGAGGGTGAAGGAGAGCCTGGCATCACCAAAGTGACAACTCAACTGGAGCAACAAACTTTAGAAGATAAAGAGGACGAGCCAGAAGAGGGTTTGTGTGAAGTTCATTACTAAAAAAGTCTCATTACAATACCATGTGTATCTGTGACGGCACAAGTTATTGTTCTTATATCAGCATAACATTTCTAGAACTATAGCAGGCTCTATTCTAATTCTATTCTTTAAAAATGTCCCTTTTAAACTTGCACTCTATTCATTTACTGACTGCTTGTTTTATTTAAAAAAACGGACACTAGCTTCTCTATTCTGTCTGTTTTATTTTTGTTTATTATGTAATTAAAAAGTACAAATCTTGTTATGTGTACTGTGTTAGGCTAACTGAGACTTGTTATAGCTCTTTTGATTGCGTCCATTCTCCTCATTTGTAAGTCTCTTTGGATAAAAGCATCTGCTAAATGACTAAATGTAAAAGTATATTGTGAAATTTCTATTTGGCAGATGGTGAGGGAGATTCAACTGGGAAGAAAAAGAAGAAGAAGAAGAAAAAGAAAGGACGTGAGTGATTGTTTAAATTCCCTCGGCAGTCACTCATATCCTTCTTTGATAATCAAAATGAAATGTTTGGTGTTTTTTAATGAAAAAAATATAAAAGGCCTTGAATATAACTTATCATATTCCTTAATTCTCTTTCAGCCAAAGTTCAAACAGATCCTCCGTCTATCCCCATCTGTGAGCTTTACACCAACGGAGTTTATGCCAAGGGCCAGGAATGTGAATATCCACCGACGCAAGATGGGTACAGACAGCAGCTGCTTACTTACACGCTCTAAAACCACGTCAAAACATTATAGTGGATGTGTTTTATTTCACACAGACGTACTGCTGCATCGCGGATGACCAACGAGGAGAAGAAATTTTTGGATCAGGCTAATGAGGAGATGTGGAATGACTTCAGACAGGCTGCCGAGGCTCACCGGCAGGTCCGGAAATACGTCACGAGCTGGATCAAACCGGGCATTACCATGACCGAGATCTGGTGAGGGACACAATTCATGGGCTACGGTTGTGATAGAAAGCTAGTTGGCTTTCATTGGGAAACTTTGGTTAGTGCTGCTGTGGTGAATTTGTAATGTGAAAGTCATGTGTACTTGGGGATTTACAAACAGGGCAAACTTCCTGCTGGCGCTAAAAAACTACTGTCTGGGTTTATTAAAGACACGCAGTGAAACTTTAGTGGCACAAAGGCGTGGAAACGTTTATGTTTGCAGCTGGTTTTATTGCACATGCATGTGTAGGAGATTCTCTTTCAAATGCAACAGTTTTAGGAGAGTAAATAAATGATGCAAGGTGATTTACTAAGGTTTGCGGTTTACTTAAAGATTTTCTTAACACTTCACAAGGCTGTGAGAGTTGCTCATTTGTGCTGCTCTTGGTACATTGCACTGTTCATCATGCATCTGTTTTTCTTTCATTTGCTTATTGTCAGTAGATGAACTGCAGTACTCTCCCATCGGTGCTTTTATGGGATTGCAGTCTTGCTAATTTGACCTGTTGCCTGGCCCACAAGTGTTATACAACCCTTCTCAGCTTTAGCACAAGAACAGTCTTCAGATGACCTGCAAAATACCTAGTTATAGCTTTTTCAGGTTGACGCTCATTGGCAGCCGAGATTAATCCGGTCTCATTTTTCCCTGCTAGTGAGAAACTGGAAGATTGCTCTCGGAAGCTGATCAAGGAAAATGGTCTGAACGCTGGTTTGGCTTTTCCGACCGGCTGCTCACTAAACCACTGCGCTGCTCACTACACTCCTAACGCAGGAGACCCCACGGTTCTCCAGTACGACGATGTCTGCAAGATCGACTTCGGCACACACATTAATGGTGCGCCTATAGCAGCAATTACCATCTTGATTCCTTCTGAGGGATTTTTATATTGATGTTTGATTATTTTGGTGTTCCAGGTCGAATCATTGACTGTGCCTTTACTGTCACCTTCAACCCAAAGTATGACAAACTACTGGAAGCTGTTAAAGATGCTACAAATACTGGAATTAAGGTAGAGTTATAATTCAATCATCTGAGTGAGTGAAAACATGCAGGTGACGTTTCACCTGGGAAAAAAATATTTCAGTTTCAGTCCCCACAGCCACATTTATTTGATCAGAAATACAGTAAAAGAGTAGTATTATGAAATATTATTACAATTTTAATTACTTTTTTTTTCTGAGTGTATATAAATGTACATTTTCAGCATCATTACTCCAGTCTTCAGTGTCATATGATCCTTCAGAAATAATTCTAATATACTGATTTACTGCCCAAGAAACATTTGTGATTATTAATGTTGAAAACAGTTGTGCTGCTTTATGTTTGTAGAAACGGATAACATTATAAATGTCTTTACTCTCACTTTTGATCAATTTAACGCTGAAGCAAAAATCTTTCTAAACCTGAAATGTTTAAACATCAGTGCAAGTTAAAAGTGTTTTGTATTTTATTGGCATTACGGTAATTGAATAATAAAAGTATTGTAACACTCATTGTTATTTTATTTCAGTGTGCTGGTATTGATGTTCGTTTGTGTGACATTGGCGACATATCAAGGTAAATACTAATTGTTTTAACAGCAAAGACCTAGAAATAGCACCCGATATGATTTCACCAATGATATTACTTTTCTTTCCAGTGAAACCGATCCGAAATCTCAATGGCCACTCTATTGGACAGTACAGAATACATGCAGGCAAGACGGTGCCCATAGTGAAAGGAGGTGAAGCCACTAGGATGGAGGTGCGTTGTGACTTTCATCAAAGGTTTTGTTTCACAGATTTGAATGTATCATTGATGCTTGGTTTTTATTTGGTGATTCACCCAATGAAGGAAAATGGAGGCTGCATTTATGACTCAGGAGAAAGACTTAATTTTAGGAAAAGCTAATTTTGAACAGTTTTTGAGTCTCAGTCTGATGGTTTAGGGCAGAGTTTGGGTGTGCCAGAGTTATCAACACAACCCTATGCTTAGACATCTCTATCAGTCAGCACCACAGGGCTTAAAGAGAGGTGTAGTCAAGTACACCAGCCTCAAATGTTCACCAAGGCAGCATTCATTTGATCAAAAATGCTCTAATATTATGAAATATTTTTACAATTAAAAAAAAACTGTTCTATTTCAATATATTTTAAAATTACTTTATTCCTGTGATGCAAAGCTGTATTTTCAGCATCATTACTCCAGTCTTCAGTGTCACATGATCCTTCAGAAATCATAATAATATGCTGATTTGCTGCTCAAGAAACATTTCTGATTATCAATCTTGAGAACAAGTAAAACAGTGATGCATTTATTTTTAAAATAAATATTTTGTAACATTATAAATGTCTTAACTGTCACTTTTGATTAGTTTAATGCATCCTTGCTGCATAAGTGTTAATATCATTCAGTAATTAAATCAATCTTACTGAGCCCAAACATCACTTTGTCAAGTCAACATTTTACTGTGAAGGTGTACAGCTGCTCCTTCATTGGGAAAGCAATCCTGAAGTGTTGTTAATCTCACTGTTAAGGCTTTAATTCTGTCGTTTTGACAGTGTTGTCATATGCTGAATTTCCTCTTTTGCAGGAAGGAGAGGTTTATGCTATCGAGACCTTCGGCAGCACTGGGAAAGGCATGGTGCACGATGACATGGAGTGCTCCCATTACATGAAAAACTTTGAAGTTGGTCATGTGCCAATAAGGTGAGATACACACCGCTCTTATTCCTAACTAAGGGTGAATCCCATTTCTCTGTCTTACCCCTTCCCCTTAGTTTTGCGCATTCACGTGAGAGTAAGGACTGTCCCAATTCTGGTTTTGATCGAGGGGTGGGGGTAAGGGGACGGGTAGATACCCCTTAAAACCAAGCATTTCCGCGAGCTTACTTGAAACCAAGGTGTACCCAGAACACACTGCGGCCAGATCATCCAGAGAGTATTTTCAGCTTAAATAATTTATTTAAAATTACGACAGTCTTGTTTTGTGCTATACACAGTCCTGTAACTTACATATATATTTGCAACCATGCTCTTAATTGAAATGTTTTTAAAAATCGCTATTTTTCCACGCTAACGTTACATTGCTGATTTGCACAACAGTCGCGTTTCTCTGGCAGAGAAAACATCACTAAAACCCACACAATCGACAAACACACACTTTTAGGCGGAGAGTTTGTGATCAAACACACACTTTTAGGCGGAGAGTTTGTGATCAAACACACACTTTTAGGCGGAGAGTTTGTGATCAACACACACTTTTAGGCGGAGAGTTTGTGATCAAACACACACTTTTAGAGCGGAGAGTTTGTGATCAACACTTGTCTCCTCTGGTGGCGTAGCAGCAGCTAGCGGCGATGTATGATGGCGTAACCGTAACCAAGCGGCGTCTCATTTCATAGGGGTATGTTTTCACCTAGCGTTTACCACTTTTCGAGGACATGGGCTACGTTTCTCTTTCCCAGACTCCCCAGAGCCAAGCACTTGTTGAATGTGGTCAACGAGAACTTCGGCACTCTCGCCTTCTGCCGCCGCTGGTTAGATCGCCTCGGTGAGACCAAATATTTAATGGCACTGAAGAACCTCTGCGACCTGGGCATCATCGACCCGTACCCGCCTCTGTGCGACACCAAAGGCTGCTACACGGCCCAGTTTGAACACACCATCCTGCTGAGACCCACCTGCAAGGAGGTGGTCAGCCGAGGAGACGATTACTAGGCCTCCACCTCACCAGTTTTATAAATCTCTCCTCCGCTTTCGTATCACATGTATTTTGAAGGCCTGACTAGGTTAACGAGCTGTGCCTTCTCATTTTTAACATGCTAGTATTTGTTTGAATAAAGGATGCATGGAGGATTAAGTCCTCTGTGGTAAAGATGCCCCTTGTTTAACCTTAGAGTAACTCACTGACGCAGATGTGTACTTTACTTACCGCCCACCCGACAATGATCTGGTGCACTTTTCTGGATCAATACAGAAAAATGTGAATTCAAAAGCACATTTTTAGATGATCTGGATTAGGTATGTTACACATTAGCAGTTGCATGTTTTTTTTTTGTACACACAGCTACACTAGATCCTGGCCTAAGAGAAATTAGGAAACGTTCATGGTTTGATTCTATTTTTATTTTTTAGCGAGTGCTGTTTCTCCTTTTCAGTTTGATTCAGTTACACATTTAGGCTGAAAAATAGTACGAGACATTACAGGTGGGGTTTGACTTTATACATTTGCTTAAGAATGGACTTTAATTCAGCATACACCCCCATAATAAAGTACTCATTCAAACACATGCTTTCCTCTAAGAGCGGGCACTCATTACAAAACTGGCGATGTTGATATGTAAGCATCTATATTTTGGCTATGCTTGATTTCAGGCAAAGCCTGTTTGAAATCATTCACCTTTCTCAGAATAAAGCACATGTTTTTTTTGAAGTGCAAATAAAATTTATAAGAAATTGTGGTCTGCAAGTTGTTTCACGTTCTTTGTTTCCAGGCTTCATCATATGTAACCAAATTCTTTAAATTGTGTAAAAGTCCTATATTTGTCCTTTTATTAAATTAAAGCTTTAGAAAATAATTTATTTACGGTTAGGTAGGGTAGGCGATTTTGGGAAGATGTCACCACTTAGCCAAAATAATATTTAAGATTGAAGAAAATGTAAATGTACTGTGATGTAACAGGTCATTATCAATCATATCTACACAAGTAACTACCTACAAATATTAACACGCATGTGAAAACTACTAAAGTTGGCTTGTTACACTTGTATTTCTGTAGTCTTTGATTGCTTGTATTTCATAGAGCGGTAAAAAAAAAAAAATCCACAACTGCTGTTTTGAGTATTTGCCACACGTTTCTGTATTTGGTTGCGTTTGGAGTATTTGCCACACGTTTCTGTATTTGGTTGCATTTTGAGTATTTGCCACACGTTTCTGTATTCAGTTGCGTTTTGAGTATTAGTAGCGCGTTTCTGTATTTGGTTGCTTTTGAGTATTAGTAGCGCGTTTCTGTATTTGGTTGCGTTTGGAGTATTTGCCACACGTTTCTGTATTTGGTTGCGTTTGGAGTATTTGCCGCACGTTTCTGTATTTGGTTGCGTTTTGAGTATTAGTAGTGCGTTTCTGTATTCAGTTGCATTTTGAGTATTAGTAGTGCGTTTCTGTATTTGGTTGCGTTTGGAGTATTAGTAGCGTGTTTCTGTATTTGGTTGCGTTTGGAGTATTTGCCACACGTTTCTGTATTTGGTTGCATTTTGAGTATTTGCCGCACATTTCTGTATTCAGTTGCGTTTTGAGTAATTGCAGCGCGTTTCTGTATTTGGTTGCGTTTTGAGTATTAGTAGTGCGTTTCTGTATTCAGTTGCATTTTGAGTATTTGTAGCGCGTTTCTGTATTTGGTTGCGTTTGGAGTATTTGCCACACGTTTCTGTATTTGGTTGCGTTTGGAGTATTTGCCACACGTTTCTGTATTTGGTTGCGTTTGGAGTATTTACCACACATTTCTGTATTTGGTTGCGTTTGGAGTATTTGCCGCACGTTTCTGTATTTGGTTGCGTTTTGAGTATTAGTAGGGCGTTTCTGTATTTGGTTGCATTTGGAGTATTTGCCACACGTTTCTGTATTTGGTTGCGTTTGGAGTATTAGTAGTGCGTTTCTGTATTCAGTTGCTTTTTGAGTATTAGTAGCGCGTTTCTGTATTTGGTTGCGTTTGGAGTATTTGCCACACGTTTCTGTATTTGGTTGTGTTTTGAGTATTTGCCACACGTTTCTGTATTTGGTTGCGTTTGGAGTATTTGCCACACGTTTCTGTATTTGGTTGCGTTTGGAGTATTTACCACACATTTCTGTATTTGGTTGCGTTTGGAGTATTTGCCGCACGTTTCTGTATTTGGTTGCATTTGGAGTATTTGCCACACGTTTCTGTATTTGGTTGCGTTTGGAGTATTAGTAGTGCGTTTCTGTATTCAGTTGCTTTTTGAGTATTAGTAGCGTTTCTGTATTTGGTTGCGTTTGGAGTATTTGCCACACGTTTCTGTATTTAGTTGCGTTTGGAGTATTTACCACACATTTCTGTATTTGGTTGCGTTTGGAGTATTTGCAGCGTTTCTGTATTGGTTGCATTTGGAGTATTTGCCACACGTTTCTGTATTTGGTTGTGTTTTGAGTATTTGCCACACGTTTCTGTATTTGGTTGCGTTTGAGTATTAGTAGGGCGTTTCTGTATTTGGTTGCGTTTGGAGTATTAGCGTTTCTGTATTTGGTTGCGTTTGAGTATTTGCCACACGTTTCTGTATTTGGTTGTGTTTGAGTATTTGCCACACGTTTCTGTATTTGGTTGCGTTTGGAGTATTTGCCACATGTTTCTGTATTCAGTTGCGTTTTGAGTATTAGTAGCGCGTTTGTGTATTTGGTTGCGTTTGGAGTGTTGCCACACGTTTCTGTATTTAGTTGCGTTTGAGTATTTGCCAGCGTTTCTGTATTTGGTTGCGTTTGGAGTATTGCCACGTTTCTGTATTTGGTTGTGTTTGAGTATTTGCCACCACGTTTCTGTATTTGGTTGTGTTTTGAGTGTTGCCACACGTTTCTGTATTTGGTTGCGTTTGGAGTATTTGCCACACATTTCTGTATTTGGTTGCGTTTTGAGTATTAGTAGGGCGTTTCTGTATTTGGTTGCGTTTGGAGTATTAGCGCGTTTCTGTATTTGGTTGCGTTTTGAGTATTTGCCACACGTTTCTGTATTTGGTTGTGTTTTGAGTATTTGCCACACGTTTCTGTATTTGGTTGCGTTTGGAGTATTTGCCACACGTTTCTGTATTTGGTTGCGTTTTGAGTATTTGCCGCACGTTTCTGTATTTGGTTATTTTGAACCAAATCAAAGCGCAATAAGTCAGACTAACTGAAATAAACCTGGCTTATTTGGTAAACTTGTTTTATGAAACAGCCCCCTGATCATGTCAATTATTGTAGATTTACACAACATTTTAACTACTTAATTTCAAAATAGATTTTAAATGATTTTTTCCCCCTGGTTTAACAAGGCACTCTTGTGAGAAAATAGCAGTCATTGGGCCAGAGTTTCAGTATCACCAGTAATACCATAATGAGCTTCGAAGAACCTAACAATCCTGGGGGCTGTTTCATTACAACAAGCCAAGCTTATTAGGCTGACTTATTTAGAACCAAATCAATTGACAAGAAGTCAGACTAACTGAAATAAAACTGGCTTATTTGGTAGTCTTGTTTTATGAAACAGGCTCCTGGATCATGTCAAATTGTCAACGATAAAATCCTAGTAGAAAGAACGGACTCTTTGGTGCCGTTTCTATTTGCACGTGTTTTCTTAAATTGCAGCGCGTTGATCTCTCTCTCGGCCACCGTAGGAAAGGAAATCCCTTTCATTTCCAAAAAATACAATCTAACTAGCTGGAAGTGGAGCGTCGTCCACTCTCCACAGCTAACAAAAAAGGTCCCCAGAACGTTTCTTCAGCGGCCTCTGCGAATGTCAAAAAGAGGACTAAACGCGGGACGTTAGTGGATGTCCTCAACGTCCGCCAGCGAACGTCAGAAAGCGGACGTACTGCGGTGCTAAACGGACGTTCGGAACGACCGGGGGACGTCTCCTGTTCGCTGGGTTCCGTTGCTCCGCGAGTCATCAACGCTTTCGGACGCAGCGTTGAGTCTAATGAGGAGAGGTGAGCGATTCACTGTATTTCGTATATTTACATAAACGAAACACGTTTTACACAGTTACTTCATGCAACGATATATGAGGGCGTTTCTGCCTTGTTTTCATCGAGTACAGGTTGTTTGTTGGTGTTTGCTGTTTACTTATAACAGTAGACTACAAGCATGTGAGGAAATTGTGTTTTGTATGTTCGTCTGAATGATTGTTTAACTGTGTGTGTGTGTGTGTGTGTGTGTGTGTGTGTGTGTGTGTGTGTGTGTGTGGTGGGGTGGGGGGAGGATAATGTTGCTGTTACTGAATGTCTCGTAAGGGAAATACTAACCGATATCTATTTTATTGCTGCTGCTTTTTTCGCTGTATCTTCGGCATTTCAAATTGGCTGTAGTCGCTTTTATAGCGCGTTAAATTTAGTTTTAGGTTTGATTATTCGTTTTCGTTTAAGAGACCGTCTACAAATTCCAGCCAGAGTTTTAAAAAGTAAAGCATTCAATTTCTTAGGTGTATTCAGCTACAATTATATTATAAAATAGCTGCATATTGTTAAAACTGGTTGTGGTATTGCTATCTTTGTTAGACTGTCAACCCTATGGAACAAGGGTAACGTGATGAATATTGAACCTAAAACTTACTTCGCTTTACATGGTCAAAATTAAGACAAACAGAAATGCATAGAATGTTTGAATTACCTCATATGAGATTGCAGTGTTACTGCATGAGCATTTTAAATCGATCTACTCTTTGTGTCTACACTGTTACTTTTAAAATAGTAATATAATGATTTACAAAGAGACAACACGTTGTATTTGTAAGGATCTGGTCTCTTATGCTTCTAATACATAAATGCTTAAATTAAAAAAAATTGATTTATTGTTAATTTTGGCAAATCTGCTTCTTCCACACAGAAATGCATGTTCAGTGAGCCTCCTCACACAAACCCTGCAGAATGAAACACACTGAAGAGCAAACAGGTTGGTGTTTATTCGTCATTAATGAGGCTGAAGGTTATAAAGCTCCAAGCAGATATAGATTTGTTGTAATAGGGTACTTTTTAGAATAACTTTACGTTAGATAATTGTATAGTTGATCACACATATTTAATAGTTCTCCCTATAGAAACATGTGATTTGTGCCTATAATGTAAAAATATTATTGGTAGATAAATGTACCTCATTCATGGAGTTTCAGGGACATATAATTTACAAAAATGCATCAAAATGACCAAAATTTGGTATTGAAATTGTCTACTTTACACTCAGTGTTCACCAGAGTTATTATAATAATAATAATTCGTTACATTTATATAGCGCTTTTCTGGGTACTCAAAGTGCTTTACATAGAAGGGGGAATCTCCTCAGTCACCACCAATGTGTAGCATCCACCTGGATGATGCGACAGGCAGCCATATTGCGCCAAAACGCCTACCACACACCACCAGCTTATTGGTGTGATGAAGACAATCAGTGTATGGGAATTATTAGGAGGCCATGATGGTCAGAGGCTAATGGGAAATTTGGACAGGATGCCGGGTTACACCCTTACTCTTTTTCGAAGGACATCCTGGGATTTTTAATGACCACAGAGAGTCATGACCTCGGTTTAACGTCTCATCCGAAGGACGGTGCTTTTTTACCGTATAGTGTGTCCCAGTCACTATACTGGGGCGTTAGGACCCACACAGACTATACTGGGGCGTTAGGACCCACACAGACTATACTGGGCGTTAGGATCCACACAGACTATACTGGGATGTTAGGACCCACACAGACTATACTGGGTCTTTAGGACCCACACAGACTATACTGGGGCGTTAGGACCCACACAGACTATACTGGGTCTTTAGGACCCACACAGACTATACTGGGTCTTTAGGACCCACACAGACTATACTGGGTCTTTAGGACCCACACAGACTATACTGGGGCGTTAGGACCCACACAGACTATACTGGGGCGTTAGGACCCACACAGACTATACTGGGCGTTAGGACCCACACAGACTATACTGGGGCGTTAGGACCCACACAGACTATACTGGGGCGTTAGGACCCACACAGACTATACTGGGGCGTTAGGACCCACACAGACTATACTGGGGCGTTAGGACCCACACAGACTATACTGGGGCGTTAGGACCCACACAGACTATACTGGGGCATTAGGACCCACACAGACTATACTGGGAAGTTAGGACCCACACAGACTATACTGGGAAGTTAGGACCCACACAGACTATACTGGGGCGTTAGGACGCACACAGACTATACTGGGGCGTTAGGACCCACACAGACTATACTGGGGCGTTAGGACCCACACAGACTATACTGGGTCTTTAGGACCCACACAGACTATACTGGGGCGTTAGGACCCACACAGACTACACTGGGCGTTAGGGACCCACACAGACCACAGGGTGAGCATCCCCTGCTGGTCTCACTAACACCTCTTCCAACAACAACCTAGTTTTCCCAGGAGGTCTCCCATCCAGGTACTGACCAGCTCAACCCTGCTTCACTTCAATGGGAAACCGAATTGAAATTTTTTTGAAAAACAATCATTTTTACTTTTATTTCAGAGTTGATTGAAGAATTGAGTGAAGTTGATAAGAAAAATCATGCTGAAACTGAAGAAAAAACGTTGAGTTGCTCTCAAACCAACCAGATCGATTTAAAGAAAAGAAGAGCCAAGAAATCTTCACCTGCACTCAGTGTGGAAAGGGTTTCTCAACCAAGTCTAAATTGGATGTTCACATGAGAATTCATACTGGAGAGAAACCGTCACATGCGATCAGTGTGGGAAGAGCTTCACTCAATCATCAAGTCTTAAGATACACATGAACATCCACACTGGAGAGAAACCAAACAAGTGTTCACACTGTGACAAGAGATTCAGTCGGTCAGGAGACCTAAAAACACACGAGAGGATCCACACTGGAGAGAAACCATACACGTGTGATCAGTGCGGGAAGAGATTCACAATAAAAGGACACCTTACAGGGCACATGAGAGTTCATACTGGAGAGAAACCATTCATTTGTGATCAGTGTGGGAAGAGTTTTACACTAAAAGGACACCTTACAGAGCATACAAGGATCCACACTGGAGAGAAACTGTATACATGTGATCAGTGTGGGAAGAGTTTCACACGAAAAGGACACCTTACAGGGCACATGAGAGTTCATTCTAGAGAGAAACCGTTCACTTGTGATCAATGTGGGAAGAGTTTCACACAATCAGCACACCTTAAGGAACATATGAACATCCACACTAGAGAGAAACTACACGCTTGTGATCAATGCGTCAAAATATTCCTGAGAGCTTCAGACTTGAGGAAACACCTGAGAGTTCATACAAAGGAGAAGCCACATTCATGTCAGTTGTGTGGAAAGAGTTTTTCATGTTTAGAAAATGCAAAGAAACATCAGAAAAGGCATACTGGTGTGAGAGATCATGTGTGCTTTGAGTGTGCGAGGACTTTTACTTCAGCTGAACATTTAAAACAGCACTGGAGAATTCACACTGGAGAAAAACCGTATAAGTGTTCACACTGTGACAAGAGATTCAGTGCTTCAGGAGACCTGAACATACACGAGCGGATCCACACTGGAGAGGAACCGTATCACTGCACTGCATGTGGGAAGCGTTTCAAACGTTCATCTGCTCTACACAGTCATACAAAAAACAAGCACAGTAAGTAGATCAACTTCAGATCCAGCACTTTCAGGTCTGATTCAGGTCCGCACCACATGAGACAATAATGCAATCATCTGGATAAATTACAAGTGACATGACAAAGAAACAGTTTTCACAGTGAATAAAGTTCATCTTCAAAACCAGCACATTCAACTGTGAGATTCAGATCAACTCGAAGGAGTTCCTCCCCAAAAAACAATGTCAGAAAGTTTTATTCTAGTTTATAATTTTGTTTCATGATCTAAATGATATCCTTGTGTTTTCTTATGAGTTTCATATTATGTTCAATTGTCTTCTAATGCATTTACACTTGTACTGTGAGATTCAGATCAACTCAAAAGCCCTATTTGGACCGTAAATGTTTCTCCTGACACCTTGAGATTGAAATAACACGATAATAGATGATGAACTCATGAAGCAGTGGAAGTTCATTCATCATTTCTGTGATGTGAAGCCCAAGTATGATGATGTTTGGTTTATACTGTATGTTTGATCTGAACTAACAGACATGATCATAACAGTCAGTTACTGCTGGATCTTTATTCGGAGGTACCACACAGGTGCTTATCGTTTTATACCTTTAATTTCATTCACAGTGTCACTGTTTTTCATTCCCTCTTGATTGTGGCTATCATCTGTCGACACATCCTTCCAGCAGTGATTGTGATTGTTGTTGAGTTTACTGCTCCTACTGTTATTCTTCTTCAGATTATCTGTGCAAGAAGAGCGGGTGAATTTTTTTAGCCTCACACAATCCAAATTCTGTCCAGAGGAGAACTGACCCCCGACTGAGCCAAGTTTGTTTTTCTTTCTCCAATTCGGTCACCGATGGAGTTTGGGTTCCTGCCACTGTCACCTTTGTCTTGCTTAGTTCATTTCTGGCAGTGTTGTTAACTTGATTGCACTATTTGAACTGAACGACTGTACGATTACATTACTGAATCAATGACGAACTGCCTTTAACTGGAAAACTGACTGTTCTCTTGCATTATCAGCACACGTTTGTCCTGTTTAACACTGTAAAGCTGCTTTGGCACAATCTGTATTGTATAAAGCGCTATATAAATAAAGGTGACTTGACTTGACAATCTGATTATTCCCATTGATCTGTAACAGTCTGCAATCATGAAAGCTCAGTAAACACAGCAAAAGTCTCATCCGAAGGACGGTGCTTTTATACAGTATAGTGTCCCCGTCACTACACTGGGGCGTTAGGACCCACACAGACCATAGGGTGAGCACCGCCTGCTGGTCTCACTAACACCTCTAACAGCAGCAAACTAGTTTTCACCGGAGGTCTCCCATCCAGGTACTGACCAGCTCAACCCTGCTTAGCTTCAGTGGGCGACCGGTCTTGGGCTTCAGGGGGGATATGGCTGCTGGTACAATAGTGATGAATGCAATGTTACAAAAAAATGTCTGGTTAATAAGAATATAACGAGTTTATTTCTGTTAAAAGATCAATTATTGTTATTTGTAAATAAAATAAGAAATAATCAAATGAATTAGATCAGCACTTCATATGCACAACGCTGTCACTGCGCATGCTCAGAACAGACCGTTGGAAGATTTGTGAGTGGTTTGAACTGCTGCGTCTAATCGTTCTGCATCCTTGATATTTAGACTAAGTACTTGTACCTGTTTGTAATTTGTACCTTGGGATTACAGATTAAAAAGAAGTTATTAGACACTGTGGCGATGTTTCAGGCTTATTTTCCTAGGTTTGAAGCACGTGTTGGGTTAAATTCACCTTAAGTTTCACCTTAACGTTAATACATCCACTACAATTGATGCATTTCTGCCTCAATTCAATGCTAGCTATGCCTAACTATTAACTAACTTGCATAACCTAACTTATGTTAAACCTGAACTCTACCCCAATAATGGGAGGGGAAACGGAAGGCAAAGTCGAACACACACATGCACTCGTTTTTTCTGTTTGTAATTTTGCAGATGCTTTTATCTAAAGCGATTGGGGAATACATAATAAAGCAATTAATCTTAAAGAGACAACAGACACAGGAAGTGCTCGTAATACCAAGTTTCAGGCATTTTTCCAAACAAGTACAAATTAGAAAGGGAAGGAATAAATAAAGGATTTATAGGATTATAATACGTAAAGGACTACAATACGTAAAACCACTTCAACAGGTAATTACTCTTCAACAGTGATGCTATCCACCTTATTCTTCAACGTGTAAGTTAGCCTATGTGCGCTACATGGATAAACCAAGAATAACAGCATGTAGAAAACCGTAAAACTGTTTGCACTGCAAACTGGTGTGTTCATAATTAAGATAATAATAAGGCAAGACACGCCAATTTGCAATATCAAGCAATAAGACTGGCTGTTATGCACAGCTAACAATAGCTAAATGCGGATGAAGCCAGTCTCATAAAAATGACAAACAAATGAAAGTTCAAAGAGTTACATGTTCCTCAGCAGGGGAGACATGGTGAAGGAAAAAAGCTGGCGATGAGCCGAGAACAAAGGGACTTTGGTTCTCTTGTGTTGGGGTGTGTGTGTGTGTGTGGAGAGAAGCTGAATACGTTTTTCCTCTGTTGCAACTTTTAAATGGAAAAAATAAGTTTGTAGCTTGACCTCAGCCTGGACTCGATTTGAGAAGCAACCCACTCTTTGGTGATACCCTACCTCTAATGCCATGTGTATATCTGTAGCAATAGCTAACAATGCATTGCATGGGTCAAAATTATCCATTTTTCTTTGATGCCAAAAATCATTAGGATATTAAGTAAAGATCGTGTTTATTGAAGATACTTTGTATATGTTCTACTGTAAATATATCAAACCTTAATATTTGATTAGTAATATACATTATGCATACAACTTTAAAGGCAATTTTCTCAATATTTAGATTTTTTGCGCCCTCAGATTCCAGATTTTCAAATATTGTGCTATCCTAACAAACCATACATCAATGGAAAGATTATTTATTCAGCTTTCAGATGATGTGTTCCTGTGTGGCTCAGTGGTTAGAGCATTGCGTCAGCAGCGCAAAAGGTTGTGGGTTCGATTCCCAGAGAACACATGTACTGATAAAAAATGTATAACCTGAATAAGTCGCTTTGGATAAAAGCGTCTGCTAAATGCATAAATGTAAATGTAATGTATAAATCTAAGTTTCAAAAGATTGACTGGTATTGTAGTCCAGGGTCACGTATACTAATTAGTGGCCCAAGCTCAAGTACATCAGCTGTTTAAGGTGAATTCAACATTGCTTCGTGGGTGAAATGCATTCGTTTGGATTGATATTCACACAATTAGGAATTTTTCACGAGGACATCAGTTTCAGATCTCCTTGAACCAAACTCTCATGCAGTTTTACATTCAACATCTTCTGAATGATTCGAAATACTCTGTATGCTCAGAAACTCTCCATCACGTTAACGACCTGCGGGTGGACTCGTTTCCGAGTACACCTGAGCAGCCAGTCTTTCTTGCGCCTGTAGCGTTTGGACAGCAGAACGTAGAGGACGGGGTTCACGCAGGGATGCAGATACTGGAGAACCGTGCAGGTGAAATGAAACATCTCCCACGAGTGCCCGTGCCGGTAGAGTCCCAAATACACGCATAGCTCTAGAACGTACCCTGGCAGCCAGCACAAGGAGAACGTCCCGGTGGACAAGAACACCATGAGAGACGCCCGTCGTGTGTTCCTGGTGCCGGCGAAGGACATAACGGGTCTCTTGTGCAGGAAAAGAGCGATACGGGACGAGTTGACAGCGATAACCAGCATTGGGATGAGATAGAAAAGCACAAACTGGCTGAGAACGACCTGATAATGATGTTCTTGGGTAGTGGGCAAACAAACAGTGCAATTACTCACATCAGGGCCTAAGCTTTCCTTAGTGGCGAAAATACGCAACGGCAGACTTATAAAGAAACTCAAGGCCCAGACCAGAATAAACATGAGCACCACCAGATCCATGGTTGGAGGGCGGTAGGGGTTGGTGATGATCATGGCACGAACCATAGATACAGTGCACAGCGAGTACGTGCTGGCGGCCAGGGAGAATGCCAGCAGAAACTGATAGACCTTGCAGGACGTGATGCCCAGAGGCCAGGAGAAACTGACCGCCGAGTGGACGGTGAAGGGGATGAGGAGAAGCATGAGGAAGTCTGCCAGAGTCATGCTGAGGAGAAGAACGTCCAGGCGGTTTTTACGAACGTTCTTGTGTTTGGCGAAGAGAGAAAAGGCCAGCAGGTTGCCGCAGAAACCGATGCCCACTATGATGCCACAAGTGCAAGCAAAGATCAGTCCATAACTGTTAGTGGCTCCCTGTGAGACAAGACAAGACAAGACATGGCAAAAAAAGGTGTGCTTTGAGCTACACTTAAAGTCTTAGATGTGTGAATCCAATAAAACATAATGTTATTATAGATAAGTATCATTTAACATTATTAATAAAATAGAAAATACATGCATACTAAAATACATGCATACTATAATGCATACTAAAATACATGCATACTATAATGCATACTAAAATACATGCATACTATAATGCATACTAAAATACATGCATACTATAATGCATACTAAAATACATGCATACTATAATGCATACTAAAATACATGCATACTATAATGCATACTAAAATACATGCATACTATAATGCATACTAAAATACATGCATACTATAAAAATATAAATGATCTGAAATTAAATATTTTAAAAGAAATATTTAATATTATATAAATATTTTATTGCATAAATATTTTATACACACAAAAAAAAAAAATATATATATATATATTGCTGTTCAAAAGTTTGGGATCATTTATTTTTATGTTTCTTTGCTTATTAAGGCTGTACATTAAGGCTGTATGAATTTAATCAAAAATACAAAAAACTTCAATTTTGTGAAATATTATTGCAATTTAAAATAACAAATGCTGGTCTTTTAAATTTGTATTTATCAAAGAAAAAAACAGGTTCCAAAAATATTAAGCAGGATAACTGTTTCAACATTGATAAATATGAGAATCATATTACTGATTCATATATATATATATATATATATATATATATAATTTATTTTTCCTTTTATTATTTTTCATCAGTAAAACATAATTAAAAGTTAGATTCATTACCATCTTGCATCATTTTTATTTGGTTATACTGAAAATAAGTTTAATGATAAATGAGTAAAACAATTATTAATGAATTACTAATTAATTGTCAGAGAAAATTAGCTACTCACCATCTCAGACGTTTAATTATAAATCCACGTATTCGCAAATGTGTCCTTTATTTTTCTGTGCTTTCAGATAAGATTCAACAAACAATTTTGAATTCAGAGATATCTAAATATGTACAGACATAATCGCACTGTTAGAAATAAAACAGGCAAACGTTCCCTAATGCTTCAGTTAGGATAAATGCCATTTACAGAGCTGAAAATAAAAATGCATCAATGATGTCTCCTGTTGGTATTGATATCAAAAACCTACTTCTTGTGAAAGATTTTATGTAGAAAAATACAGCAAATGACATGTTTGTATGTCAGATGAAACATGAACGTCTCTCTCTCTCTGATCTCTGGCTCATTGATCTGTGATTGATCTCTGGCTCTTCTGTGCTGTGGTTTATGAGTCTATAAGGCATGGCATGTGATCCTAAAGCACTCACGGGAAGTTGACCGAAGGTTACAGTTACCTCTCCATCCATTAGCATGTGTAGTGAAAGGTGTATAATTGTTGTTAGAGCCATTTTTGTGTGTTTATTGGTCTTGTATTTGCCCTCGGAGCTCAGACACACATTGATTATTCCACCATCCGCTGTCACTATAACGGCTGCTTAAACTGGATTAATGAAAGAATAAAGTTACACTTTGCATGCATAGAAAAGTAGTAAAAACTGCAATTATATGGTGCAAATCACGAGGATGAATTTGGAGTTGCTGTAACATAAGCGTGCATTTATTTAATTTTTTCTCATTAAAAAAAACATATATATTTTTCAATAAGTAGACAAAAATATACAGATTTAT